>OZ036013.1:7013550-7056050 GCA_964035015.1 Corallium rubrum
TGCAACGTGACCATTAGATGTGTTTGCCATTTAACCTACTAGGTCAGGAAAATCACTGATATTTCAGTCAGTGTCAATAGTTTGTTGATATTAACTCGAAATCAATCACAACTGCCATTTCGCCTTTGATTTCTTTCATGGAAGATGATCAGATACGGTTTCTCAAGTCAGTTTGAATCACGGCAGAGTTCGGCGACGATTTATAGAACGACGAAGATGCTAAAAAGCTAACTGAACCAAGTGAATGTCAGACTGTTTATTTACATTAATACCGTTTCAGACCGTTTGTGTTTTCGTGAAATGGCGGGCCTATAAATTGTTGATTAAAGATGTCCATAAGAAAAGATTGCACCTTGCTTCAGTTCACGAAGCTCACTGAATTATAAGTCGTGTCTTTGCTGCATTTCTGCCATTTCAAACATCTGCGATTTATCGTTCACTGACTCTGTTTATAGTGTTGGTTGGATGAATGACAAAAATATCTTTGCCGTGGGTAAATTATGCATTACGTCACAGACATAACAAGCCGCTCACGCGTCCAGCCGTTCGTAGAGGGCGGGTAAAGTCCCGCGAGTCGAGATAAGGCTGGAAATCGAGCCTACAGTTGTTTGGAATATAAATTTTCCTTTCGTTTTCGATTCTGGCGGTTTGGCTGCCTCATATTAACTCGTTTGACTTTAGAACAGTTGTGATTGTGGTACATTCCGTTCGAAGAAGGTATTTGTCAAGTGTGGCTCATCCGTTTTAATACTCGGCGGGACAGAAGACATCAAAATTTTAATACGAGTTCGCTTCAGAGCTTGGCAATAGAGCCGCGTCGGAATTTCTTCGTATTTACGGCCTCTTTTAGTGAAGGTAGTTCTCTTTAATTTGTTGCACTGTTCGTATATATTTGACTTGCATATTTCAATGAGATTCTTAATATATACCCGATATATATACCAATGATATTCTTAATATATGCACGAACAGCCTGCTGTGTGCGGTCGATCGTCTGTCGGTTTCGATCTGTCTGTCTTCAGTTCTATGTTTGATTTAATTATATAAGGGGAAACAGGTTGATTGCTTTGATAAACGTTCGATTAAATTGTTCGGATTAGAATTATGATTAGAATTGTGCTTCGTTGTCAGTTTTCGTTTTTCAAATACTGTTTATTTAATATTTATAAACAAGCTCCGTTATATATAGGCCTTTGAATTTGAACAACCAATCAGATCGCGATGATATATGGTTCCCCCAGAGCCTTTTCCGCGCGCCAGCACGGGAGAGGCTCTGCGGACGAGAATGGAAGTGATCCGAACGGACCCGCTGCAATCTCGTACCCAGAGCCAAATATGCCCGGCCGCGCGAGCTCGCGTGTTGGCTCTGGGTACGAGATTGGACCCGCTGGGGAAGGCCTAGCAACATTCGTAAACACTTTCACTTTACAGCTCAGTTGTTTATTGAGGACGAATTGTGATGTTATGACGTCCTAAGTGTTTCCCGACACTTACTATTTTAATACAAGCTCTATCTCACCTTGGATCAACGAAGGTTCACTGGCCTAGCTTTCTTATCACTAGCTTTCCTTCTGCAACCGCCAAAAGTTGAAAGTTAAACAGTTAAATTTTCATTTCGAGCTCCAATTGGAATATATTCCATAATTTCCTTCTTTCGATCGCCAAGATCTTTGGTAAAATCTTCGCCAGACATCCTTATGCTTTTTACTTTAATATACCGTCGCTACGCTAGATCCCAGGGACACTCGAAGGGCCAGAACGATTCTGGGCAGGACCTTTTTGCGAATGTTGCTAGGCCTTCTCGTTTCCAGCCTCTCCCCAGTCTTCCCAAGAACCCAAACCGATTACGTGGCCATGCTCATGGCCGTAGGCAGGATTTTTTAGTCAGGGGGGCAGTAAGAGTGTCCAATTTCTAGGGGGTCCGGGGGTATGCTCCCCCGGAAAATTTTTGAAATTTGAATCTCTGACTGGCTTTTCCCGCGATCTGACATCATGTTTGAGCAAAATTTTGAACATTTTAAAACATACTTTTTAAGACACACTCTCTCATTTTTACAAACGATTTTATCTAAAACTACAGTATTACATATTTACAAAGACAACTACAGTCGTTTGCAACTCACTTGTCACTTTTCACCAAAATGTTCAGAAGTTCGTTACGAAGTTTGTGGTAAAATGAGCTTTGAACATCCCAACGAACTTGTGAACTTCGGAACGAACATCAGAACATTAGTTAGGGATAAGGCGCGAAAATTCATTGTCAGAGTTATGATATTAAACGACCATAGTTAGTTCTTTATTCTGTGACTCTGGGAACAAATTATAAAAATCATTGCAGTTGGCCCTGCTCAAAAGTAATGTAAACGATAACATCTGAAGGCGCGAACGATGAGTGAAAAACAAATGAGATCTAGAAAACGGATGCCAAAAGCCATTTATAATAAATTGGTTATTAACCTCGTTTGCTCGGTCTGCATGTACTGGGGCTGTTTATATGGAAGCGAGCCAGCCCGCTTACTGGGATAGCCCGGTAAGCGGGATGATTTCTGGCTCGCGTTTATATGAACGAATTTCATCCCGCCTACCGGGATGATTTTACAACGACAATAGATGGCGTCGGCATCCCTTTGAAAAATCATCCGGTAAGCGGGCTAGCCCGGTTAGGGAGATCTCACTTGAAAGAGGTGAGATCTCGGTAAGCGGGATGAGAATTTCCCATGTAAACAGTCGCTAACCGGGCTGGCCCGCTTACCGGGATGATTTTTGTGGGGTTATGCAATAACCAGGGTTAACAACTAGGTATGTTCTAAGGATTTTGGGTGAAGGAAAATTCGAGTGAGGTCGTGGGTTCAATTCCTGCCGGAAGGCCTGTGTAGTTGCATTTTTCGCAACTGGTCCCGGTTTGGTCTTAAAATGTATATATTCTACACTCGAATTTTCCTTCACCCAAAATCCTTAGAACATGCTATGTAATCGAGTGAAATGCCCAATATTACTTATAATATACCCAATTCTCTCCTGGCATTACCACCTCATTATATATACAGAACTCGCGATCAAGCTCTCGGCAACGCCCTCCGTGGCTCAGTGGTCTTAGCATTGCACTAGAATCGCAAGGTCGTGGGTTCAATTCCTGCCGGAAGGCCTGTGTAGTTGCATTTTTCGCAACTGGTCCCGGTTTGGTCTTAAAATGTATATATTCTGCACTCGAATTTTCCTTCACCCAAAATCCTTAGAACATGCTATGTAATCGAGTGAAATGCCAAATATTACTTATAACAACTAGGTTACCGCGCGTCGCACAGGATGGACGCAATTAGCAAACAGCAGGAGAGGCGTGCTTGGAGACTGGACCAAGCTACTGCGCATCGCGCACTACGCTATTGCTCGACTTGTTGTCACACGCAAGGTCGAGAGCGCCGCAAATTTCAAACTCCCACCATCCCCCCTTCAATTCAATTCAAAAAGACTGGTACCACCAATTTATTGGTGTGAAGGTGTTAGCTGTCCCGAGGGGGTGGTCAGCTCAAGATACCACCTGGTTGGATCTTAACCTGATTCCAAGTACCACTTCTCGCTCCAGTCCAAGGCCCCCTCGGCCAACAGCTTGCACCTAACCAACCAAGCGGGTAAGTAAGGTGAACGAAGATGTTAACAAAGGGATGCCGACGCCATCTATTGTCGTTGTTGTAAAATCATTCCGGTAGGCGGGATGAAATTCGTTCATATAAACGCGAGCCAGAAATCATCCCGCTTACCGGGCTATCCCGGTAAGCCACAGGGAGCCCATCTTGGCAGAGCGTGGGTACTCTGTGGCACACTCGATCGTGGTGTGTTTAGGAAAATAATAAAGGGATGAAACACGAATTCTTCCTTTATTAAAATTGTAAGACAATTGAGCGAAGTAGTTGTGATAATGATTCATTTATCAAAATATAATCTAAATGAGGCAAAATCTCACCTTTTAGCCGTGATTTTGCAGCTAAATTGCATATCGTAGTTTCGGGAGATGTGTTCCGCAAGTAGCTAGGACACTACATCATCGTTGACACTTCGGATAGCTACGAAATCCTACGATAAGCTTTTCGGATAAAGCGGGAAGTCTCAGGATTATTGATTTATTGCACATTCATCTGACTCTGAGTTTCAGTCGGTTTCAGTATTCTAACGGTGGCTCCCGACGATACGAGATGTCCTGGCTACTTGCGGAACACATTCCACGTTGAACGTTTGGTGTTTCATCCCTTATATTTTTTCCTCTCCCTCCCCCCCCCTCCCCCCTTTCCCCCCGTTTTTTCCTCGCTTCCGGTAACCGTCTTCCGTATTTTTTTAAATCCCCTGCCACAGTTCCCCGCGCGTCTTTCGAGACCGCCACAGTCCGCCACAGGTACCCCACGTGCTGCCAAAATGGGCTCCCTGTGGTAAGCGGACTGGCTCGCCTCCATATAAACAGCCCCTAACTCAACCAGAACAATTTCATAATTTGGGTCGACCCGTATTTTATACGGCGCATGAAAAATACGCCGTTTAGCCTAACCTAAGGTTTAACATGAAATAGTTAAGGCTACGTCCACACGCATCTGGATTTTATTGAAAACGCAACTTTTTTATCCGTTTTCAAAAAAATGCGCGTCCACACGAGAACAGGAAAACGGCGTTTTCAAAAAGTTCCACTTTGGAGACCGTCTTCGAAAAGTTCTGTTTTTTATAACCGCTTCATCGTTTACGTGTGGACGGAAGGCCAATCCGCAACAAAAAAGTTGCGTTTTCAAAAAATTCCGGATACGTGTGGACGGTAGCCTAAGACACTAAGTCTACAAGGGAAACCGTTGGGCAATTTTCCTGTCTCTGCGAAGCACGTATATTTGAGCCACAAACAATCGTGGTAATATTAAGATAGGCCCGAGTTACTTCTGTGGACGAATTTTTATAGCCGCCTTCGGGTTCAGCTCAGTTTGGCCAGCTAGGTTCGTAGTTCTCGCGAACGAACGAACGAACGAACGAACGAACGAACGAACGAACGAACGAACGAACGAACGAACGAACGAACGAACGAACGAACGAACGAACGAACGAACGAACGAACGAACGAACGAACGAACGAACGAACGAACGAACGAACGAACGAACGAACGAACGAACGAACGAACGAACGAACGAACGAACGAACGAACGAACGAACGAACGAACGAACGAACGAACGAACGAACGAACGAACGAACGAACGAACGAACGAACGAACGAACGAACGAACGAACGAACGTAACCTGTCAATGAATTAACATATCCACAAATCAGCATTATGCTTCCGAGTTTTGAACGCAGACATTCAAATTTTATAGCCGAGATCCATCCGTGTTGTTCACCTCAGTGAAGTGGCCGTTTTTCACCTCTCACTTAATCTGCGCAAGTCTGTTCACCTCATGTTTTCCAAGTAGCTCTAGTGAACACCGCTGCCAAACGTTTGCGCATGCGTGAATTCGCTAGAATAAATCATAGTCAATCGATATATGGTCTGGAAACTCGACAAACTTCAAAGCGCCTATAATGAGCTGTGATTTTATGTTGAACCGTACCTTACACCGTGCACATCCTTTGTTGTAGGTTTATTAATATTTAAATAGCACGGTTGAGTGACTGCACTGAAACGTTGCTATTGGACAATTCGAAGGCAAATATTCCCCTTGTACGGCGTATTTTTGGCGTATTTAATATTTCGAATTTTTTACAAGTTCTCGAATCGTAGGCCTGGAAACGATGTTATCAACATGAATTATGTGTAGGAAGTGTATTATAATTCATGTTTGTATTTTATTCGGCGCATGAAAAGTACGCCTTCTGCATCAACGCCGTAGTTGAGTCGTATTATACGACCGGGCTCGTCGTATTTAATGGCTCTGACGAACTTAATGCAAGTGCCGTATTTAATGGTTACAAACGGCGTATTTTTCATGAACCGCTTAATTTTCATCAGAGTAAGGAAATTCAGAAATACTTTAATTTTTTGATTTTTAAATTTTCAGCCTTGCAGGTGTATCATACTATCAAAACTTGTGCGACATATTCCCGGATGACACCGCTCAAAGGGTCCCACTGCCCTCCACCGACACCACCAATCAGGCCAGGAACTAGTTCCCGTTCTCCATGGTATCGGGGCGCGGATATTTTTGTTACATTGAGATGTAACCCCATCCGATGAGAAGTGTCATTATATACAAGAGAACCGTAATTTCATTCTAATTACGAACATAACAGATGATCATTTGAAAATATAGATTAGAATTTGGGTATAAAAAGTAGAGTGCCGTAGGCAGTGTTTTATGTAATAGTTCAAATATGAGACGGAGGACTTTACCGGGATTTTAAAAACTCATTAATAATTCATGAGGAAAACACAAAAGAAAATCATGACCGTATCGTATCTTTTCTCCTGATTTACATAAACTTTAGCTTTGATTTTCTCGGCTTAGACAAAGTTATTTTTCAAACTAACTCCGCCAATCAACTTACCAAGTGGTTCGTTTTTGAAGCCGTATAATAAACTCGCAGTTCGTGTTTTATCAGATATAAAAACACTCGGCTTCGCCTCGTGTCTTTATATCTGATAAAACGCTCCTGCTCGTTTATTATACAGTACTTCAAAAACTCATTAATAATTCATGAGGAAAACACAAAAGAAAATCATGACCGTATCGTATCTTTATATGTGATAAAGATTTCTCCTGATTTACATAAACTTTAGCTTTGAATTTCTCGGCTTAGACAAGGTTATTTTTCAAACTAACTCCTCCAATCAACTTACAAAGTGGTTCGTTTCTGAAGCCGTATAATAAACTCGCAGTTCGTGTTTTATCAGATATAAAAACACTCGGCTTCGCCTCGTGTCTTTATATCTGATAAAACACTCCTGCTCGTTTATTATACAGTACTTCAAAGTCCGAGTGCCTATTGAAAATGCGATCCCAAGGCAAGCTTTTTTAATGCTCGAGTGTTTGAACTGACTTCTCAAACATAGTAATTTACATATTTTCAAAGTCCTAGGACTTTGAAATATTTCAAAACGTCACCGGGTGATCAGCTAGATGGATCCTCCTCCGGTTTCAAAACATTCCGGAGGCTCTGGGGACGAGAATGGTTTCAAAACACTAATTAAACTTTAATTTCTTTTGTTTTTGGTTCATGAATTATTAAGAATATAATTATTTGAGAATACTATTTCAAAAACTCACTAATAATTCATGAGGAAAATTCAAAAGAAATTAAAGTTTAATCAGTGTCTTTATATGTGATAAAGATACCTCCTGATTTACATAAACTTTAGCTTTGATTTTCTCGGCTTAGACAAGGTTATTTTTCAAACTTACTACGCCAATGAACTTACCAAGTGTTCCTTTTTTTTAAGTCATTCAATAAACTCGCAGTTCGTGTTTTATCAGATATAAAAACACTCGTCTTCGCTTCGTGTCTTTATATCTGATAAAACACTCCTGCTCGTTTATTAAACAGTACTTCAAATATGAGCCGCAGTGCTTTATCAGATTTAGAACACGAGGCGATAGCCGAGTGCTTTAGATCTGATAAAACACATACTGCGAATGTTTTAAATGGCTTCAAAAACTATCCATATAATAAGCTCATATAGAAATCAATTTTGAAAATTGAAGTTGTCTGAGCTGCAAAATCGAAGAAAAAGTTCATCGAAAATAGCGAGCGTGTCTCTATCACATATAGACATGTCACGGTCATGATTTTCCTTTGAGTTTCCCTCATGAATTATTAATGAGTTTTGATAGATAGAGCAAGTGAAAAGGTGGTAAACTGCTGAGGTTTTTTTAAAATTGCTAACGAAATACTGACGTTTCGCGTGGTGCACTTCATCCTTTCACTGGAGTACTTGATGACAGTGGCGTGGTGGCAAGTTTTAGGTTGGGGTGGCCAGATCACACACACACATAAAAGAAAATGAAAAAAAGAAAGAAAGACATTACTGTATTTGATAAGTGGTCACATTTTTTTGTTTTAAAATAACTCATTGCAAGTAGCAATATATAATATTACAACAAAGAACGCCACGCCAAAGCGGGCACCAAAGTAGCGGCAAACGTCTAGGGGGGTCCAGGGGATGCTTCCCTGGAAAATTTTGAAATCTAGAGTCTCTGATATGCCATTTCCTGCATTTTGGAGTGAGATTTTACAGAATTCTGAAGATTATAAACCTTCATAGAAAACACAAAAGATTACAGATTTCAGATCTTTATATCCCACCATTGAAGACTTAGCTATACAAAGAAATATGTTTATTTTGTTAAGTTTTGGCGCCACCGCGCCAGTACTGCTTGATGATGAAGGACTCCGCTCACCAAATCATCTGTTCATCCGTTTCCTCCTTCAAACACAGACTAACTGTTTACTACTCTTCTCTACTACACTCATCTTTCGATGTAAACAGAATGCGCACTTGGAAAACCTTCTGTTCCAAGTGCCGCTCTTTCAACTTAAGCTGTTGTTCCTAATTCGTCATGTCTTCTGTAAACTGTATATTTGTTCTCGTCTTTATTTTATTGTATGTTATGTTTGTTTTCATTAAGGTCGGTCTTCACATGGGACTACTCATGTCCTGTTGACCTTACCTTCAACCATAATGATATCTTTAGTTATTCAAAGTTTTTTTTCTCTAATTTGATAGTTTTAATTCTTTCGCATTTATGTATGGTTGTAAAGTTAATAAATAAATAAATAAATCGCTCTGTCAGTGTTCCGTTACTAAATATCTCGACAGTTTATTTTGCCACTTTTTCAATTCGCCCCAGAGGCGGACTGTCCTAACATCCCCACGGCGCGCCCACCCCTAGGGCGTTACATGCGCCCGCACTTTATACGGACAGCGTACAGCTCAGAATTCGTTGGTACATCGTGTAGATTCAAATTGAAAGAGTAAACTGTCATCGGGTGGGCGCCCTGTGACCGCTCTCGCAGTCGTGCGCAGTGTTCGGCTGGGGGGGGGGGGGGGGCTAGACACGGCAGCCGGGGAGGCTAGGACTGGCCCAGCTCGAAACGGCGCGCCATATATGTGGCCTGAGGGATACCGGGAAATTTCCAGGTGCGCCCCCTGGTTTTCCGTTTCAGGCACCCCCACAAAGACAATAGGCGAATTTCAGGGTATTACGCGTGCATCGTTTTGCAAAGGAATTGGCGGGCTCCCCACAAAGTAGGCAATGGCAAATAGACTTGCTAGTAAGACAACAACAGCAGAATAAGTGTTAAAGATCCAGAAACTGTATCTATACTTTGTTTATTTGAAACAGTATGTTTACTTTGAGTGGAGCTTGCCAGTTTTTTTGAAAAATGATGCGCGCTCAACACCCTGAAACTCACCTACTGACAAACTACAGCTCATAACGTGAACATTATGAAATACAGTTGTTACTAGCTTAGTTACATGGCTAGACTACCAGTTGTAAACTCCAAACACCGAGGGGCAAAGCAGTCCAGAAAAAGTGTACGAGACTTTCGGACTTCCAAAACTCCTTGGATTTTCTCATCGGACTTTCGGACGTTTGTGATTATTTTGCGGACTTTCCTGGACTTCTTGTGAAACTTATTAACGATATTTTCTCTTTATTTTTCATGTTCTGGCCGAGCTTTAAGTGAAACTGGGAAATAATAAAGGCGTAGGAGCCAAATGGGAGAATAGTAGGGAAATATATTAATAAAAACAGTCAAATATGAAAAACCAAAAGTAAAAAAAAATAATAAATAAATAAATTACATAAAAAAAAAAAATAAATAAATTTATTATATGCATGACAAAATTACTGCAATCTGATTGGCTAAGATGAGTGCAATTGTATCGTTAATTATATATCCTTCTGTAATCAGGCCCAAATACTGCAATTTCATTGGTTTAGAGGAGTGCGATTTGAGCATTAATTATATATCCTTCTGTAATCAGGCCCAAATGCTGCAATTTCATTGGTTTACAGGAGTGCGATTTGAGCATTAATCGCACTCTTTCAGAGCTGTAATCGCACCCGTGTTTTAGCCAATAAAAATCAGTCTAATTCTCACAACTGGCCAATCACAGTTCGGCACCCAAGCTGTAGGATTTTCCGGGATTTTTCAAAAAATTAAAAAATGGAGGATAAAATATAGAATTTAAATTTGTATTTTTTTGTATACGTTTTGAAAACAGTGTCGTGTCCCCAACAAATTAAAAACAAATTATTACCCAGATTTGGCACTCGGGTATTTCTTAAATATTTTAGTCAGTAAAGTAGCAATACTCGATGAAATACAGTAAACATAAACTGCATGAGTGTGTTTATAAATACATGCGTATAAACACGCTATAAAGTAAAGACAAACAGAACTAAATTACTCACATTTTTGGTTCTTGTCATTCTTTATCAATAACTCCCGGTTTTACCTCACATATTATTGTATGAACTCCTCATAAATTCACTTTGTTATTAAAAAAACTCGCCGAGTGTCCGTATATTAAAAGAAATGGCCGCCTGACATTTGCATTTTTTGCGGGCCATGTTGAGAGGCCTAGGTCTACAACATGAAAGTTGGCCTACTATGAAGTATTTGCTGTCGAAAACAAAGCAGACGAGGACCCCGAGCCGGGCGTAGGGCCGAAGGCCCGGAGCCCGGTGAGGGTGCTAATCTCGACATGCGTGGAGTCCACTTTACACGCGTGTTCAAATGCGAATCAGTTTGAGCGATCTGAATATTTGTATATATATATATATATATGTGTGTGGACGGACCACGCGCGGTGAAGATTGTAGGGCACTGGAAACGATATAGTTCTTGACAAAAAAGATTTGAAGTAATATGTTCTTGACAAAAAGACTTGAGAAAGGAGTTTTGAGGATACGTACATTCATTTCAAAAGAACAGAAACAAATCAACGTCTTGACTATAAAAGGAAACCCGTCAAACCGAACCTCGAAAGAGGGAAAAAAATATAGAAAACCAACGATGATAAAGGCCGAAAAGTTTAAGCTACGGTAAAAATATAGAGCAGTCGCTCTCAGTAATCACGAACACTTAGTAGCAAAACTGTTCGAGTTTCCCTGTTTACGTCTATGACTGTTAATTTTGTTTTATATTATGACATTTTGTGTGTCCTTGAAGGTTGTTTATAATTTAGCATAAAAAATGGAAAAGGAATTTTTTTAAAACGTACAAATGCTGTTGAAATATTTATTAAGGCCCATTAACATGTATGTGAAAAAATTTTCAGCAATTCAGATTTCGAAATGAAAAACTGTTTTTGTTATATTTGTTTAAATAAATTTAAAATATCATAAATGAATACCAGCCAGGCAGTTTGAGTAGTTTTCAAAATGCAAACATTTTTAGATACCAAGCAATGGTCTTTGTCAACATGGAAAGAAAGAACTGTAACATATAATCCTAATGTTTTGATAAAATTCTGACGCCTGCTTCAGTAGCGTGGTTAACGTCGTCGGCTTGCACGTGAACGAGATCGAGTTCGAAACCTGGGAGGCGACATGTAATTTTTTTCATTCAATATATTTTACGAAGTATCATCCTTAAATTTTTCTTTGTTTTTTTGTAGCATTTTTCTTTAAAAAAAAAGAGTTTTTGTTTTTTATTTCAAATATTCTACCAGAATTAAAACTATATTTTCATTCCGACAGGAGTAGCTATTTCCAGGCCTCCGACAAGAAAAGAGCGCAAGGGGGGTTGCTGTACAAGCGGGCGAGGGGTTTATTGCATTTATGTATTTCTAGTTAATGGGTAATAGAACGAATTGAGTCGTGCTATTAATGCCAAATCATACTCGTGATTAACAAATCAACCTCCCGCTTCGCGGTCGGTCGATTTTGTAATCACTCATATGATTTTAGCATTAATAGCACTCCTCGTTCTATTGCACTCTCGATCCGGATGCAAATTAATTTTACCATGGTAACAGTGGTAAAAAATAAAATTCAAAATGGCGGCGTATTTTCAAATTGAAAGATTTTGACTTTTCCAACGACTTGTGGAACACTTTCAACTGAAAATTTCATGTAAATATTTGAAGATCAATACAGGTAACATCTGCTCACCATAAGTGAAACTGTTTGTTGTCCAGTTGTAACGAAACAAGTCAAGATGTTTTCAAACGCGCGAATTACTACGAAGCGTACGACAAGGATTGACACTTCAGGTAATTGTAAACTGGTTTTGAAGTTTGTGATTACTTATAGTTAGTTGCCAGAAAGAAAAATTAATTCACTGCTTTGAATAACGTTTTAAGATTGTCTGTGGTTGTATGGCCAATAAACATTCAAATTAAGACAAAATGTTTTGACTGTAATTAAGAGAGATATCGTAATTTTGTCATGCATATAATAAACAAGTAATCATATGATTTTGCTCATGCAATTAATGATTTTACACTACTCGTGATATTTAAAAATTGAGCCAAATTGCACTCGCCTATGGTTCGTGCAATTTTGGATCAATTTTCAGATATCACTCGTCCATACTGGAAAGTTCGTTATTCGTCCGCTGGATATTTACGCCAGTAATTTCTTCTCAAATTTTCGTACGCCAGTCAGGGGCCGGGGGGGTTGGTTCACCTTTGGTGCACCATGGAAATTCATGCCTACAACGTGGTGCAACATAACGCAATGCAAATGCTGCGAAATAATAGTAATATCAAATGTAATGTCATTTTAATCTGATTTAATTTGGCTTTAGTAAACATAAATTTCACATCAACAATCCGTTTCCTCTATTTTGGCAGTTGAATACAACTCTTCTTACGTGAGTAAACGGCGGAACGATTTTTGTATTGGGGGGCTGTTCACAAAAGGGACTCTTCTAGGAGGGTCCGGGGGCATGCGCCCCCGGAAATTTTTGAAATCTAGAGTCTCGGAAATGCCATTTCCTGCATTTTGGGGGAAGAATTTACAGAATTCTGAAGGTCAGAAAACTCTCAAAAGACAACACTTGGTTTGTTTGTTTGTTTGTTTGTTTGTTTGTTGCCATTAATAGATTAAGATTTATATATAAAAGCAAACCATAACAAATGCCCAACACAACATATTGTCAACAGTAACAGTACTCATTTCTGGTATGCTCCCGTGTAGTACTCTGACCGCTGTGTGTGGTAGAGTGATTGAACAATTTTTCTGTCTATTGCAATAAAATACATTTTGGATGCACAATATTAATTTACTTAATTTGCTTAGAAAAATTATTGGGGGCCCCGCCGGTTCCGCGGTCCCGGGGAAATTGTGAAATCGAGTCGCTGAAATGCCATTTCCTGGCTTTTGGAGGAAGAGTTTACAGACCCTAAAGGTTAAGGTATGATCATTTTGTTTATTTCAAAGTTTTCATGCCAGATATAGTACACCGAACTGACAGAAAGTACGCCACACTGATACGCTTCACGCCATTTACGCCACGCCAACAGTTTATACCGAAAATTAGATTACTCTTACGCCAAATTTGGCGTAATCCACGAAACTCTACGCCGGATATATCCGGCGTAACATACGAACTTTCCAGTGTGGTCACTCGTAGTGTAAAATCATTAATTGCACTCGCTATCATATGATTACCTATACAAACAAAAAATTACATAAAGTACTGCAGGAATTCGTAGGAGAAAGTGCAGATTTCTTTGGATTTTCAAAGAATTTCCATGGATTTTCAAGGATTTTCATGGATTTTCAAGAATTTTTGGATTTTTAAGGATTTTTAAAATTCTGCTGGACTTTTCGTCGAAGTGTACAGGATTTTTGGAGTGCTATGCCCCTCGGCAAACACCATAATTCTATACAATATGTATTCAGTTCTAAACTACTTACTCTGCATGCATGTAATTGTATTTTTTCTTTGATATTCACTCCGCTTTATAAGATGTAACCATATGTAATTTTTTGGGTATATAATAAATTTTGTAACTCTAAAGACTGAGACTAAGAGAAGTTAAATTAGAAAATATGCAAAGGTTTCGGCTCTTTTTTTTTCGCCACGCAAAATTGCATTATTGCATCATCCCGTCAGGCCTTTTTAAATTCAGACCAGTTGGGATGGATGAGAATATTGCTCTTTCTTTCTTTCTTTCTTTCTTTCTTTCTTTCTTTCTTTCTTTCTTTCTTTCTTTCTTTCTTTCTTTCTTTCTTTCTTTCTTTCTTTCTTTCTTTCTTTCTTTCTTTCTTCCTTCTTCCTTCCTTCCTTCCTTCCTTCCTTCCTTCCTTCCTTCCTTCCTTCCTTCCTTCCTTCCTTCCTTCCTTCCTTCCTTCCTTCCTTCCTTCCTTCCTTCCCTTCCTTCCTTCCTTCCTTCCTTCCTTCCTTCCTTCCGTCTCTTTCCTTTCCTTCCTTCTGTCTTTCTTTCCTTCCATCTATTCATCTAGGAGTTACACCGCATTCTGTTCGCCAACATTTAGTCTGAATGACCTATTGCTATATACGTTTGGATAATTTTAAATTTACATAACTCACAATTGCAATTATACGTTAGCGTCTTGAAATGACGTTATTGTTCTTCCCAGATATTCTTCAAGCCTGTTGAGCTATAGCCGCACAAGGATTTTTCGGTTGAATTTAGCAGTGTAAGAAATCGTGAAAAATTTTCTCATGTTTTTCTGAGGATGATTCTGTAATGATAAATCTCTCCTCCAATCCCTGTGCGGCTCGATAGCTCAACAGGTAGAGCGGCAGACTGTGCCACAGTCCCTTATAGGGGCTGAGGGGAAGGGTAGGTGTGCGGGCGCGGGAGGGAGATTCATAAAATTGGGGACTGTTTGTTTTTTGCACTTGCTACATTAATCATGTTTCTAACACCTTTTTGTTTCGTTCCCCGCAGGAACGAAACTGTTACTGTATTAGCTTTCCATTGACATCACAAAAGAAACTGTCATCACAGATGAAAATCATCCAATCGTAGTGCAGTGTTGTTGACATAACTGTGATGTTATCCAATGAAATCAAAATTCCGCATAAAAAATTTAGTTGGAGGCGTGGTTAAACGCCAAAACGAAGTGAAAATATTGCTGATCTAGAGTAATTGAAGACGTAAACAATCCCGTGCGAAGAGCGAATCATCAATCTTGTGCTGTAGAAAGTAGGAACTTTCCCCTCGTTGAACTCGAGAATGCATTCGTTATGTATGGCAACTGCGCGTTCGAAAAGGTCAGTCGCACTGTTTCACGCGTGTCTAGTAATTTTAAAATATAGCTATTTTATGAACAATAATGTCAAAGTTTGAGGCTAGAAGTTCGTTATCATTCATTTGTGCCCATCTAAATGGATTATTCTGATTCAAGAATTAAACTATGACCTATGACGACGAAAATGATGATAGTCTGTTATTGACCTAATTTATATTGATCCTTTTGGCCTTGGAAATTTATGGATTTGCTATTGGCGATTATTCAATAAATACCGCGGTGTCATAAATAAATCAGCTGCATGAAATTTAAATGCGACGTGCTAGCGTCTCGCAATTTTCCCGAGAAAGCAATTATTTTGGTAACGTTTTATTTTCCTCCTATAGACGGTCAGAAGAGTATTGCTACTGAATAGAAGATTTACGTTGCCAAAATAATTGCGTTCTCACGAAAATCGCGAGACCGCTAGCACCGGTCCTACTAAACACCGTCCGTGACCGTCCGTGACAGTCCGGGACCGCCCGTGATGTCATTATGACCGTCCGTGATAAATATTAGTTAGTTTTATGTATTAAGCGATGTTAAATCAGCTTTTTAAATACTCTTCAACAATATTAAATGTTCTATTCACTATTCTCAATGCAGATCTATTCACTATTCTCCGATTCACAATTAATGCGCGATGCCGCAATGCTGCCGAAAGAGTGGATTTCTTTTCAGACCTGACAAATGAGTCGTCGTCTCAAAGAAAATTTAAAAATTTGGATGAGTTTATTTTGGCGAGATAACATTCGGCAAAAATGTCTTTCGGCAAATTGTCCCTTTGGCAAAATGTACTTTTCGGCAAAAAGTTGTCCATTCGGCAAAATGGCCGTTCGGTGAAATGTCTTTCGGCAAAATGGCCGTTCGCCAAAATGTCTTTCAGAAGAATACCCGGCAACGTTGCCATTGGGCAAAAACGATTCTGTATACAGGAATATTTTCAAGCACTTTTCTACTACCGGTATATAGGGGTAAAATACTCAATCTTCAATTGAGTTTTGAAACTCAAATCATCTTCCGTATAACCGTTCTTTAAATTTTCTGAAGGAGCATAGCCCCAGACCCCGTGCGGTATTTACACTTTATAGAAACATGATAAACTCAATCTTCTTCTAAAAAGCGGTAGTAGACTTAAAGACTTAAAGAAACGGGAGTTGTATATTTTTTTAACATTTCATTTCTCGAGTTTTTTTTTAATTGAAAAACCAATTGACGAATGTAATCAAGGTAAGTTATAAGTACATTAAAGATTCTCTTGATCATAGAGGATTAAATTAATGGCACGGACCAGTCCCGGACGGTTCACGGACGGTCCCGGACGGTCCCGGACGGTCCCGGACGGTCCCGGACGGTGTTTAGTAGGACCCGCTAGCACGTCACATTTAAATTCAGTCGAATTTATGCGACTGCGAATTACCTGAAATAATCAATAGAGCCTGCCCTCTGGACTGCGGAGGAGAGAGTAATCCATCATGATCAGACAGTACAACGTCTGAAATGTGTGTTCGTTTTATTAGACGAAGCTTAAATTATTTTTTTTGTAGTTTTATTATAATCTTCTTGCTTCAGCATATTTCTAGTTTGCTTATATGCAAAACAAAAATCGTCTGAATTAAATTTGTCGTATGAAACGCAGGCGCGTAGTAAAAATTGTCGCGCCAGTCTACAGGGGGGAAATAATTAGTTGATAAACGACTGACCGGAACGAAACAGCTATTTCTTTTAAGAAATAGTTCCTTGTTGACACTTCACCATATTTCACCTGCGGGTCTGCCCCTTTTTCGGCTAATCGGCTATACTGAGTTGTCAATTTCTTCTCGAATTTCTTCACTCGAAATCGAAGGTCATGATCATTAGCTTCGTAAAAACGTTAGGACTTTATGTGCTAGACGCACAGTAAAAGCGAAAGATTCAGCCGTTGACGATATCTTCCGTGTCTGTAAAATAAATATTCGTTTATTATTTGGTGCAAAAGGGTACAGGGTATATTTATTGTCTCAACAAGACCATAGACAAAGTGTACCGAAACAACTTTGGATAATTTGCTCCAAGTCATTGAAATACCAAACCTTCGGATTGCCGGAATTCTTCTTTAAAGTGTCTATGACATGAAAAAATGAGTATGGCATTTTTTACACAGACTGAAAGATGTTCAGCCAAATAATAGTCTCAGAAAGTTTGGCGTAATTCTGATGAATATTTTTCGAGTTACAACGCGTTGAATTTGCCAATTTTGCCATATTTTCGAATAAAAAGTACGAAAAGTCTGGGACCGAGTTTAGGCCGCGATGACGTAGGCGTGTGGACTCATCGTAAATTTCACTGTGATGATACAGGTAAATATAGCAAGATAGGGCTTTGGAAAACGAGTCAGAAAACGAATATTTTGTTTCGCCAGCTACTATAGAAGACGAAGAATCAAATGATATGATTAAGCAGCAGTTTTTGGTTGATGCTGATAGTGATGAACCATCAGATCATGATGCAGTTCGATGAGGTTCGTCGATGATGTTACATTCATTCGGGAAATATTGTCCAAGACTTGGCAGTGTTACAGTTAATAGTAAATTATTCTGAATATTGCCGAGTATTAACAAAACGAATAGAACTAAAACAGCAATATTTTCTATTCTATATGTTTCTATTATATATAATATACAATATATTCACACATCATATCTCAAGCCAGTATTCACGTGTGTGCCGACTACCGGGTCCAGGTAAATTACGTTGGGTCTTAGCTAGATTCCCGTAATATTATAAAGCAAATAGTACTGCGGATAACACAAAGTCTTTAAAATGCGCAAGCAAAGATGTGACGTGAGTCAAAAGTCGGGACGATACCTAGGCAAATGATTTTTGTACATCATACATAATTTCCGTTCCGTTCTTCTGCTCTCGCTTTCTCAGTGAAACCTGTCCAAAATTGCTCTGGTGCATGCGAATCATTTTTCGGCTGATCTATACCACAATATCGTCCTATCGAAGGCTGGGTTTGGGGCATAGTCCATAATCATAGCGGCGAAACATAATCTTATATATTTTATTGGCCGTTCCCTAAAATATACTATTCCACCTGATTGTTGTGATATACGAAACTCGATCAGTACGACATTTATAGTTCGAGTCGTCTAGCGTTACAATATTCCGCTCTGGTTCTTGGTCCTATTATTATGACTAATTTGCTCTGAGTTACTGTTTATATATCCCACATTTCAGCGACTCATGCAATTTCAGCTGGTTTTGTTCAATCACGACATAATTTGCGCAGGCGACAAAACTGTGTTGGTCATGCATTCGCGTGCCAGACCCTTGTTTAATAACCAAATACTTAATATTACTGACTGATAATATGTAAAGAAACTCGCGCTAGAGATTAAGTTGAACATATATGCATGGATCGAATGCGGACAACTGTACAGTAAAATAGTGTATACGTTCAAGGCCAACATTAACATTACTAAAGACATCTTATTTGTAGTGAAAACCAGTTCTCTGTAACATGACTGATAAACTGATATCTAAGTGATTATTGTTATAGTAATATAGTATAACATACTAACTTTTAGCAAATCCCATGACCAGACCGACGATAAAATTGCACAAAGATTGCACGCAAAACAATGTAATTCTTAGACCAACATTCTACCCTCTATAATGGTTCTGTTCACGACGTTGCTGCGATCACTTCAACATTTTTACGGCGACGACGTTTATTCGAACGCTGATCAAAAAATAAACAAAACGTTTTTGCTTGACCTAACTTCACTCTTACTAGGAGTGTTTATACTCGCGATTCAATGGAAAAATGAATATCCAGAGGTCATCAACACATCGGTAATATAGAATTTCACTATAACGCTAAAATAAAGTTGTTTTATTCAGAATCATAGCCATCCCAATTTGCTCAAAAACGGCTAATAATACCTGTTATTTTGTTTAGTCAACTTGAGATGTGTCCACACGCCTACGTCATAAGCCGGTCTGACCGCGCGATGGAATTTCGCACTCTTCGAGTCGTTTCAGGTGAACTTCGAAGAGTCGTAGTTCGAAAAATATGCGACAAAATGATGCCAAATTTCGTGAGATTACCTTTCACAGGTATATCTTTCACTTAATACAAAAAAATCGTATACCATTTTTTCATGTCATAGGCACTTTAAGGGTGTGTGGCAAATGCGCAAGGAAGATAAGGAGTTCAGGGACTTCTGTGAAGCATTTAAAGTCAAAATTACAAACTGAAAAACAGCAAACGATGAAACTGAAAGCGATAGCCAAATCTGGTTGAGACGAATGAGTAGCTTGCCACATTCGTCAGGCGCTGGACTTCGATCTTAAAGGCGATTCTGTTCGTTGTGCCTTTTACTTGGCAGTTGGCGACGTCAAACGCAATTACGCAATATCCCATAATCCCAAAACGTAAAATATTACTAAGATCCCTGGTATTCTGTAACGAGGACAATCTTTTTGAAAAGGAAACAAGCCGCATGTCCGTAATCGAAGTCGAACGGCAACCGGTAAAGCCATATGAGAAAAGAGTGAAAGTACTCCCTATCAAGAAAGACAGTTCTTTATTTGTAAGAACTTGCTGCGCTTATTGAGTGTTTGATTCGGTCGAGATCGAAGCAAGCTACATGTATAAATATTATAGTTTCACACGCGTCATCAATCGAGTTTTAGGTGTTAATGAAATAAAGTTTCAGCCAATGGGAATTGTGCGTTGTCTGAACAACGCTCCCCAATTTTATGAATAGAATGTCCACAGTGCTCGCGGCTTGCAGAAAAATATTTTGGGATCACTTCGATCACTTTCTGTTTTGTTTTTCTGCGTGCGTAGAGGAAATGCTTACAGTGCTCAACTTCCGTATAAATATATAAATACGTGCTAAATTTTTGATTATTTGCGTTAACAATTTGAATTTAGTATTTTATTCCGGCTAACGCCAGACAATTTTTATTCAACACAGGGAGGTCCAGGCCTCAAAGTGATAAAACCTATCTATTTAACACTTTGAAGCCTGACGACGAGTCTTTCGTATTTTATTCCGGCTATAAACGCCAGACGATTTTATTCAGCACAGGGAGAGGTCCGGGCCTCAAAGTGTTAAATTTGATATCGCACTCCTTGCAGCCCGGCTATATCGCTTCTCCTAAGTTCGTAGGGAAGTTGAGCAACGCAAGCATTTCCTCTATTTCCCCGTAACTCTAGATTTTTGAGTGCTCTCCAAATTTCCCAAGTGCATCCATAACTCGCTGGAGCACACTAAACCATGAGCCATTTCTTTTATAACATAGCATGAAATCCTTTCACAAGCCAGCGAATCGTTTTGGTTGTTGTGTTTTCTACTATCGTAGCCAAGTCTTTTTTGTTCACTAAAATCCAACCAAAAGGACAGTTTAAATTCGGTTACCCAGACCCAGTTTATGTCTTCTGGGTCGTTGTTCTTCATTACTTAATAAAATTAAATGACTCGGTATTTTGATAATATAAAAGGCCATAAAAAGTCAATTTAATACTCAGTTTTTGTTTTGAAATTTTCCCCCGCGCTTTTTTCCCGTGCTCCATCGAGTTATGGAGCACGCACGACAGCCAATCAAAAACGTTGCTATATCAAAGCTATGTTATAACTTATAAGGGACTGTGGCACAGTCTAGTAGAGCGGCGGACCGGAATCCCGAAGGTGCGAGTTGAAATCCCGCTCGAGTCAGCCGTGTGGCGAGTGCTATAGATTTTGAAGACTAATTTACGTGCATACTAATTATTAAAAATAATGTGAGTTAAAATCTATTTACAATATTTAATACCTATCAAATTTATTCTAATGAAAAAAGTTAAAAAGACATCTGTTTAAAAACGATCGTTTATATCCTTCAGTTTTAACTTTTGGGAGGATGAACGCGTATGATCGTTCTTTAAGTACTCTCTGTCTCTTTGGTAATTTATATAAAACGTGTTCAAGGTCAATTATTATCTTCTTATATAAGATTCTGTCTCTCTCTCTTCAATCAGGCCGGACATCTCAATGTTTTTTGACGTATATCCACGTATATTGACGTATATTGACGCATTCGGGATTCCGGTCCGCCCCGCTCTACCTGTTGAGCTATCGAGCCGCACGAGGATTTTTCGGTTGAACCATATCTTTGACGTCAAACTCAAGTTGTTCGAATTTGTGATAGTAAAAGACGATATTTCGGAAAAGCTAAAGTTGTAATTTACTATCTAATAGAAACCACGTCCAATAGCGCGCACAACTACGATAACAACGATGTCGAACGCAAATGTTGTGCCTTCCATTTGCCGCGGCGCGCAACCTAAATCTGCTCAAATACCCGATTCCCGGTCACAAGAAAACAATTCTCATCAACAAGCAAAACATATAATTGTTCTTCTAAATGTACTGCCTTCAATGATGGAAACGGGAACTTCCAACGCACAAAAAAAGCCGAAAACGTTGCTGCTCTTTGTAGCCGATCTGTCCTACTTTCTTCATTAATTTCCATGGTGATATCTCCCGTTGCGTTTGACGCCAAAGATATGAGAAATCATGAAAAATTTTCGTATGTTTCTCTGAGGATGAGTCTGCACTCAGTGCACTGCCACTGCTCGTCCTCAGGGATTAATAGCGTTAAGTTGTCGCGAGAAGATCTTGGATAAAACTCGCCTCCACCAGGTAGAGAAGGTGCGAGTTGAAATCCCGCTCGAGTCAGCCGAAATTCAGTTTTCCGTTGAATTTAGCAGTGTAAGAAATCATGAAACATTTTCTCAATGTTTGGCCCCGTTTTATACACTAGAGCAAAAGTATCCGGATTCACACTGTTTTTCATCCTCACGGGAATAAAAAACAATGTGAATCCGGATACTTTTGCTCGGGAGTAGCTAATGGTCGTGGGTCGTGATTTTTCCCAAAAATTGTGAATAAATTATAGAATGAACTTGGCGAAGGTTGATTGCATTGTCATGAGAGTATCGATAATCTGATTAAATATTGTCAAAGTTCAAGGCTTCCAGAGTGGGTATTACAATCAGAAGTATTATCAACATTAATAGTAAAAGGAATACGATTATACTAAATAATTTAAAGGTGAATCACAATCGCTACTGCGCATTTACGGAGATATCGACGGGTCACGGGTGAGTTAAATTTGAAACCCGCGTTTCCATGCTATTATAGAACCAACCGCCTGAGTGAGCCAATTGACTCTGAAACTTGTTTAATCGAAAGCTGATATTTTGGAACGTTTCGCTTAGAACTTCACAAACTTTACGAAGAAAAGTATTCTGACTATGTACTTAATTCTGCCCATGCAAACAAATGTGCGTGAAAATTATTGTAAAGCGTATGACTGAACGTCATGCAGAGCAGCATATTGTAAACGCACACGGCGTTTCCGAACATTCTCGCTAAATTTTGTGTTGTTTTAAGCTATAGTTTTCGAAATATTAGTCATTGCATTTCTAGTCCGCGGAAATACCGTGTGCGTTTGGAAAAAATCACGACCCACGACTTTTTACCCAAGACCCACGACTTTTTACCCACGACCCACGACTTTTTACCCACGACCCACGACATTTTACCCACGACCCTGGTTTCCATATAGTTGTAAGTGTTGTAATTCAGTCGGCGACTGTCGCCGATCAAGTCTTACAACAATTACAACTTAATCGGCGACTGTTGTAGAAATTGAATCAGGTTCAGCTTCTACAACAATTACAACAGTCGCCGATGCGACAACAGTTAATGGAAACATCAATCGCCGACAGTCGGCGACTTTTTGCCAGATGTTTGCAACGTAAAACACAAATTATTTACAAAAACCGGCCAAATCCTTTCAAAAAACCCTCGATTTTGTTAAAGAAGTCTACTAAATGACTAGTTTGAAGACTTGAATCCCAAACGCGGTGCAACTCAAATGTTTGCAGCTGTCGTCAAACGTTAACGAAACACAAGACTTAAGCGGCGAAGTTACTGAACTTGTAAATAATGCTTGCTGTATTGTTATACATACTGTGAAAATGATCACAAACAAAGTTTTAGTCATTCAATTTGTTTTTGAATATCAAACTTAGCTCATCTGAACTTTGTCAAAACCGAGAAGTCCTCAGTCCGGCGAGCGAATCGGCGATTTGAATTACAACAATTAGGAAACACGACTGTGCAGAGTTTGGGTTTTGGTCGAGGGTCGAGTGTCGAGGGTTGCAAGTCGAGGGTCGAGGGTAGTTGGTCGAGGGTCGCTAAAATTTACGCACATAATTTCCTTCTAGCGGCACAAATAAAACTTCGACGTATAGGCTAGACAAAAACAATTGCGGCGGAAGATATATATTTTTTTGGACATTCGATATGCACGTAGCCTGATACGCACGCGGCAAGGTGTTTCACTGACAGGAAATATTTGGTAAATTTGTCTAGAAAACTGGTAACCTATTAGCCATGTTTTCGCATTTTTTATTCGTGTATTATCTTCATGTATTCCAATCCTTTACCATTTCGCAAGCGGTATGAGCAACTCAAGGGACAAATAGAAGCAAACCTTCCGCGCCATTTTTGTATAAAATCAACAGAGAGTTGCCTGCGGAGAGGAGGCTTATATTAAATGTACATTAGATTTTGGAAACAGGTCGTAAATGGTAATCATACAAATTCTTGGTTTATGAAACAACTTTACTCGTCCGGAAAAAGACGTCTTTGAAAGCCATGCAGGAAAACTTGAATCAGACCGTCTTCACAAGTCTTCCAAAACATTGAAGCATCGTCCACTTTGCGTAAATGCCGCGGCAAGAGCTTTTTTACTTGAAACACAAAATAAGTTAATTCATGATATTATATATTTCAAAAATATTTTTAGCATATTTTACGACCCTCGACCAACTACCCTCGACCCTCGACTAGCAACTCTCGACACTCGACCTTCAACCAAAACCCAGACTCGACTGTGCATTAATCACCGGAAATACAAGCGTCTGCACGCAGGTTACACATTTACGAAAACGGTTGATCACTCTGTCGTTGAATGATATATATAGATTTATGACGGAATGAATGTATGAATGAATGAAGGCTTTGATTTCTGCAGATCACGTGTTTTGATGGCGACGCAGGCTAATAATAACGACCGAATGAACGATCGCTATTCATTCTGTTCAGTGTTCACCCAACGAGTAGAGCAGAGATGGCAGGAAGCAGTAGCGTGCGTTTGGCAAAACTGCTGACGATTTCAGCGCTGTTCTGCGTCGTGAACAGTGCAAGTATTAGTAATCAAGGCTACCTATTCGCCGACATGACCCGCGTTCCACAGTGTTTCGACTTGCCGATCAACAACGAGTGTTCTGGATTAGCGAACTACAAGGTCCCCGACTTCGACATCAACCTGGACATCGTCGAGACAGCGCTAACGGGAGTCAAGCTGATCGTGAAGTCGCTTGACTTTTTCCCAAATCTCGGCGCTTTCCCCAATTGTCGAGCCAGCGTGCGCGAATACGCGTGCTTTAACATCCTCGGGGTTTGTCAGGAATTACAGTCTCAGCTGCCGTGGGGTATTGCGTTGACCTACAACGTGAACGGCACGGAGAAAGCTTGCGCCAAAGTCCAACAAGACTGCCCAGCCGAAGTTCAAGCAATTACCATCTACAACTGCTCGGCTATCATGCGAAACCCGATGGAGTTTATGCAGTGTATCGATATCCCAGCCATCGCGGGAGACATCTGCTCGGCCACAAACTACAAGGTAACGTTCTCCGTATAACTTCAATCTTTTAGAAAAAACTGTTTATTAATACTCATTAATAATTTATAAAGAGAAGACAAAAAAACTGAGTCCTAATTAGCATGCGGTAAATGATAAATCGGATATAACATGGAAATATAGTAAGGTTAGATATATTGCCGAAACAGGGAACGTAGGACGGTAGGAACATCGTCCTGGTTTGCATATTAAACTTTTGCTTCGATTTACTCGGCTACATTGACTTGAATCTCTCGAATGATCGGTAAACATGGTTTACTTAGATACATCCGTATTTTAAGCAAGATTTCGCGGCCGAAACTGTATGGCCGATTTTAATACAACGCCTTCGACTCGTCTTGTAATTAAAGACACAGTCGAAAAAATGGAAGAAACGCGGTCAGGATGATTCATAATAAAAGCAAATAAAACGTTCACTGACCAGAATAATTTATTGAAACGAGCTTTCGGCTACCAGACTGTAGCCTTCAACGGGTATGAGATTAATGGTTAACAATTTAACATATATATTTACAATCGGAAGCTATAATTAGGTGTGTGTGGTATGTGTGTGCGATGAGCGTGTGCATATTACAGGAGTCGGTTTAGAGTTATTGTCCGCTTCATTTGTCAAGGCGGTATGCCAAGACTCTAAAGTTTTTCGGTTTCGAAAATTGCCCTTGTCGATAACTTTTGCATTTTCAAAATCAATGTCGTGGTCGTTTGTCCATGCGTGGTTGGCAATGTTTGAACCTTTCGTGTAGTTTTTCACGTCCCTGATATCCTCTTTCTTCCTTGTTGTAAAACTTCTCCCTGTTTCTCCGATGTAACTCCAGTTGCACTCTTTGCATGGCATCCTGTAGATGACGTTCGGTTGTTCGTTAATCGGATGTCTGTATTTTGGTGATCGAAATTCGTTTTCACCATGACGCAAACGTGAAAAACTTCGTGGACAAAGTCAAGTCCACATGATTATTATCGCGAATATAACAGACATCGAACCTTGGACTGAATAGTCCATAAGAAAATGCACTAATGACTTATTACTATTTTAACAGTATGAACTGTAATTTAATACCTGACTCTGTGCTTTTTGGTAGGTGTTACTTCAAAAACTCGATAATAATTCACGAAGAAAACACAAGAGAAATCAGTACCGTGTCTGTAGTTTTGCCGTATATATGCTAGAGACACCCATGCCGTTTTCGATAAATTTGCTGGATTTTACGTAATAGATGAACAAACACGAGTTTAAGTGTTTCATCCGGGGTTCCAAACACGAGAATTATAATATGGTGCGTAATGGGATAGTACTGGCGTTGTTGCGAGGACTAATTTGGAGCATAATACTTTGTGTTCTACCACAGCAGGTACAATCGCACTGTTATTAGTGGTATATTTCATCAATATGCCAGTTTTTCCCCGCTCATTTTTGAGCCTAGTACTTTACGTTTGACCACACCAGTGCCTGCGCCCTGCGGTTTGATGTAACTTATGTTTGGGAGAAGAATGAAGCGTGGAAGGATTCATGTAAGCCTGTGTTCTGTGGATAACCCGGGGATTTTGAGTCGATGTTGAAATCAGTAATGTTAAGACGAAAATACAGATATTAGAAGACGCGTGCAACACTGAAGTATAATAGACAAGTTAAAAATAAAAATAAAGTCTACTGAATGTCTGTTATCCATCCGTGGTCGGCTTTATAAATTGGTGACGTCCTATGTCGATAGTTGACGTAAAGCGTACGCGTGGTTTGTGGCTGTTACGTCAGAAATAAAAGGGTTATTGTATAATCTGTCTAGTGGTGAGTGAGATGGTAAAGAAAACGTCGTAGATGTCGGTTAAGCCTGGTTTTCATATGTCGCCGATCGTCGGCGATTTGTGATTTAGATGCATGTTAAAACGGGAAGTGCAGCCGCATGTTAAGTAATAAAGAACAATGCAGAAAAGCAGTGCTTTTATTCTTTTACTTAACATGCATCTAAATCATGGGTCGGCGATGATCGGCGACATATGAGAACCAGACTTTAGTGTTCGTTCAGTTTAAAGTCAGTTTAGGCTTCAGGTTCTTTCCGCCATTATTGCAAGGGTGCAAAACCATTGGGGCGAGCGTGCGGCCGTGCCTGTTTGTTAAAATCATGGCGAAACTCGCGAAGCAAGAAGGATATCGCTTCGGTTTTGTCGAATTCGTCTTTAATATGCGTTTGGATCGCTTTTCTGTGGGCTGGTATGTTCGTTCTTTGATTTTAGACCATTATCGCTGATAACCAACGTGTAGAAACGCTATAATACGAAAGTTTCCTCAACTGAGGGGTGGCTGCGCTGTTATGACGGGCACGACTGAGTGACGATTTCAGCAACGCAATGTAAAACTTTACCTCCAACTCTCTTGTAAATTACTCGAACTTCAAGCGTATAGTAACGTAAGTAACCAGAGGTTCATCTTCGTCATCTGAAGTCTGAAATATCGTCTTTCTCGTTATCAAACGAAGTCTATCTCCTCGCAGGAAAGGGATACGTTTCGGGTTGCGCGTGTTTACTTCTAATATATACACGTTATGAAGTGGCATACAAAATATAATACGAAAGTTTCCTCAACTGAGGGGTGGCTGCGCCATTGTGGCAGACACGGGACGCGGCTGTTTGTCGATATTAGCACTGAGACAAAACGCCTCGCTGTATAGTGGAATATTGCGCTAACAACAAACGCAATCCAGAACATACCAGCTCACAGGGAAGTGATCCAAACGATGATTAATGACGAAATCGACAAAAACCGAAGCGATATCCTTCTTGCTTCGCAAGTTTCGCCATGATTTTAACAAGGGTATATAGGCATGGCCGCGCGCTCGCCCCAATGGTTTTGTACCCCTTGCAATACGGCGAAGAAAACCTTGAACTCCCCTCTAGACGTCGGTTAGTACTTGCATTGGTTACTTTAGGTCAGTGGTGTAGCTACAACTTTTCCCCCACAAGTGATTGACAATTTTTATATAATAATATGGTGGGTATAATGGGACGTTCGCTGGCGTTGTGTGAGGACTAATTTGGAGCATAATGCTTTGTGTTCTACCTATGTTTCATCCGGTTTCATAAATTTGCCAGTTTTTTCCGCTCATTTTTAAGGGCGTAGCCCCAAGGTTTTTATTGTTTTCGAGTGTTTGGAGTCCCCTGATCATCGTCGTTTGATGTTTGATCTTGCTTCTCAAACGAGTATTCCCATCGCAATTTGCGGTGTTAATTGTTATCTCCATTTATTTCAATATGCAGATTATTAATCAGGTGTTAATTAAGTATGTTTTAACAAAACGAATTAGCGTGTTGATACGCGCTTGTCAAAGTCTACTAATAATAGAACATTTCTCAAAGCATTATGAGAACGACATGATCACTGTCATATCACTCAAATGACCGACCGTATATATATATATATATATATATATATATATATATATATATATATATATATATATATATATATATATATATACCGTGAAGGCGCTTGATTTTTTTCCAAATCATAGCCTCCTCCGAAGGAATCTCCTTGAGGAGGGAGCGAATATACGTCCAAAAGCTTTGGGGTTTGTCGCGTCTGAAAACTTCGGACATCTTTGCCTGCATCTTCATCATTTCGTTCACAAAATTTTCGCTTATCCTTGGATTAAGCGGCGTTTGAACAACCGGCCCTTGGGGCGTTGCGTTGTACCACGACCTGAACAGGACGGAGAAAGCTTGCGCCAAAGTCCAACAAGACTGCCCGACCGAAGTTCAAGCAATTACCACCGTGACCGTGACCGTGACCTACAACCTCTCGGGTATCATAGGAAATCCGATAGAGTTATGTACTTTGTCGATACACCAGTAGCTTCCCCGCAGACGTTTTTAGGGGACGCCACAGAACACGTCAAAAACGTGTTCTCTTGGTGTACCGCGAACCAATACGAATAACCGTCTATTATTTATTACTATTCGTGAAATTTTTCATGCACATTCATTGCACCTATGATAGAAGAAAACTGAAAACATTTCAACTGGTTTTTGTTGATGCATGCTTTACTCTTGGAAGTTAGTGATATTACACAGTTTAATTCATTAATATGTATTTCTTAGTTCGTTTTTTTGCCATTGTCTGGCGGCTTGGCGACAGTATGTCGCTTGAGTCCCAAATTTCTTTCCAATCTTTTTATCATCACTCAGACTTCTAATATCTGGAACCTGGCGTATCTCTGATCTTAAATTGATAACTCGTTCTCGCTAACACCAGACACCAGACAATTTTATTTGCCAAGGTGAAGGCCAGCTTTCCCTATTCTAGAAAGTTAAATTTGATTGGTCCATCGTTTAGAACAGAATGTTGTGCTCCGACAAGCAAGGCGTCAGTGTTCCCTTTGTCTGCCCTAAACGACTGCGGGTCAGCGCGGAGGCTAATATTACACCGTCGCGGTGACATATGCTCGACAACAAGCTACAAAGGCAATCTACTCCGTATAATTTCAGGTTCAGTTGTTTTTTTTGTTTTTTTTTGTTTTTTTTTGGGTTTTTTTATCGGTCCATCACCAACCATCACAACTAACTAGTTATGAACGCAATTGGGACAATGGGCCTGTTGTTCGTTCGTCCTCGACTTGTCAGCATATAAGTCAAACTGCTAACAACTCTTATGAAAATTGGCACAAACAACAGGAAATTGGAACGGAAAACTAAAGGGGGATTAACCGACATTAAAACCAGACAGAGCTGTGCTGTGCCCTGTTTGGCCTCAAAAACGTTACTTTCAGAACATCAAGCAGGGGCGGATCTAGCCTAAAATCTGACCGTGGTCCACAATCTAGGGCGTTCCGGGGGCATGCTTCCCCAGAAAATTTTGAAAATTAGAGTCTGAAAACGCATTTCCTGCATTTTGAGACTTTTGGGAGTGATCTAGAGTCATATTGCAGGGTCGTTTTATACATGTTTTGCACCGAGATCTTTGTATAAATTTTACTCAAAATATGAATCGTAATGTATGTTTAACGAGTTTTGTGTGACATATAAACTAACCAGTCAAGCAGTTATCATTTGGCCATTATTTAGAATTCTATTGAGTATTCTGTCTAATGCCCGCCAATTTTTACTTGAAACAAGAATAATCAAAGCAACCCTGCTAGTGTAATAATTTATGTAGCATTTGTCAGATCACTGTTTCGAATTAGAACTCCAGATCAGGAAATGGAGTCCCTTTACGTTTTATACTATCTTTCCCTCGATAAAGCGAGAATAGACTCGTAAATATCGTCTCGCTCTGTACAGTCTGTCAAACGATTAAGAGAGTGTTAAATTACGCGATCGCGACTGAAAAGATCTCCGAGTCTTGCAGATAATATTTCAAAGTTGAACCATGATAGAAATGCTGTGTTTCAGTCGATGAGATGAATTACAAACAATGTAACGAGAGAGAGGTCGCGGCTCTCGGTTTGATCTCATGCTTGTTCTTCATCAGTGCTTTAAAGATTTATATAGTCTGAGTATAAACACCACACAGTCTTATAGTAACTAGCGTCTGACGATCAACAATTTTAGTAGAGAGGAACTCGTACTATAAATAAAGAAACCAAACAAACCAACATCTCTTCCATAATTTTCTTGTGAACTTATCATCTAGTATTTCGACTATCTGTCAAAGGCACAATCTCATGCTTGTTCTTCAATTTGATCAGTGCTTTAAAGATTTATATAGTCTGAGTATAAACACCACACAGTCTTATAGTAACTAGCGTCTGACGATCAACAATTTTAGTAGAGAGGAACTCGTACTATAAATAAAGAAACCAAACAAACCAACATCTCTTCCATAATTTTCTTGTGAACTTATCATCTAGTATTTCGACTATCTGTCAAAGGCACAATCATTGTCCCTCCATACGCGCAGCCATTCTTTAATAGCACTCTGAAGAACTCGGTCATACCGACTACCGGAACACGTCCACTACCGACTACCGGAGCGGCGGAGCCGACTAGATTTGATTGCATTATTTCGCAATAAAATTGTAACAAGATATGGCAAGGGTGGCTGACCGTGGCTCCCGCCAAATTCAGTCACTCTATTCTAGCTCATTTTTTTATTTTTGAAATATCAATTATATTATTTAATTAGGAATAATTAGGAAAATTTGACCGTAGCTCAAGCCACGCTCGCACCACTCACCGCGTCAAAAACGTCGCCGCTCTTGATCCCACACGAACGAACGAACGAACGAACGAACGAACGAACGAACGAACGAACGGAACGGACGGACGGACGGACGGACGGACGGACGGACGAACGAACGAACGAACGAACGAACGAACGAACGAACGAACAAACCAGCGAGCGAGCGACGGACGGACGGACGGACGAACGAACGAACGAACGAACGAACGAACGAACGAACGAACGAACCAGCGAGCGACGAACGAACGACGGACGGACGGACGGACGGACGGACGGACGAACGAACGAAGGAAGGAACGAACGAATGAAGGAACGAACGAGCGAGCGGGCGAGCGAGCGACGGACGGACGGACGGACGGACGGACGGACGGACGAGCGAACGAACGAACGAACGAACGAACGAACGAACGAACGAACGAACGAACGAACGAACGAACGAACGAACGAACGAAAGAACGAACGAAAGAAAGAAAGAAAGAACGAACGAACGAACGAACGAACGAACGAACGAACGAACGAACGAACGAACGAAAGTGACAGACTAAGAATAATGAAAGAACAAACGAAGTTGACCCGCCCCGCGGATATGTTCATCATTGGGGAACAATGTGCCGTTAAAAACAAGTTTTGAAACTTTTAAAATCGGTCATTTTATATGCGCATGCTGATTAGTGTACTCAAGAGCGTTGTAAAAATGCAGGAAATGCCGTTTCAGAGACCCGAATTTTAAAATTATTCCAGGGGAGACATACTCACGTACCCCGCTACAAGACCCAATGTAAGTAAAAATGTGGTAACCATTTTAATTTACATTGCCGAGTTCACTGTCAGACAGTAACAAAACTGTACGCCTAAGCAACCCGACAAAATCATTTTGCACTGTCACATATACCATTTATAAATGCTAACCTTGAAGACTGTATCTGCGAGGAACAGAAAGTCATATCTCATCGGTTGAACCAGTGAAGGAGAATGTACCTTCGTTTGCCTCACTCAGCTCTAGTCTATTACTGGGGTTAGGGTTCCAGAAAATCCTGCAAATAAGCGAAACAACGGTCTTCCATTATCAAAAGGGACTTTAAGATGCTAGGACGACGAAGAAAAATACCGAAAAAATTTTTTTTTCCCTTCTCAAACTCATTAATTATTCATGAGCTAATAGCCAATCAAAGAAAAATATTTGGTCATGTGCATGAGTTTTGAAACCCGGTAAAGGTCGCGCTAACTGAATTCATAATTAGTATATCAGATAATAAACGGCACAAACAAAAGACCGTTTATTACCACATTTTTTAATTATAAATTCAACGTGAAACCATTGTCTAGTCTAATCCAATACGCATGAACATCACCAAGTCCCTCCACTATAATTGACGATTAAGAAGCTATTTCATAAACTCGTGTATCATGTTTTAACAGGGGTTGCAAACACTCGAGAACAACAAAAGTCACTCGGTCTCTTACCTCGTAATTTTCAACGTTCTCTCCTGTTTGTAAAACATTCGAAAACAATAAAAATCATAGTTTCAGAAATTGCAGCTTGATGTTAGTAATAATTGTCAGTTGTTTGCTGTACAAGCTGTGTTAGTTAGTAATACTCAGAAAAACTCTGAGCTCTAAGCGGGACTCGAACCCACAACCTTCTGAATGCTAGCCAGACGCTCTAACCATTGAGGCACTAGAACTCAGATAGCGGAGCAAGGTTAATTAAGGTACTTAGTTTGTGCCCAGTCCTCTAGGAACGAATCTTAACCGTTCGGTTACAAGTACTTGTTGGTCTACAAGTCGCGTTGTAACAGTAAGTTTCCAGTTAAATACTGTTAGTTAGTTTCAGAAATTGCAGCTCAGAGTAGAGCCTAAATTGCAGCTTAGAGCTCAGAGTGTTGCAGCTCAGAGTAGAGCTTAAATTGCAGCTTAGAGCTCAGAGTTTTTCTGAGTATTACTAACTAACACAGCTTGTACAGCAAACAACTGACAATTATTAATAAAAATCATGTTTTACAAACACCGGAGAACAATGAAAATTACTTGGTTAACGGCCTCGTGAATTTCAATGTCTTCTCGTGTTTGTAACCCCTGGTAAAACACTCCCACTCGTTTATGAGATATTAGAGAGTTTTAGATTGACGTTTTTTCTTGCTAACCGCAAACCGCTAGAAACCACGTGACCAAGGTCCAGCGGTCAGGTTACACGTTTGCAGAACGGCTTCTTGAGGTAAGTGAATTACGGCAAGGTTTTTATGTAACTTTTACTCGACCAACCAACGTTTGGGGTGTAAATTTATACTCCTACATGTCTGTTGTTCTCAAATCACAACGTTTTTGAATTGAACACTGAAGCTCATGTCAATTTTTGGTGAATACGTATGAACGATTGAAAACCAAACATGGCGGCTCGCAACAACTGAAAATATGAACGCCAATCTAAATGCTCTTTGTATAGGTAATAGCATGGTTTCGAGTACAATTTGGAAAAAATATGCACGAGTGAGGTTTTCAAAGACTATCAAAATTGCAAGAGTCCGAAGGACGAGTGCTATTTGGGATCTTTGAAAAACTCACGAGTGCGTGTTTTTTCAAAATTGCACTCGAAACCATGCAATTACTTATTAATAATATACATGAAAATGTTAGACAAAATGTTCTTCCAGCTACGAAGTTACATACCACTCATTGCTCCACTTCTCGAAGCTTTAATGGTTGAAAACTGCTTCATTTTGTTCACTAAATACGTCAAACGTTTTACTCATAGCATCTAACCTCTTCTAGTCTTGTAGGAACTTTTATGACAATATTAAAGCAAAATTCACTCTGTATTTCATCGAAATGTTCTTCGACAACTTTATGTTTTGGTCGCCATATTGGATTTTCTCGTGAAGGAAAAACCATCCTTCAAAATCCGCATAGGCATTTCATTGGCTTTCCGGTAGTTTCCGGTTGTTTATTAGCCAATCAGAATGCTTAATACTCATTGAAATTTGCATTGTATTTCATTTTTCTGCACTGTATTACACCTTTTCTGCACTGTATTACACCTTTTCTGCACTGTATTACACATTTCTGCACTGTATTATACCTTTTCTGCACTGTATTACACCTTTTCTGCACTGTAGTACACCTTTTCTGCACTGTATTACACATTTTCTGCACTGTATTACACCTTTTCTGCACTGTATTACACCTTTTCTGCACTGTATTACATTGAAATTGCACTCCTCTCGACCAATCAGGATGCAGTAATTTTGTCATGTAAACTTCTAACTGCAAAGATCAAACCGCGGTTTGCAGTTTGCGGTTATAAAAAAGAACGTCAATCTAAAACTATTAAGTGCTTAATAACCGAAAGTGAGGTCTTTACGGTAAAACTATTAAACCGAGGTCTTGCTGTATTGACCGGGCGATAGTGAGGTTAATACGTTCAAGACTGAGGTTTAATATTTTACCGTAAAGACTGAACGGTCGAGATTATTAAGTAGTTTATTATATGGCACTTTTTATTTCAAAATCAATCTTGTATTTCTTGGTCTTCGCTTCCTTTAACTTCGTCAAAACACGGAACTAGCGTTATTTTCTGCTGTTTCTTTCTCGTCTGGATACTAGAATTTACTTTTATAATGTTCGTCGTCGTCTATTTCATCTATTTTCGTCGTTTTTCGGCAATAAAAGTTTCTTATTAGGATTTTTTGTTTGTTTCCAATCGTAGGGCATTAACAATTTTCATAATGCCCGTGGGCATTACGGAGAAATCTCGCCCCGTCAGCAACCAATCACAGCGTGTGATTTTACCGGAAGTAATCCGTGCCATATAACAATACTTCATAAACAATCAATGTCTTATTTATTCTCTTTCCAGTTTCCAAAACCAACTGTTGATATATATCATCTGGGCCTTAAAAATTTCAACAATTCTCTTCCTTACTGGAAAACACAAATGAATAGTACATGCTTGCAAGAATTCATCGACATTAACTGTCAACTTTTGCGTGGGAACATCTGTTCAACTGATGGCACATTACGCATGTCCGAAATTAGTCGGCAGACATGTGCTCAAACAATGACCAAATGGTAAGCTTTCGTAGTGTAAGAATAGTTACCGTTAACTCTTTCTATAGGTCAATATATATATATATATACACTGCAAAAAATGCATTTTCGTGTTTGAGTAAATCTAACTCACATTTCGAGTAATCCAAATGCATTACTCATAATTTTGAGTACAATTTACTCTTAACATGAGTTAAAATATTCCTACTCAGTCTTATGAGTAAAAAATTACTCATTGTTTTGAGTAAAAAGCAAGTTGAGTAATTGTTACTCAAAGAGCAGAGTAAACTTTACTCTTCCTTGAGTAATTGCACAATTTTGTTTTACTCAAACGATTGAGTAAATACCCGCAACTCGTTTTTTGGAGTAAACTTCGAGTTTTACTCATATTTTGAGTACTAGTGCAACCAACTCAATAACTCGAGTAAACTTCATTTGGATGACAAACTCAAATTTTTGAGTTAACCACTACTCATCGTCTTGAGTAAATCAATAATGGAATTTTTTTGAGTAAACCTGACACCTTACTCGAAAAATTGAGTACAATTACTTTGAGCATGCAGGAATTGGAATTTTTCTATACCCATGGTCATGCAATCTTTTCAGGAGATACAGCTAAAGTGAAATTAGAGTGTTTAAAACTAATCGGTGATTTGAGTAAATCGATAATGGCAAATATAAACAAACTATGACAGTACATCGAAATAATAATATTTTTTTTTTAAATTTCCCATGGCAGCAAAAAAATCTTTTATTAAAAGTCTATACAACTATAAGTATTAAAATAAAATTACTAAATATTGACAAGGTGTTGGAATTTACAGTTATCAGATTACTGTAATTCTTCTTTAATGGCTGGTTACACTATATATACACATACCGTACTATATATACAAGTACCAGAATACTTTTCAACAGTGCATTTGTATCGTTCGTCATTTTTCTTTTTAATTATTTAATGATAATTCAATGTTTTAATTCAGTATCAACATTTTTAATTTACATGAAAAATATACTGCAATATTAACCTGGTAGTTCAGCAGTGTGAATCCATATACACGTGACCACAAACATATATAGGTATTTATATAGGTCTCCGTTTCTAAAAAGTTATAAACGCTTTGCGTTAATTCCAACAAAACGTTTTTGAAACGTTTAGATGCTAGTGGTCGGGCACCTCTTTCTCGCCTGGACCAAATAAAGGGCCGATTAGCCGTATTGCATGGATAACTTGCTATTAATTAAATTTCAAGATTAGTTTTTTGTAACAATTACGTAGCCAATCATTGATCAGGAAATCCGCGCGGTAAGCGGACTCAAGTCATTTGAAAATTGAAACATCTGGTGTCAAGTCAACTGTCACTGACTTCCCTCTCTTTCTCCGGCGAAGACTGTTTGTCGAACAGAGCGCGGAGGTTATCATTTAGTCTAATTTCTCGTTCCTGGTGGTTGGCAATCCTTTTATAATGGCGGTGGATCATCCCGTGGATTCAAATCCTGGTTGACAGAAGTGGGATTCGAGAAATATAGTCAGATATTTGAAGGTACGTTTATCCCCCACGAATATACGGTAAACGCTTAAATTGGCTTCAATTGCTTAGAACGTCGCGACTTTATAAATGATTCTATCACTCTATAACCAACATTACTCCGATCTAAACCATCGTCAGTGTATTCCAGTCTGTAACTATAGCATTACTATTTCAATTTTAAACTTACATCTGTCCAGTGAATGACAATTTCTTAACGCAGTGCTCGCATGCTGCGCGCAGTAATTTAAGGTCTTGATTGCTTTGTGTTTTGCGCAGTATCAAGATTACTTATGATATGAGCTTATTGAAGAAACTGTGGGTGTATGAACAAATCAAACAAGACTGCCACGTTCTAAACCTTTTTAGTGAAAAACTGTCACTTCGTTTTGAAATCGCCATATTGTCTAATAGACATATAATACGTCTTTGTCGATCCACAAAGAACGTTGTTCAGTCGTTCTAAATAGAAACGAAGCATCCGAACCGGTTGGGTCACCGTTCTACACCCTGCCTGTATGTATACCCTGTGTATATTATTGATTTGCCAGTCTTATCGAGTCAGTCTGGTGCAGTTTAAAAAACTATTAATTCTGAATAGTTCGACTGTTCAGATGCACAGCTTGACGTCACAGTTGCTGGACCCTGTTTGACATACTGTATTGTATGTATTAAACATGATGCGGAAGTAACCGAGAATAAATTAATAACACCCGATAAATATTTCTGTTATGAGCCGGTAATTGCCAGTTTTTACTGACCTTTGAATCATTTATATAAAGAATACAGTAGAGTTACAGTAAATTAAAAAAATGTTTGCAAAGGGGTCTACTGAAGATCCACTATAAAATGAGTACAACTAACCAGCCACATGCATACATTAGGACCAGAGAGTGACACCATTGCTGCTATTGTTCTATTTTTCTCTCAACATTTTTGTTTTTTGTTGCCTTCGTAGAATTATTGTTAACTAGTATTAGGAATGTGGTTCAGGTTTTGTTTACAGTATTACAAAGACCAAATTAACTGACCTGCAGTACAGTGGGACAATGTGGTCTTTATAACCAGGGTTGGAATAGCCTGCGAGCAGAACCCCCTAAAGACAGTCTGTTTACAGGCTATCGTTGCACATTAGCATTTCATATTTTAATGTCATTTTGTTTCAAATAGTAATAATATGCAATTATACTTTAGAAAATATGATTGATGGAACAGCCCTACATGTATATATTGTCATTGAAAGAGCACTGGAAATTTTGATCCCCATAATGGGGCACAGAATGAAATTTCTTAAGATTTTGGAGGAACCGAGGACCAAAAATACAAACATGGTAGTTGGGGAGAGTATCATAGAGAAACACGTACACAGAGGTGGATAATCAAGTTGATAAGAGTGGACCAGATTTTCAGTGTACCGGTACAGTACATCTGCCAGTGTTCTTGGTGGTGATGATGAAAGCCAAATGCAATCCAGGTTGGTAATTTCTTACATAAACTTCACAAAGTACTTTCCCCATTTTTAGAATCGGTAATCACTGAAATACAGTACCACCAATCTTTACTTAGAATGCACCATTAAGCAGTATATATATAATATGGTTTGTTTCAGCTTTGATCACTTCATAATTGAAGTAGTCCTATTAGAGCCACCTGTTTATACCTATAACTTTAAATGTTAATCAGTAGGTATATTATCCAATAATCCACAGGTTTTAAGTATTAGGTTTGGATGGCTTGGCATCTCACCAGTTTTTCTGAATGGCTAATACTAATAATTGTTAGTTGTTTGCTGTACAAGCTGTGTTTGTAGTTAGTAATACTCAGAAAAACTCTGAGCTCTGAGCGGGAATCGAACCCACAACCTTCTGAAAGCTAGCCAGACGCTCTAACCATTGAGCCACCAGAACTCAGATACCGGAGCAAGGTTAATTAAGGTACTTTATACCTTAGACTGTGCCCAGTCCTCTAGGAACGAATTCTGCAATTTCTGAAACTGGCTAGTACTAAGTTGATTGTATACATTTAGGCTAATGCACTTTCTGTTTATGCAATAAAATGACATTACAGTACAGTACACAGCATGTCTTGACTCTGTCCAAGCAGTGCTCTTTAGCAGCTTTTGTGTAAGGTGATTTTAATCGCCTTTGACCATTATCTCACTCAGGTGGCCTTTAATGAGCCGCCTGTTAGTGAGAACTGCAAAGACAGGACTCAAGGCTTGTATACATTTATGCTAATGCAGTTTATTCTGTTGTTGTGTAAGGTGGTCATGCCGCCTTTTACCAGCACCTCTTTTGAGTGGCATATGAGAAATCAAGCCGCTCATTAAAGAGGAGATGCATAAATTTATACATAATGTTAATGTCAACAATTATACAGTGTAAATACTGTACAATGTAGTTTTTATTATAAGTACTGTCCTATTCAAGTTTATTATTATTATTATTATTATACGTTGATTGCAATATGTATCTCAAATAGGAAAATAAAGTTAACTGAGTACCAAGTGCCCTATTACAAACAAATTCAGGAATTAAGATTTTAGGCAATAAAATGGCATTACAGTACACAGCATGTCTTGACTCTGTCCAAGCAGTGCTCTTTAGCAGCTTTTGTGTAAGGTGGTTTCAATCACCTTTGACCATTATCTCACTCAGGTGGCCTTTAATGAGCTGCCTGTTAGTGAGAACTGCAAAGACAGGACTCAAGGCTTGTATACATTGATGCTAATGCAGTTTCTGTTGTTGTGTAAGGTGGTCATGCTGCCTTTTACCAGCACCTCTTTTGAGTGGCATATAAGAAATAAAGCCGCTCATTAAAGAGGAGATGCATAAATTTATACATAATGTTAATGTCAACAATTATACAGTGTAAATACTGTACAATGTAGTTTTTATTATAAGTACTGTCCTATTCAAGTTTTTTATTATTATACGTTGATTGCAATATGTATCTCAAATAGGAAAATAAAGTTAACTGAGTACCAAGTGCCCTATTACAAACAAATTCAGGAATTAAGATTTTAGGCAATAAAATGGCATTACAGTACACAGCATGTCTTGACTCTGTCCAAGCAGTGCTCTTTAGCAGCTTTTGTGTAAGGTGGTTTCAATCGCCTTTGACCATTATCTCACTCAGGTGGCCTTTAATGAGCTGCCTGTTAGTGAGAACTGCAAAGACAGGACTCAAGGCTTGTACACATTGATGCTAATGCAGTTTCTGTTGTTGTGTAAGGTGGTCATGCTGCCTTTTACCAGCACCTCTTTTGAGTGGCATATGAGAAATCAAGCCGCTCATTAAAGAGGAGATGCATAAATTTATACATAATGTTAATGTCAACAATTATACAGTGTAAATACTGTACAATGTAGTTTTTATTATAAGTACTGTCCTATTCAAGTTTTTTATTATTATACGTTGATTGCAATATGTACATGTATCTCAAATAGGAAAATAAAGTTAACTGAGTACCAAGTGCCCTATTACAAACAAATTCAGGAATTAAGATTTTGGGCAATAAAATGGCATTACAGTACACAGCATGTCTTGACTCTGTCCAAGCAGTGCTCTTTAGCAGCTTTTGTGTAAGGTGGTTTCAATCGCCTTTGACCATTATCTCACTCAGGTGGCCTTTAATGAGCCGCCTGTTAGTGAGAACTGCAAAGACAGGACTCAAGGCTTGTATACATTTATGCTAATGCAGTTTCTGTTGTTGTGTAAGGTGGTCATGCTGCCTTTTACCAGCACCTCTTTTGAGTGGCATATGAGAAATCAAGCCGCTCATTAAAGAGGAGATGCATAAATTTATACATAATGTTAATGTCAACAATTATACAGTGTAAATACTGTACAATGTAGTTTTTATTATAAGTACTGTCCTATTCAAGTTTTTTATTATTATACGTTGATTGCAATATGTATCTCAAATAGGAAAATAAAGTTAACTGAGTACCAAGTGCCCTATTACAAACAAATTCAGGAATTAAGATTTTGGGCAATAAAATGGCATTACAGTACACAGCATGTCTTGACTCTGTCCAAGCAGTGCTCTTTAGCAGCTTTTGTGTAAGGTGGTTTCAATCGCCTTTGACCATTATCTCACTCAGGTGGCCTTTAATGAGCTGCCTGTTAGTGAGAACTGCAAAGACAGGACTCAAGGCTTGTATACATTGATGCTAATGCAGTTTCTGTTGTTGTGTAAGGTGGTCATGCCGCCTTTTACCAGCACCTCTTTTGAGTGGCATATGAGAAATCAAGCCGCTCATTAAAGAGGAGATGCATAAATTTATACATAATGTTAATGTCAACAATTATACAGTGTAAATACTGTACAATGTAGTTTTTATTATAAGTACTGTCCTATTCAAGTTTATTATTATTATTATTATTATACGTTGATTGCAATATGTATCTCAAATAGGAAAATAAAGTTAACTTAGTACCAAGTGCCCTATTACAAACAAATTCAGGAATTAAGATTTTAGGCAATAAAATGGCATTACAGTACAGTACACAGCATGTCTTGACTCTGTCCAAGCAGTGCTCTTTAGCAGCTTTTGTGTAAGGTGGTTTCAATCGCCTTTGACCATTATCTCACTCAGGTGGCCTTTAATGAGCTGCCTGTTAGTGAGAACTGCAAAGACAGGACTCAAGGCTTGTATACATTGATGCTAATGCAGTTTCTGTTGTTGTGTAAGGTGGTCATGCTGCCTTTTACCAGCACCTCTTTTGAGTGGCATATGAGAAATCAAGCCGCTCATTAAAGAGGAGATGCATAAATTTATACATAATGTTAATGTCAACAATTATACAGTGTAAATACTGTACAATGTAGTTTTTATTATAAGTACTGTCCTATTCAAGTTTTTTATTATTATACGTTGATTGCAATATGTACATGTATCTCAAATAGGAAAATAAAGTTAACTGAGTACCAAGTGCCCTATTACAAACAAATTCAGGAATTAAGATTTTGGGCAATAAAATGGCATTACAGTACACAGCATGTCTTGACTCTGTCCAAGCAGTGCTCTTTAGCAGCTTTTGTGTAAGGTGGTTTCAATCGCCTTTGACCATTATCTCACTCAGGTGGCCTTTAATGAGCCGCCTGTTAGTGAGAACTGCAAAGACAGGACTCAAGGCTTGTATACATTTATGCTAATGCAGTTTCTGTTGTTGTGTAAGGTGGTCATGCTGCCTTTTACCAGCACCTCTTTTGAGTGGCATATGAGAAATCAAGCCGCTCATTAAAGAGGAGATGCATAAATTTATACATAATGTTAATGTCAACAATTATACAGTGTAAATACTGTACAATGTAGTTTTTATTATAAGTACTGTCCTATTCAAGTTTTTTATTATTATACGTTGATTGCAATATGTACATGTATCTCAAATAGGAAAATAAAGTTAACTGAGTACCAAGTGCCCTATTACAAACAAATTCAGGAATTAAGATTTTGGGCAATAAAATGGCATTACAGTACACAGCATGTCTTGACTCTGTCCAAGCAGTGCTCTTTAGCAGCTTTTGTGTAAGGTGGTTTCAATCGCCTTTGACCATTATCTCACTCAGGTGGCCTTTAATGAGCCGCCTGTTAGTGAGAACTGCAAAGACAGGACTCAAGGCTTGTATACATTTATGCTAATGCAGTTTCTGTTGTTGTGTAAGGTGGTCATGCTGCCTTTTACCAGCACCTCTTTTGAGTGGCATATGTGGTATATATATATATATATATATATATATATATATATATATATATATATATATATATATATATATATATATATATATGTATATATATAGACAATAATTTTCACTTCATA
>OZ036013.1:7061050-7201050 GCA_964035015.1 Corallium rubrum
TCTTGGTGACGAGCTGTAGGGCGAGCGAAACGAGAAAGAAAGTAATCCGAAAATTGTTTTGCCGACAAATTCAACATTAAAGATGGGAATGTCAATAAAGAAGTGAACTCTGGCCATCGAAAACAGCGAATATTATTAGGAAAACGCTTAAACATTGCTAGAATCAACCGCCTCAGCGTCGGGCTCGTGGTTTTAGAGCAAATACAAGAAAAATATTCTTGGCCGTAAAAAGCCGCTGAAAGTGAAGCTTCCGAAAAAATATTTTCATCGCCAGATTGGATTTTATGTCGAGAGCTCTTGGGTATTTTACTTCATATCGACAAAGTCTTTTTCTTTTACCAAGTGAGGTCATCAGCCAAGGAAATGAAAGGTATTTGTACAGCATGTTATTCTGTTTTAAGATCGTTTTCAAAACGTGTACTTTCCAAATCACGTTGTATTGTTTACCATATTAAAGTACGAACTACCGTATATTTTAGCAAGTTCAGCTTGGCTCTTGAACACAACAGGGCCGCAAAACAATTCCATGCTTGGTTATAGTTCTCTCACAGTATATAAACATAGTGTTGTTGTTTTTTACTGCCTGAAAAAGACTCGAAGACGGTGGGTTTTTTTAACTTTAAGATTCGTTCAGGAAATTATTTGTTTGCTTGTAATTCGACATTTAGTTCTTCGCCGTCGCTTATTTAAAACTTTTCCCTGTTGAAGCCCTTATGCACATACCTGTAGTTACCAATACTATTTTAGTAATTACAATGCTATTTTATTTGTGTCATGCAGTACTAAAAAAATTAGATTAAAGTCTATAAAAGGCGTCGCTCAAAATTGCTTGCAAATTTCCGTGTTTGGATAGCCTGATCCAAACATGGGTATTGACCAATCAGCGCTTGCGTAGCATACATGTTATTTTATAACAATAAATATTTTATACATATTTTCACACAGTAAAGTAATAATAATTTCACCGAAGGTGTCCGCTTACGGGAGGTTTAACTGTACATACTGCAAGGTTTTGTAAAGACATATTTTACTACCAAAGGTATATAAATAGGTTCATAATGATGTTATTGACTAATTTCGTGGGTTTTTTTTACGAGTTTTGTGATATACTGATACAGGCAAGTTTACCAGGCAGAGTAAGAAACTACGAAATAATACGTTTCTATGCCTAATAATGGCAACAAATGCAAAAACTAAACTTCTAAACCTTGTACACTGTTCTTTGTTTGATACCAATGGCAAAAAATTTCTTAATGTGGCTCTTTCGTGCTACGAAAACATAGAAAGTTTCGATGGGGGCCATCTTGGTTCTCCAAATTCGTCATCTCCGGGGGAACGGTTAGCCCTACCTCCACGTGAACGCTTTCACCCGAGTTATCGCGAAGGGTAGGGTCAAGTTTTGTATCAATACGCATGCGTAATTATGCTGTTACCCGGGATAACTCGTGGTGAAGCGTTCACATGAAGCTTAGTTGCGTTTTATCACGTGATGGGTCAACTTTGACTCTAGCCCCCGAGTTATCCCTACCCACCGACAGCACTATCTCTAAATAAACTGGATGGGCCCTTCCCTATGGCCAGCAGTCAAACATTTCGTGGCAGTCGCCGCCATCTTACGTAGTGGAACATATGACGCATTGCGGTCTTAGAACATGATCCCAATCCTAAAGTTGACTAGCATAAGCAACCATGACGTCAGCACGGTCAGATTATCCGGGGGTAGGAATATTATGTGTGCTGTGCCGGGGGAGTCGGAAAAGCCGTAAAGCAAACAACAGATGCCGGTTCGTTTAGTTTTCACTGCTTAACAACAAATACAGTCAAACGATGGCAAGTACACAACACGAAATATTGTTAAGGCATTAAGATTACTATAAAAGACTTGAAATTGAATTCTTCGTAGATTTTATAGTCTGTTTTTCAGTTTATATTATCATGAAGTTTCTTCGTTATCGGCACTGAAGAAAAACAACGAAATTTAAAGGTTTTATAGCTCAGTAACAGAAACAAATACGATAAATTAACGTCTTAAACCTTATTAAGTACTTCTTGTATCCTTACATTCATTTAAATTTTCTGAAAATAACTCTTTTTGTCTGTTTTCATCGCTTCATCAGCTTTTCATCTGTATCGCTTCATCAGCCGCGAGTTATCGCAACGAGCTGTGTTTGGTGGGAATACAGTGGAAACCGTGCGAGTACTCGCTGCGAGCTGCGAGTTACTCCGATCATCGCCAAAACATCGCCAGAGCCGATTAACGGCTAGTTTTTCTCACAATCGGCCGGTTGTCTTTCACCATCGGATCGGCTGTCTCGTGACTCTCGTCCTCGTATTTCGGCTCTCTCGTCCTCGTTTATCATAGCCTGTGAACAGTCGCAACCCTCCCGTCAAAATCGGGGAGCGAGCGTCTGTGGTACGGCGTCAATAATCGCGTCAATAAATTGTTTTGTTGCGCTCAAAATACGAAAATTGGCTTGATGACTTCCTCTCACTGCAAAACTTGAGATGAATAAAACGACAACACGGGAGCACTGAGCATCAATAGCAAACATCGGTTTTGCCGATTAATCGGCCGATGGTTGGGAAATATTGGTCGCCTGTTTGTCGTTAGTGGAATTGGAATGTATAAGCTTTCGCTTAAAGCTCTCTCATTCTTAAAACTCGATTAATGTGTTGCTTTTGGCTAGTTCGACAGTTTTCTTCAGCCGAAAACTCCAATACCTTTAACAAGTAACCCTTTATTGCCACCCAACTTCATACTAATTGTTTTCGTCCGTCACAAAACATTCTGGACGATACAAACGAGTACGCCATGTTGAAAATGATCTTCGCGGGCCCACGAACTGTAAAATTGTTGGGTATTGAGGGATATTGTAGGATAGAAAAAGTGATTATACTAATTTATGCATTTTATTCGACTGCATTTTATGCGACGTCTAAATCAACGTCGCACTTCCGTCGAATTATGCGACACAGCTCGTCGCATAATTCGACAGCGTCGAATAAAATCAGTTTAGACGTTGCATTTCCGTCGGATAAAATTGGTCGCATTAAATTCGACGAATTAAATGGGACGGAACTTCGACGTCTAAACCAAGCCTTAGCGATCATGTGGAAACAGCGACATGATTGTTGATCGTTGCGATTGCCGAGTTAATTTTTGAGCGATTGCGGCGATTATATGGAAACCAGGCTTTAGAGATCAGTGGCTTGCAGCAAGCAAATATCAGAAAAATAATTCAATATTTTCTATTTTGAATTTTTCAGCCTCCCAGGTGTATCGTACTTCCAAGATGCGTGCGACATATTCCCGGATGACGCCGCCAAAAGGGTCCCGCTGCCCTCCATCGTCAACAGCAATTCCAACCAGGCGATTCTAAACGGAAAGTAGTTTCCAATCTCGTTCGGTGCGCTGATTTTTAAGTTCATCTCATTCCGACGGGAAGTAGTTTGTACTAGCTTCTACTCTTATTATACTTTGGTGCTTAATTTGGGAAATAAAATCATTGTTCGTTTAATTCTTTGAATGTTTGCATGGTGACAAATTGGTACCAGAAGCGAGAATTTGTGGTAAGACCACGTTTATTACTTCCGCCTGGACGTTATGTTGTTACTGTACCTCTGTTTGTCTGTTTGTCTACCTGTTTTCTATGAGTCTGTCTTTCACCTGGATATCTCACAAAATACCGCACAGGTTTTCATGAAAGTTTGAGAAAAGATTGATCACAGATCAAGGACCAAATCTTTCAATTTTGGTTGTTTGGTTGAATCTTGGATGAGAAATTAATAAAAACCTGACCACAAGATCATCATGTAGAAAAAATGCTTGATTCACTTAATAGGGCCGTTTATACGAGAAATGATAAGAAGTGGATTACACAGGACGCGGCTTGCATAAGACGCAAAATTAATTATTTGAATGTTTGCATGGTGACAAATTGGTACCAGAAGCGAGAATTTGTGGTAAGACCACGTTTATTACTTCCGCCAGGACGTTATGTTGTTACCTCTAGCTGTTTGTTCGTTTGTCTGTTTACCTGTTTTCTATGAGTCTGTCTTTCACCAGGATATCTCACAAAATACCACACAGGTTTTCATGAAAGTTTGAGAAAAGATTGATCATAGACCAAGGACCAAACCTTTCAATTTTGGTTGAGTTTGGTTGAATCTTGGATGAGGAATTAATAAAAACCTGACCACACGATCATCATGTAGAAAAAATGCTTGATTCCTCAATAGGGCCGTTTATACGAGAGATGATAAGAAGCGGATTACACAAGACGCGGCTTGCATAAGACACGAAACACTCGTAGAAAAGGTAAAAAGACTTATGTGCGCTGAGTTTTAAGTTCATCTCATTCCGACGGGAAGTAGTTTGTACTAGCTTCTACTCTTATACTTTGGTGCTTGATTTGGGAAATAAAATCATACTTCGTTTAATTAACATGTAGTCTCCTTCGCAGCCGTCAGTTCGGGTTCGTTTTCACTCCCCTCATGTACACGCGTAAAAACGCACAACTTGTTCACGGTTATTAACAGGCGTGGGCAATGTTGTGCTGCATCCCGTGAAGAATGTTGTGCTGCACCTGGTGAACAAGTTGTCAATAAGTTGTTGTTCACTTATAGTTCGAACAACTTGTTCACGGATAAATCAACAGTCATGAACAAGTTGTTCCTTACAGCACATTTTTTATAGGCAACGTTGTTCGCACATGATACAACATGTTGTAACATGTTGTAACAGCATGACGAAGTAACAAGGCTGAACAACAATGTTACAACAATTGTGAACATGACTGGTGTATCAACACGTCCTTCGGCTGTTTCAACATGCGTGGACAACTGCTGTTGTTTCATGAAGCTGTAACAACATGATGAAACAATTATGAACAATATTGTTAATTCATCAAGGTTGTTCACACATGATAACAACGTTGTTACAGCATTGTTCACGCAACAATGCTGTAACAACTTGTGAGATTTTTACACGTGTAGTACATGGGGAGGTAAGCGAGCCATAAGAACGTCTGCGAAGGAGGCTAGTTAACATGCAGAAGAGAGAATTTGTGGTAAGACCACGTTTATTACCTCCGCCAGGATGTTATGTTGTTGCCTCTGTTTGTTTGTCTGTTTACCTGTTTTCTATGAGTCTGTCTTTCACCAGGATATCCCACAAAATACCGCACAGGTTTTCATGAAAGTTTGTGGAAAGATTGATCATAGATCAAGAATTAAACCTTTTAAATTTTGTTGAATTTCATTGAATCTTGGTAACCTCGTCCCCAGGGCCTTTTTGAAATTGGCCAGTAGAGCGGGAAAAGGCCCTGGTATCTGTTGGACTCTGCATTTTCATTTGTTGATTTTGTTAAACATTCCTCGTGAAACATATTTATGCATAGTTTTGTGCCAGTTATAACCAAATAGCTTCAACAGGACCATCAATGGGACCACCATTACAATGAACTTATGCCACAGGACTGTCATTACTCCGAATGATTTTGCATACTAATTAACTAAATTGTTAATTTATTACACGCATTATTTCTGGGTGCTGTGACCAGCCGATGCCAGAGCCTTTTCCAACCTTTCCAATTTCAAAATGGCCCTGGGAACAAGGTTTGGAATCTTGGATAAGAAATAAATCAGAATCTGACAACAACATTCTCTGGAATCTGACCACAGGATTCTAGAAAAATAGGTACGTAATGCGTACATGCGGATACTGGTTTTTATTTGGCCTACAGATACTGATTGAACAACGTAAATTGTTCGCCAAAATAGACTGAAAATGCTTGATAACCTTGCGACATATCAGCATATGCTCTCACGTATCATCTAGAATCGACAATAATTATTAATGTTTAAATGCCTTTAATAACTTAACAAGATAAATGCTTAATTCTAGCCCTTACTTAAACTCCAACCCAATCCCTAACCCAAGCCCTGCCCCAACCCTAATCTTAACTGTAATCTTAAAATGACAATTTTAGGTAAATTGGGAAAAACGGGAAACCCGGTCGCTAATCGCATTGTTAAAAGAATGTGATAATATATCGCTTTCGTTCCAATCTATTCTTTACTGTCTACATTAGACTCTGGTAACACATGAATTGATTTGTCTCAACAATGATCAACGCGCTTTTTGAATAAGTACTTTATACGCGTGTCGTGAATTTGCCTCCACAAGTATCCACGACAAATCGCAGTTTTTTTGGTTGTTTATAGTTTTATTTCCCAATCAGACTCGTTTCACTCACACAGAAAAACACACCTTTGTTCTCTCACAGTCTGGTCAACTTGACTTTGTTATCACACATTCCAATCCTTAATTAATCCAATATTTAACGTTTCTTGTTACCTTCTCTCTGACAGCTTCACTCTCACCCTTACCAAATCCACTTAGGGCATGCACTAATAACAGTTTAAACATAGAACTAAATTAATCTTATATAATCTCCAACACTCTCCCCCCATATTGCTCACGAGTGAGTCATATGCAATGTTTAAGTCCTTGGAGATTTGTAAACTAGAACAATTAAAGCATGCAAAATGTTAAAAAGTTGATAATTGTCTTATCTTCGACATTTATGTCAGTTCACTGCTGTTCTCAGCTTCATCTTGAATGCGCAATCTTGCCACTGCCGCTGCATTTCTTTTTGGTCGCGGCGTAAAAACTGGAGCTTCTGGGTTCAGCTGCTGTGTTTCCTCGGAAATGGCATCGCAGTTCAGCTCCATGGGAAACAAGTGCTGCACTGGCCTTTCGAGCGTTCCGTTAGCAGTCTTCAGACGCACTGCTCGTATGATGCCATCTTTACCAGGATAGGTTTGTTCGACAATAGCTAAAGGCCATTTTCCCCGGTTCTTGTTATCGGACTGTACGATCACAACATCCCCTTGCTTAGGCTTATACTTGCTTTCTTTGTGGACCAAATTGTGTCGTTCCCGTAGTGCAACAAGATATTCTCTTTTCCAACGACGCCAGAGACTGTCCTTACACACCTTTAGGTACTTGGCCCGTTTACGTAGGTCTCTTTCTTCAATTCTCCAAGCTTCACTCTCTGGCAGGTGGTTTGATCGCTGATACAGGAACGTCGCTGGGGTGAGAGTTGACAGCTCCACGTCATTTTCTAAATAGCTCAACGGTCGACGATTTATTTGAATTTCAACGTCAAGCAATACTTCGTTGAGTTCGTCCCACGTTAGAGATCCTCCCCCAATCACCTTGAACATTGCTGACTTTACCACAGCTATTAACCGTTCAAACTGTCCGCCCCACCAAGGAGCGCGGCTCAGATTGAATTTCCACGTTATTTCATGTTTTTCCACAAGACCACGGAGCCGTTCGTCTTTGCGCAGATTCTCTAACCACTTGCTTGCTTTGACAAAGGTCCCCCCATTGTCGGAATAAATAACTCGCGGTCGACCACGACGGGCGATGAATTTCTTCAGGCACGTGATGAAGGTTGTTGTCTCGAGGTTACGCAATAACTCTAGATGAACAGCCCTGCACAGACTACAAGCGAAAATCGCCAAGTAAGCTTTACCTTGTGCTTTGGATGACCTTTTATATCTGATCGGTCCAGCGAAATCGATACCAATCAGTTCAAAGGCAGTTCCTGGTTTGGTTCTGTCTGCTGGTAGAAATCCTGGAATTGGTGGTGTCACTGCTTTGGTGATGAATCTTTTGCATCCTTTGCATTCGCTGCGTATTGCCTTCGCCAGACTTCGAAGTCGTGGAATCCAATACCGTTCTCGTATTGCCGCCATGGTGAGGCCAACTCCCCCGTGGAGTGTATCGCAGTGCATGCGTTGAACTAGCTTCTTCGTGAATTCAGCTTTGTCTGGCAGGTAGATAGGGTGACTCCCCTGTATTCTCCCTCTTTATACTGCTATTCCTCGTTCGTTTGGTTGGAGACCGAGACTTGCGCTGGTTTGTCGATAGTGGGGTTCTGAGCTATCCCGAAGTTGGACACGTTTAATCCACCATTCCCTCGCTGCTGCAACTTCTTCAGTGGCTAAGGGCCCATGTTTCCTCTCTTCCCGTCTGCTGTTGTAGATGAACCGGTTTATCCATGCACATGTTCGAAGTGTGCGTCGAAGGTCGTTGCGCTCGAGAAGTTCGTCGAATGGATCTCTACCACTTTCTCCGTTCTGAGATTTTTCTGAAACTGGGTCGGATTTCGCCACGCAAATCACTTCACGTATTAACTTGGCTTCGGCTTCAGCCGCAGGAGTTTTCTGTGTCACTGGATTATCTGGCCATTTGGAGGAATCCTGAAGCCATTCTGGTCCTGACCACCAGAGTGCTGAAGATGTGACAGACCCACCTCTGCTAGCGATGTCGGCTGGGTTGTCTTTAGTATAGGTACATGCCGCCACTGAATTTCTGGGTGTGCCTTTATCTTCGCTACGCGATTTGCAACGAATTGTTTGTAGACACCATTTCCACAAATCCAGTGCAGCGCCACTGTGCTGTCTAACCATGCGTAAATAAATGGCTTAGGCATCTTCGGAAGAGCACCACTCACGTTCACGACGAGATTCGTGGCCATGTGGGCAGAAACCAATTCTAACCGTGGAACTGTTAAACTTTGCTTAGCCAATCGGCTCTTGGCTGCCACCAGCTGCTGGGTTGTCCCCGATGGTTGCCTGACGACAGCGTAGACTGCTGCGCCGACACCCTGGGTGGATGCGTCCCCGAATGCATGCAGTTCAATCTCTTCTACTTCTTCTTGATAGGCAACAATAGATCTTGGTACTTGTTCTTCAGATGGCAAGGAACGCTCCCACTTTTCCCACCGTTGCAAGTGTTTCTCATCAAGGTTGGCATCCCATGGCGTGTTCGCATCACAGACGTCTCGGAATATGAGCTTGCCTTCCAAGGCCAATGGTGATACTAACCCAAGAGGATCGTAGATTTTCGACAGTGTACTCAGTATGCCGCGCTTTGTCGTTGGTGTGCTGTCTACGGGAAAAGTCACTGCCAATGTATCTCTGTGTTTGTTCCACTTGAGACCAAGTAACTTCGATTCTTTCGGTTTTACCATGAGTTGTTGCTTGGCATAGGACTGGTCCTCTTGAACTTCAGGTAAATCTTCAGCTTCCAACTGTGGAATATTCGAATTCCACTTATGCAGTTCAAATGTTGCGTCTCCCAATATCTCTTGAGCTGCTGCCTTGCACATCTGTCCCTGCTGCACAGTATAACCACCAGAAAGTAAATCGTCAACATACATACTTCGACGCAGTTTCTCGACTTCTTCGGGACACCTTCCTGACCATGTGTCTAAATGGCTCTCGATGACTCCTTGGAGGAGGTACGGTGATGAAGTCAGACCGAACAATGCTCTTGTGAAACGCAGAATTTCTACAGGTGATTGTTCGCTCTTGCGCCAATGAAACCGTAAGGCATCTCTTTCACTTTCTCGTATGCGGACTTGAAGAAATGCTTGTCGTATGTCTCCTGAAACCATCACGGGATAAGCTCTCTGCTGTATCAACACGTCCCAAAGTTTATTTTGCAATGCAGGCCCAGCGTAGAGACATTCGTTCAAGGACGGGGCATTAGGGTTTGCCCTTGCTGTGGCATCGTAAACAACTCTTAACTTTGTGGACTCTGACGACTCTTTAATCACAGCCTTATGCGGAAGGTAGAACTCTTTGTCCGTTGATACTACTGGTGCTTTCTCTACAATTCCCTCTCGGATTTGATTGCGGATCACGGCGTCATACTCTTCTGTGTACCCATCTCGCTGTAGTTTTCTCGTTAACCCACTCAGGCGGCGCAAACTTCCGGTTTCATTTGAAGGAAGATGTGGATGATTGCTTCGCCAGGGCAATCCTGTCTCGTACCATCCTTCCTGCGAACGTTGTAATTGCTCTTTGAATTCCCCATGTACTACCTGTTGATCGTGTTCGGATGAATCTTCGAGGCCAAGGACATCAAGGCGACAAAGTTCCTCATAATTCGCTTGAGTTGTCTGAGTCAACAGCATAGTGTTCCTATCGAACTCTTTGCCAGGCGACATAATGAACCATCCCATTCTTGTATATTCAGCAATGGGTTCACCAACTTTCCCGATTAATGGCTTCTTGTCAGTCTTGATCTTGGTGTAGTCCCCCACACTGAGGATCACATGAATTGGAAGTTGTGTTTTTGTGTCCTTGTCAGCCACATTGACTTGTTCCAGATGAGGATATTTTGCTTTCATCTCTTCATAACAAGGATTGTCGATGGACAGGAGTTCGCTCTTATTCACCTTGGTTAATTTCACGTTCATCTGAAATGTGCCATCAGTCGATTCTACCATGGTGTCATAGGTCTCCGACTTAGTAACATAGGACCCCATCAGCATCTCCACCCTCTTGGTAGCGACCTCGCATGGTTTCTTGTGTAACATACCGGCAACTTTTGCTGAGACGTATGAACTGCCAGCACCTGTATCAATAAGTGCTCGTGTGGTTATACCATCGACTTTCACCAGTACTACAGGAAAAACTCCTTCCCCACAGTTTGTCATTTTCACTGTCCGATCTTGTCCATCAGGTGGTTTGTCGCATATCGACGTGTGGTGCCTTCTCTCACAAAGCTGGCATGAGGTTTTGCTTTGGCACTGGGCTGCACGGTGACTTCCAATAGCGCAATTAAAGCATAATCTCTTCTTCGACAAGATTTCCCTGCGGTCGGATACAGCGGTCACTTTGGTACACTCTATAGCTTTATGGTCGACACTGTCACAGTAAACGCAACCACGGGGTTTTTTATCCTCCCGGCGAGTGTCCCCCCGGCGAGTGTGGTACACTTTCGACTGGCGTTCTCGGCGTTGTTCATTCTCACGGTCTGATCGCGAACCAAATGCTTCAACTGGATTTCTTCGTATCCAAAGGTGTAGTGCTTCTGCAAGTTGCGACAAATCCCATTTCTCCCAGTCGTTATCTGATCTCACTAGATCACCACGTATCGCTGGCAACTTGTCCAGAGTCATCGCAGTAAGACCTTTCACTTCGCCTAATTTCTTGAGTGTCTGAAGCGATTGAACGCAATAAGTCAGTTTCTCGCTGAACTCTCTTATCTTCTTTGGGTTTGCTGATGAGATGTGCGGTAGGTCAAGGATTTCCTTTCCATACGCTTTCACTATCTCCGATTCCTTTCCGTATTTCTCAGTTAATATAGCCTTCGCTCGGTTATATCCTTCTGGCGTAAACGGAAGTGCTTCAACTTCTCGTCTTACTTTGTTGTCAAGGAGCTCTTTAAGATAGGAGAATTTCGCGACACTTGCTAAACTTGATTTCTCCACGGACTCTTCGAATTGCCCCCAGAACCGCGTCCAGTCCATGTAAGAACCATTAAACTTCGAAATCGTTAGCTTCGGTAGTTTAGCTCGAGCTTCCTTCCCCGATTCTGACGTCTGTTTCGCGGTTTTCGCTTCGTAATCTGTCTGGAGTTTCATTTTCGTCTCGTGAAGTTCAAGCTCAAATTTCCTCTGTTGCTCACGGCCAAATCTCTCCTTTTCTTGTCTGCAGTCGTCCTGCCATCTCTCCAAGCGTTTAACTTCGTCGTCTGCCTTGTTTAATTTACTTTCTATCTGCGCGTTCCAGTTGTCGATTTCACCTTCTTCCTCGTCGTTTATAATCTTAAACGTTTCCACAGCTCTTCGCGAATGTTCCACCTCTGTTGATAATGCTTTCAGCGCTTCCATTTGCCGTTGTATGGCGATATCCTTGTTTGAATCCAACACGGCGTTGGTTCTTCCACAAGTAATAAGTAGCTGTTTCAATTTCGTCTCCAAAACAGCGTTTGCTTTCACGTTGTCTTCCGTCATTTTCAAGCCACAGATTCGTATTAATTCAGGACAGTTTAGAAATAACCTGATCCCGTCGGAGGTGCCACGTGTCGTGAATTTGCCTCCACAAGTATCCACGACAAATCACAGTTTTTTTGGTTGTTTATAGTTTTATTTCCTAATCAGACTCGTTTCACTCACACAGAAAAACACACCTTTGTTCTCTCACAGTCTGGTCAACTTGACTTTGTTATCACACATTCCGATCCTTAATTAATCCAATATTTAACGTTTCTTGTTACCTTCTCTCTGACAGCTTCACTCTCACCCTTACCAAATCCACTTAGGGCATGCACTAATAACAGTTTAAACATAGAACTAAATTAATCTTATATAATCTCCAACACGCCTACATGTAACTCAAGCAGTACCAAATACAGTTGATTTCTGCGTATATGCAGACAATCAGATGGCCGAGGGCCTAACATGTCAACAGTACACTTGAAACATTAGTTAAAAGGCTATTCACATTTCATAAAGATCCTGGTTCGAACCCAAACAAGCACTCGCTCTGTCTTTTCGTCCATGAAAAACTTCTCGTTTTAGCGAGAAAGTTGAAGTGCGTTACGAAATAATTATAATAACGCTTTGCATGTATGGTTTTATTATGCGATGCTGAATTACTGAACACGAAAAAGTATTGCGTGTAAACGAGCATTGACCGCGCGCTTGTTTTAGTATATTAAGATAACAGTGAATACATATAATATCATAACCTAAAAGCTATGAAATGCATACTATCTGGTATATAGGAGGTATATGGTTTAGAAAGCAGTCACTGATTTGCAAAAATTGACAAAATCGTTTAAACTTTACTGTATATCGACAGACCAGTAGACCACTATCAGCTATCAACTCATCGTGGATATTTTCTTGGCGTCTTGTGATTGCGTGCAAAAGCGAAACTCGACTTCCAATCTTCCAGTGGTTGTTCTGGTACACGCTCGTAAACCCTTCGGACATACGAATAAGACTTCTGAAGTATGCCTTTTAGCGTTTCGCCTTGATCACGTGATTGACGAAAACATTCGGATAGTTTAGCAACCAGTATCCGCAAAAACGCACGTCAAGTGGATTTACATAATAGTTTTATTTATTGTTCAACCTGCTGTTTGTTCTTTTTGTAATCTTGGCGGCAAGCAGCTTTTGGCACAGCATAACCTATGTTGACTTGATTTATTTTTGCGACGTCATTACAGCTTGTTTTCCCCTGGACATGTAATTGTTAACTGTTCAGTTTTGTGAACAGGAAAAATAACATGAAACGCGGTCCCTATAATCGCATTAAAATATGATACTTATATCGCTTTAATTTCGCTTGAGTGTAATGCAGGCGGTGTGCGCACTACGCTCCGGGGAATTATGGGAAGTTGTATTTCCTGCTTCGAGAGAAATGGCGGAATTTTAACGAAAATATGGTAAGTTTGGACGTATATTGTTGTATGTTTCTTTTGTATTTATCTTTTAAATTTAACTTTTTAATAAAGTTTAATCGTCATATTGTTCATTATTGCTCATTTCTTAATTGTGTGTTGCAAAAGTGAGTATAAACCATCGTGCACACGTGTAGCATGCTATGTTGATGTTTGACAAGTCTCTTTGTACGACTTTTTGCTCTTGCTACTTTGAATTTATGAAAGATATTTTTCATTCCACATGTGTCCATATAGTTAATAAAACATGTGATGAAACACTGAGACTAAACGCTCCCCAACGCGCCCCACCTTTTGACAGTGATTTTCTTTCATAAAGTTATCGAATTTTTAGGCAGATGTATTAGTAGCTGAAAAGAGATCGTGTGTTCCTGAAGGCAATACACCTGGAAAAGCACCTGCAAAAGTTCGCACACGAACAGAATCAGAAGCTGGTCGTAAGAGATGTTTGTTTGGGAAAGATAATGTTAGTTCAGAGAAGTCATCTTGGTCAAAATGGACAACTTCTGAAGATTCTGCTATTGTCCAGTATAAACTAGAAATACATGAACGCAATAACCCCTCGCCCGCTTTCGCTATTCCCCTTGCGCTCTTTTTTATTGGGGGACTGGAAATAGCCACTCCTGTTGATTAAAGTATAGTTTTAATTCTAGTAGAATGTTTGAAATTAAAAAACTGTAGTTTTAATAAATCTATTTTTTGAAGAAAAAGGTAACGAGGAACAAAGAAAAATTTAAGGATGATATTTCGTGAGAAATATTGAGATAAAGAAATTGCACGTTGCTTCCAGGGTTTGAACTCAACCATATTAGGGACCTTACGATTTCAGTACGGCGACGGGAACGGCGACGTCAGACCTTTAAAATGTACTACTGCGCATGCGCGTGTTGCTTCGTTGGCGTCGTCAAGAAATTCTACAACGCGGAGTCGATTGGTTTGACGTCCTGGGAAAACGCCAACAACATGTCGAAGGAAAACAGGTAAATATATTCATGATTCATATTCTTTACCCGTGAAGAAGTCAACCAATACGATTTTTAAATAAGTAGACACATAAACGTACATTATTTAAAGGTTGTAAACAAACATTTCAAGCAATTTTATTAAATTTCCCGAATGTCATACGGATCGTGATGAAATTCAAATGTAATGGATAAATATTTCTACTTGATCAGCTTTACACAAGCTATTAAACATTATATAGGCTTTCGAAGCGTCTCTTAAGCTGTAAAATTTGTAGTTGGCTTGATCAGTAAAAATATATTAATTTAATCAGGATATTTTATAGTTAAGCTTGTCAAACGAACTTGTCGTTGTAGTTTGCAAGAAAATCGACATAAAGGTTGATCAAGTTTATGTAAAATCTTCCTGATTTTCTTTGTTTTTGGTTTATGAATTATTAATGATTTTGAAAAATATATTTAATTTACATTTCCTGCCAGGTTTTATATGTAATTTGATAGAATTTTGTATGTCAAGATATTGAGATGTTTATAGATGGTTGCATTTATCATTAAATGATTTTCCTTCCTAAAAAATTGTGTGAGAATAAGTGACTACCTGGTCCTATTATAAAGCTTTGTAAATTTTAGATTTGTTTGAAGTTAATATATAACACTGGTAGCAGAAGATATAAATTAAAGTACAATAAAACAATACCAGCCAAAAAATACACTAAAATATATTATATATTGTCTTGAGATAGTCAATTTTGCCTCTGTCAAGTAATTATAAAGAATATTTCAATAATTTTATTAATGTACTATATACCAGTATTAATATGTTGGGTTTTTTTAACTTTGTCTTGTAGCCAACCTGGTCCAATGAAGTGGTCTGATGCTCATGACATATTCTTCCTGAAAGAGCTTATCCAAGTTCAACCTTGGCAACACAAAAAAGGAACTACAGAGAGGGGTGAAGTGTGGGGTAACCTTGCCATAGTGTTGGGACAATGTGCTAACCCAGTATTTCGGTTAACTCAACGGTCCATACGTGACAGATACATGCTGTTAGAGAAGCGTTACAGGAAAAAGATAAATGAAGAAGAGAAAGCCTCTGGTATTTCTCCAGATCCCAGTGAAATAGATCAACTGATGGAAGAAATAGTTGCTTTATTTGAAGAGGCAGATAAAGCAGAAATTGCTAAAAAGCATAAAATCGAAGAAGAGGCCAAACAAATTCAGGAAATGAGAAAAAGTTCATTAGAAACATTCAGAGAGGGCAAAGAGAGAAACAAAGATGGACAACAAAATTCAAAGAAGAAAAGAACCAGTGGATCTGATTCGATAGCCTTTCTCAGAGACAAAGTGGAAATGGAGTCTGAACACAGGATGAAAGAAATAGAAATAAAACAACAACAAATGGAAATGGAGAAAAAATTAAGGGAATCAGAACTGAAGTTAAGAATGCAAGAACATGAAGAAAGGGCACAGCAGCAGCAGACTTCTGCACGATTGCAAGAACAACAGTTGCAGCAAATGCAGAACATGAACATGGCAATGTTACATCAACAACAACAGCAAACCCAGGCACTTATGACATTACTGCAAAAGTTTGCTGACAAGTAAACAGTACTCAAAAAGGTTTAATTTTATAAAACTTCTGTTAAGTTGACATTCAGTTTTATTGTTATATCACATGTTTCTTATTTAAATTTATTGATTATAGTTAAGTGACTTCTTTCTTATTGTTATTTATGTTACAAGTGTTGATGTTATGAATTAAATCATTGAAAGTAGTCATTAATTGCAGGTGGATTAATGTCAAAAAACTTTGATGTGGTTGTGCCATATAAACATGCACGAGCATTGTGAAATAAAGCACATGTAATGTACATTTTTGCCACAGCACTTAAACCTATCTTTAGGTTTTTTTTAAAGTCTAAGAATTTAAAGTAGTTGACAATGTCCCCGAAAATCCATTCAACGGAGACTCTTACTTTGCTCATTGATGTGTTCCACTCCTTCTCGATAGCAGTCAGTCTGGCACCTCGAAAAGGACGTTGTAGTTGTTGTCGTATCGGGTAGGCTGGGTCACCATAGATACATAAAACATTACCATTTGGGCCAAATGAATGATTTCGAAGCTGTGTCAAAACTTGTGATTCTGCTAACATTGCGCTGTCGTGCCTTTTCCCCTCAACAGGGCCATACAAATTTGCAATCAATCCATTGGGTGCAACAATGGACTGAAATTTGATGGCATGTATTTTTTTGTGTCCATTGTACATAACACGTTGGTTTTTCCCTGGGCGAGATATTGCTCTTACTGTCCCATCAATGAACCCCCAACAGTTTTCCAGAGCAGCGCCCTTCTGATGAATAACTTCTGCATACTCTTGCAAATGTGGGCGACTTAACCAAGGCTGGTTTAAGTTTACTAGTAAATGCTGCCAGTTATCATAAATCAAATTCATTGTTGTATTGGAAATCATACAAAGTTGTGGTTCTGGTCTTGCAAATCTAGGAATTAGGTCGACATATCTGCAGGGATAGGCAAATCGTTTCAGCAACACGCACAGGGCTTCAACAATGTTGACATTGAGACCATTATAACATATAATTTCATCTGGTAAATTTAAAAGTTCAATCAAATTATAAATGTCATTCCTAAAGAATCTGAATTCTGTCTTGCACTCATCGTCTGTCATACTATCTAAGTCAAACCTTTCATAGTTACCAAACGGAATATCTGGATTTTTTGGCTTGTTGGCGTCATAAAGCAAGACAAACTCTTCTTCATTAATCAATTCGGATGCATAAGCCATAACAATTGTTTCCCTAAACTTGGGCATCTTGAAGTCGCGGTTTGCAATCGTAAGGTTAAATTTCGGCGGGAAACGCCAACGTCAACCGAGTGCTCTCCCCAGTTCTCTGACGTCGCCGTTCCCGTCGCCGTACTGAAATCGTAAGGTCTCAATTACCGTGCAAGTCGACTATGTTAACCACCAGACTACCGAGGCAGGCGGAAAAATTTTGTCAAAATATTAGGGTTATGCTGTACATTTCTTTCTTTCCATGTTTACAAAAAAAATCGCTACAGTCAGCATCTGAAAACAGTTTTCAAACCTGGCAGCCTTCCACGGCAATATGACATTTCAAAGTGCTGAAATTGTCTTCACCTACATGCTAATAAATATTTCAACAGCATTTGTATGTTTTACAGAAGAAAAAAATGCTCCTTTTCCGATTTTTATGCCAAATTATGGACAAGCTACGTTAGTCACAAGTGGTTTTGACAATAAGAAAACTATTTGAAAAAAGATATTAAGACGGCAGCCACAGATAAAATTTTAAGGACACACAAAAGAGAAAACAAAATTAACAGTGATAAGATATACATAAGGAAATTGGGAAACTCGAACAGTTTTGCTACTAAATGTTCGTGATTACTGAGAGCGGCTGCTCTATATTTTTACCGTAAACTAAAACCGTTTCGCCGGCCTTTATTTCTTCGTCGGTTTTCAAGCTTCACTCTTGCTTTCTCCTCCTTTCGAGTTTCGGTTTGACGGGTTTCCTTCTACTCAAGACGTTGTTTTGCTTTATACGTAGATGTTGATTTGCTTCTGTTCTTTCAATAGTGATATACGTTTCCCAAAAACTCCTTTCTCAAGTCTTTTTGTCAAGAATAAATTATGTTGTTAGTTCAAATCTTTTTGTCAAGAACTATATTGTCCCCAGTGCTCCACAATCTTAACCGCGGATGGTCCGTCCACACATATATATATATATATATATATAAATATTCAGATCACAGAAATTCGTTCGCATATCACGTTTGTCCACGCGTGTAAAATGACTCCACGCGTGTCGAGATTAGCACCCTCACCGGGCTCCGGGCCTTCGGCCCTCCGCCCGGCTCGGGGATTATATGTCTTTTCTGGGAAGATGCCCATATAAACAAGTGGCCAACATTGAAAAACCCTCATTTTTGGGATGGTTGTGCGCAAGCTGTAATGAACATGTGCAAAACAATGAGAACTGGCGAGAGCTTGTATTAGTTTTTATATAGCCTAATTAATATATCAGAGGTACATGCCAATGTTATTTTCTCATTGCAGCTTATAGTAGTAAGATTTACCCTACTTTTTATGGCCATACCTTATATTTTATTCTATCCAAGGGCATTTTTTTGGGCCGTCAGTCAGCCCACTTAGCAATATTGCTTTATCTCTCCATGTAATTGTGTGTGTGGGGGGTGGAGGGGAGGGGTAATAATTACTGTATGTGTATATGGACAAGTGGGCTGGCCTGTTTCATGAGATCTTGGTTGACAAATGCAAGATCTCAGTTAGAGGAATGAAAATTTCCCCAAATGAGTAAACCCTTACTAACTGGGTCTTATCAGTGTTCAAAGACATTGTCAAAACAATGTCACAGGCCGGAACAACAAAATTATCATGGCAAGGGGGATGAACTGTTCTGATATAAACACAAGCCAAATTCATCCTGGTTAATGGCTGGTATGGTTCCCTAATACCAAATGATTTTACTTCTCAATGGGAATGTTTTCTGTTTAAGTGGGTTTATGAAAATATATTGCCTTACTAGGTGGATCATGTCGTTCAAGAGTGAGTAAGCATTTGGCAAAACATTATGCAACTCTCATGGAAGCAGAAGATGCTCAGGGAATAGACTATGTGCTCGATGCGTCCAGTAAAAACCTCATAGACCCTAGTTCTTCGGCAAGTAGTCACAACCAGCTACTATACACATTTCAAGGAAATTACTTTGAGTCATGCCAAGATGTGCAAGGGCTTGGTTGAGTTCAATCATAGTCAATCGAGATATGGTCTGGAAACTCAGCTAAAGTCTTTGGTCTATCTTTTTGTTCGCCTTTATGCATTTTTGTGCACGGTGCACGGTCACTGAACACATTGTCTTTTAGTATAATGAACGAATCGTCCAATAACAACGTTTCAGTTCAATCACTCAACCGTGCTATTTAAATATTAACAAGACACCTGGGTCAGGTGTTCACTCGGGCTACTGGAAAGTGCAGAGGTCTCTATAACGCGTGAGCAAGAGGTGGGAGTGGGCCGAGGAAGATCAGATTGAAGGCTGAATGTGATGCAGAACTATCCTGAATTGTCAATTTAAAGTGTTTAGAATTCAGGATTATCCTGAAGCCTAGGGGACTCTCTGTCCCACATGTGGGATGTTAAACTAAAAAGCATATAACCAAAAAACAGTAGGGGTGTTGTGGGGGTTTGTGGTTAGACTTAGGGTTACCGGGTGTTGTCGTTAAGTTTAGGGTCAGGTTTAGAAGTGGGGGTCAGGGTTGGGTTTCATTTTCTTTAATATTCAGGATTATCTGGAATTCTAGACCATTTCACAATTCAGGATAATCATGTAAACAAATACAATAGATATAAGTGATTAAGGTCAGTAGCAGCAGGGTTTAGAAGAGAGCATGTTACAGGTCGGGATGAAAAACATTTTAAATACAGTATTGATTTCCAAAAGTTATTGAGGTCGTAAGCATTATAGCTAATAATTACAGCATTAATGTAATGCATTAAATCATCCTGCCAGTTCAAAAACTTAAAATATATTTAGTTGCCATGCATTGTAGTCTTTCAACCTTACTGATTTTATTAAATATTCGGTTGTCCTTCAGCAGCGTGAAAAACTTGTTTAGTAATAAAGCACATAAATAATATTAAAAAATATAAAGATACTGTCGTGATCAATGTCAACAAACAGGAGAAAGCCATTACTTATAGGTAAACAGTACGTATCTTTGATATACTGTGGCGGTGTGGCCTTTCAGTTTCTTGTCTCTAGTCCTCAGTCAAACTTCCTAGGTACTGATGTCTCATGTCAACACGGCATTTTTTCGCGTCTGTAATAAATTCGTCTATTCTGCCTTCGTGGACAAACCTTGTCAGCAACATTACTAATCAACTACTCACGAATTCACCAATACCGTCGGAAAACACTTCAACCCAACTCGGTCAAACCATGCTTTTACAGTTTCGCAAGGCCTGACGGGATGATGCAATAATGCAATTTTGTGGCGAAAAAAAAACAAAGCCGAAACCTAGACTCGGCTACCCAGGTAGCCCAAGTAATAAACCTAAACAAAGGTGCCTGAGTGTAATGTTAGGTAAATCGTCAAAAACAGGAAACGCGGACGCTAATCGCATTGTTAAAGAATATGATATTTTTATGTTTTATATGTCTATGTTTTACACTCTGGTAACATATGCATTCATGCGTCTCAATAAATCGATGTTCAACGCGTTTTTTGAATGGGTATTGCATACGTCTACATGTAACATAAATAATGCCAAGCACGGTGGATTTCTGTAGCTAAAAAATCCTATAGCTAAAACATCTTGGTCGAGCGCTTATAAACACGTAAACACTTGAAACATTTAATAGTTAAAAGGGCATTCAGATTTCAGAAAGATCTTTAATCCGAAGCCAAACAAGCGCTCACACTGTTTCTTCGTCCTTGGAAAGCTTGTCGTTTAGGCGACAAAGTCGAAATGCGTTCCGGAATTATTATAGTAACACCTTGTATGGTTTTATTAGGTGATGCTGTATTAAACACGAGAAAGTATGGCATGTAAATGTGCAGTCACCGCGCGCTTGTTTTTATAGTATAAAAGTAAACAACAGTACATATATACACATACATACATGCATGCATAAAAATGTATTAAAATGCTGAAATACATATTGTTTCGAAACCAGACTATCCGCAAAAATTCTCAAAAACGTTCAAATTTATTCGGACAGACCAGTAGCCCACTGTGAACTGTCGACTTGTCATCATATTTCTTGGCGTCTTGTGATTGCGTGCAAATGTTCATTACCTGAAACAAAACTCAACATTTATCTCCCATTCGTTGTTCGTGTTCACGTTCGTAAACCCTTCTGACATATAAATAAGACTTCTGAAGTATGCTGATTCGGACAATTGCTATTGGTCTGCGTTGATCACGTGATTGACGAAAACATTCGTACACACACACACACACACACACACACACACACACACACACACACACACACAAACACACACACACACAACCGCGCTCATGACATAGTGGATTATGGTTTAGCAACCAGAATCCGCAAAAATGCTGGTTATTGATTACTTAAATTTAAAGAAATGTTTTAATGCAAAAAAACTTTTTGGGTCACCAAGCTCATTTTTGAAATAAATTGGATTAAATGTAAATTTACAACCATTTTCAAATGTCACTGTTGTCATAGCAATGGCTGGCTAAAACACATTATCTGTTAACAGTGTTTAATAATGTCTTGAATGTTATCCTATATGCATAACATTAGTTTCACTCTTTTTCAAAATATTCACGAGCATTACTTGCATTTTTGAAGAAACAGTAGGGAGCCAGCTTGCCCTTGGATTGGCATTTGCTCTTATTAAAAGGCCTGAGTCAACCACTGATCTCTAAATAATCTGGATGGGCCCTTCCCTATGGCCAGCAGTCAAACATTTCGTGGCAGTCACCACCATCTTACGTAGTGGAACATATGACACACTGCGGCCTTAGAACTTGTTCCCAATCCTAAAGTTGACTAGCATAAGCAATCTTGACATCAGCAAGGTCATATTCTCCAAGGGTAGGAATAAATAAGTACTCTGTGCCGGAGGAGTTGGAAAAGCTGTAAAGCAAACAAGAGATGCCAGTTTGTTTAGTTTTCACTGTTTAACAACAAATACAGTCAAACGATGGCAAGTACACAACATGAAATATTGTTAAGGCATTAAGATTACTATAAAATACTTCAAATTGAATTCTTCATAGATTTTATAGTCTGTTTTTCTGTTTATATATATTATCGTGAAGTTTCTTCATTGTCGGCACTGAAGAAAAACAACGAAATTTAAAGGTTTTATAGCTCAGTAACAGAAACAAATGAAAGAAATTAATGCCATAAACCTTATTAAGACATTCGTTTAAATTTCTTAAAATAACTCTTTTGGTCTGTTTTCAATCTACGAAAGCTATGAACTTCAGTGGCAGCCATCGTGGGTAGTGGTCACATCATCATACAACTGGCACGCAAAATCCAGCCCAATGGCCCATCCAGTTTATATAGAGATCAGTGGAGTCAACAGGTTGAACGTTCAGCAATGAATAATAAATGTGGTGTTACCACAAATTCTCACTTCCATTAAAATGGTGGTTTGTTGCAAAGAAAGGCATTAGTATCTTTGAATGTTGTACTCAGATAACTTGTAAAAGGGGACTGTATTGTTGCCATTCTAGTTACGAAGTAAGGATCTTGATTCCTAATTAAATTCTATTTTATCAATTCATCACTGTAATTGTTACCTTGATTGGGTTACAACTTGATTAAGGAATCATAGTTGCTTGAAACAAAATCTCCAATTGTTGTTCTCAGATGATTTGTAAATGGAGGTTAGATTGTTAGGGCTGGTTTCTATAAGATCCCAATCACCTGAATCCATCCAATTAGATTGGGCAATTCAAAATATCTCTAGTCTGATTGAAGAAATTTGGGCAACTGGGGTGATCAAGATGATTGTATGGAAACCAGGCTACTCATTACTTGGGCTACCAATGATGGCATGAATCTAGGTTTTTATACCTCCATTATTACTTGTCAATGTTGCAAAATGGCAACTATTGCATAAAACAAAAAGGTTTTGTTTCGAGGTGAGGCAACTGTATTTGCAGGCTAAGTCTTCAGAAGAGGGTCTTATTTTTTTGGAATTAGTGCTTAAATCCCTCGAAGAAAAAGACAAAGTTGCAAGGATATATGCCACAATTAGCTATCTAGTTCCTTCCTTCCTTCTTCCCTCCCTTCCCTTCTTCAATCCCTTCCTTCCTTCCTTCCTTCCTTCCTTCCTTCCTTCCTTCCTTCCTTCCTTCCTTCCTTCCTTCCTTCCTTCCTTCAACATTATTGTCAACAGTACTCGGTAATTTAGTAAGGTTTTGTAAAGCCTTCAACTGCCTCTTTCGTAGGAAGCTCACCGATTCACCAAAATTGGGCACTATTAGTAAATGCACTATATTTTTATCTTTTAATACTGACCTTGTAAATGTAATTATTCAGTCCATATTTAGCTGGCTTTCAAAAATTCCTTGTTATTTTTATACAAGTGTTTTCTCCTGTCTTTTAGCCAATAATATGCTCCATAGCGGTTTGCATAAAGCCAAAATAAAGATGGACAAATTTCAATCCAGTAGTCGGCAGCCATTTTGAAAACAATTCGTTAGGTATACGTGCTTTGTACTTCGTTTAGTGTTATTATAGTAGCACACTATAGGCATGGCGGCTGCCATGGTTACCAAATTTTTCCGGCGAGTTTTGAATCACTAATCTTAAATATACTGGATAGAGCATCCGGTGCTCGCTGTGAAGTCGGAATAAATTAGCGGCGGCCATTTCAGGTGGGACTCACTTGGTTTTCATACAGCCACTTTTAAGTTCTCCCATAGCGACAGATACATGTCACAAAAATTTAGCTGGTTTTCAGGCGAAAACTCATTCTCGTTCCCAGATCCCCTACTTTTCTTAGCGCGGCCGCACGAAAATTCTTAGGGCTCTGGAGACATGGATTCCGGATGTCCTAGATTTTAGGACATCCGGGACTCCAGAGGCAGGTTTCACAATTATCTTGGTAATCCCGGCATATTTTTGCCTGGAAGAAGATGGGCAATAACTTCAGAACTAGACATTGTTGAAATACATCGTGTAGGTATGTTGTTAAAAATTTCATACGGTTTCATTTGCCATACTGTTCAAGTTTCTGCGTTTTGTGTAACGTTTTCAAATGTCCAAAATGTTCGCATCATTGCTCGTCAATAATAGTAGAAAATAAGATCTCAATAGTGTTGTTTTCGAATATTGTTTTTAAAATACTTAACATATATCCTTGAGCTGTATATCAAACAGAAGATAGTGTAAAATGCTATTTGTGGTAGAACTTTCAAGTTTCTAAATAAAAGGAAAATATTTTAAAAATGAGTAAACGTTGTCATTTTGGTCTTACCTTGACGTATAAATTTTTTAAGTTTGTTGTTTTGCCTTTGTGCAGTTTTAGTGTTTTGTACTATCTATAACTTTTGAAAATCTTTGGTTTAAAATGTTTCAGAAGTTCTTACCTAAAGTATTTTGGAAGTTACGGATAATTTAAAACACCAAAACTGCACTAATGCAAACAAGTTTGGCCAGCCGTAAAACAAAGGCTCAAAGCTAACAAATCACCATAGGCCAGACCAAATGGAAAATGTTTTCCTATTTTTAAACACTTCTTTTTCAGCTAGAAACTTGAAATTTCTGCCACAAATACCGGTAACATTTTATAGTATCTTCTGTTTGATATATAGCTCAAAGTTGTGAGTTCAGTATTTCAAAAACAATATGTAATCCGAAATTCTGTAGCACTTGTCAGTGAAGAAGTCCATTTCCCATTATTATTTGACGAGCAATGCCAATGGTGCAAATATTTTGGACATCTATAGAACGTTACCCAGAACGCAAAAACTTGAAGTATTCATGAAACGAAAGCTTATAAAATTTCTAACAACATACCTGCACGATGTATTTCAACAATGCGTAGTTCGGAAGTTATTAGCCATCTTCTTCCATTGAATAGGAAAGGGCCTATGATAGCCAATCACGTTCTGACCCAAGTCTGTGTCACAGAATAGTAATACAACCAGAAGTCCAACTCGCGTCGGAACCTTTGAAGTTTATGTCCTCGCGCATGTCGCCTCGCGCATCTGGATTCCTCGCCATCCTACGCCATCCTTCGCCATCCTGGCAAGTTCCCCCGGCAGTTTGGTCCTTCAAAAGAAGGTTAAAACTGCCGGGGGAACTTGCCAGGATGGCGTAGGATGGCGTAGAATGGCGTCGGATGGCGTAAAATATCGCGCCTGCGCATTGAAGAAATGCGGACAAGTTTTCACTTGAGTTGGACTTCTGGTTGTATTACTATTCTGTGTCTGTGTCTCCAGAGCCCTAAGAATTTTCGTGCGGCCGCGCTAAGAAAAGTAGGGGATCTGGGAACGAGAATGGCGAAAACTATGATTCAACAATATTGTGGGTCTCACCGGATATGGCCGCCGCGAGATTTTTAGCCTCACTTCCGACTTCAATTTTTGCCAAGCGCGAAACAATAGATGCTCTATCCAGTATAATGAGTATATTATTTGAGATCACCAATAGTGGCGCCATCTTGATTTCGCAATGCATTATGGTCTATCCAGGGTAACAAGCTCAATTAAAAGGGCGATTGCGTAGTGTTAAGACACAATGCGGTAATTTTTTCTTTATAAATACTTCCGTCGCAACAATATCTAAATATAATAATTGTCGTATTGGTAAAGGCAACAATTCTCGGACGTGTAAGGATAGATTCATGACAAATGTATCCTTATACGTACGAGAATTATTGCTTTTACCAATATGACAACGATCATATCTAGACATTGTTGCCATGAAAGTGTTTATCAAGAAAAAAATACCGCATTGTGTCCCAAAACTAAGCAATCACTACTATGAATTAAAAGTAATTCAGCTTATTACCCTGGATAGACCACAATGCATTGCGAATTCAAGATGGCGCCGCTATTGGTGAAAAGGTTCATTTCACGCCTTGCAATTTCAATAAGCTAGCCAATCACTTTCGGCTTTTGGGGGGGTTTCCACAAAATTGCATTATAGTCGATTTTATCTGACGTCACGGCGGCCATATTGGTGTACGAAAACAATGAAATGGCGGTCATATTGGTGTACCATCTTTATCCTATGAGAATTTAGTTCTATTCTTATTCAAATATTTCGTATTGTTTCACCAGGCCACCGATCGCGTGAGGGAAAACGATCCATTGCGTCATCCCGTGAGGGATGTAAGCTCGATTTTCGATATTTCGAGTTCGTCCTTGAATTATTCTTGCAACATTGCCTTTGATCGAGCTGGGTTGAGGTGTTTTCCGACGGTATTGGTGAATTCATCAGTAGCTGGTCAGTAGAAATGTTGCTAACTAGGTTTGTCCATGAAGACAGTATAGACGCATTTACTAGAGATGCGAAAAAAATGCTGTGTTGACATCAGTACGTACTAAGAAGTTTGACTTGCAGACTAGAGCTACAAGAAAGAGCCACAGTACATCAAATACGTACCATATACGACTAACGGCTTGCTGCTTGCTCCAACAAATACAAAACGAAAGTAATAAGCACCGACTAATGCAAAAAAGTATGTTGAGATATGTCTAGTCGTCCACATCTGAGTCGTTTGTTATATCATGCAGGTGTCGTATTACATTTGGAAATGTGTTTCAAAACATGTTCAAATATTTTATTTTAGTACGATTTACATGAATTCTATATCAGAACCATCGCTTGAATCTTGGAGTAGCTTTCCAAAAGATGGAAACTGCAGAGTAAAACATACCAACAACAAAATGGAATTTATTTTTTATTACATCATAAATTAACTATACAAATAAAGCAACCTTATTGGCTGATTATAGAACGACAATTGTTCTGATTGTAATTACTTCGTGACATGCATCATCTCTCCATCTCAAATCATTAATAATTTATGAGATAATCAACCAATTAAACAATAGTTCATTCAATCACGTGATTGAAGTTGGATACTCCGGAGTATCCAACTTCAATCACGTGATTGAATGAACTATTGTAATTGGCTGATGTGAAGCCCAAGATATTAGATGAAAAGCGGTGTTCATCTAAATTCTTAAGATCTCATTATCTATGCCAAATAAACAAGTTGCTGTATGAATAAATTTTAAACACACTCATGAATAAGATCTCATGAGGGTTTATTTTAATTGTATTTTTTAACTGAAATCACTAGATTGAGATGGCATATCAACAACCCGTTTATCGTGTTTCACCAGGGGAATCTAAACACTCGAAAACAATAAAACCACTCCTCCACTTTCAGCCTCGTGCTTTCATCATGTTTTCTCGTGTTTGGGTCCCTTGATGAAACATTCAAACTCGTTGTTGATATATTACATCTATACTACCATTACCAACACCACGACTAAAATTACGACTACCAACACCACGACTAAAATTACGACTACCAGCACCACGACTAAAATTACGACTACCAACACCACGACTAAAATTACGACTACCAGCACCACGACTAAAATTACGACTACCAACACCACGACTAAAATTACGACGACCAGCACCACGACTAAAATTACGACTACCAGCACCACGACTAAAATTACGACTACCAACACTACGACTAAAATTACGACTACCAGCACTACGACTAAAATTACGACTACCAGCACCACGACTAAAATTACGACTACCAGCACCACGACTAAAATTACGACTACCAGCACCACGACTAAAATTACGACTACCAGCACTACGACTAAAATTGACGGTACCGAATAAGATGGCGGCGGTACATTTAACCACAATGCTTTGCGACTTCAAATCAACTCAAATAACTACTAAACACAACTCAAATAACCACTAAACATTGTTTATCATGCTAAGATGGATTAAGTAAGCAAGAACTTCATTCCTATCAAAGTTCATCGTTTTGAAACCATATCTTAAAATAATTCTGCAAGAAACAATACTGCAACGCAAAGGATTGTGGTTAAATGTACAAGTCGCCATCTTTGGTACGGTTAATTACGACTAGCACAACGACGACTACAATTACGACTACCACCACCACCACCACCACCTTCACTACCACCTCCACCACCTCTTACCGCCGCCACCACCACCACCACCTTTACTACCACCACCACGATTATAATTATGACTACTACCACCACCACCACCACCACCTTTACTACAATCACCACTTCCAATACCACCGCCACCACCACCTTTACTACCACCACCATTTCCACTACCAACTCCACCACCACCCTTACTACCACGGAGGCAAGGAGGTACTACCACCACCACCACCTTTACTACCACCACCATTTCCACTACCAACTCCACCACCACCCTTACTACCACCACCATTTCCACTACCAACTCCACCACCACCCTTACTACCACGGAGGCAAGGAGGTACTACCACCACCACCACCACCTTTACTACCTCCGCCACTTTTATTACCACCACCACCTTTACTACCACCACCATTTCCACTACCAACTCCACCACCACCCTTACTACCACCACCATTTCCACTACAAACTCCACCACCACCTCCACTACCACGGAGGCAGGGAGGTACTACCACCACCACCACCTTTACTACCACCACCACTTTTATTACCACCACCAACTTTCCTACCACCTCCACCACCACCTAGCTTTACTATAACCACCATTTCCACTGCCACCTCCACCACCTTTACTACCACCACCACTTTTATTACCACCACCACCTTTACTACCACCTCCACCACCACCTTTACTATCACCGCCATTTCCACTGCCACCTCCACTACCACGGAGGCGGGGAGGTACTACCACCTCCACCGCCACCACCACCACCACAACCACCACCTCCACCATCACGATAATCTCCACCACCACCACTACATCCACCACTAATTTAAACAGGGTAACTAGAATTACAATAGGTTATTATCAAACCATGTACTCGATACAGATACTGCTAGGATGTATTACCATGGATTGTAAAAGGACTGGATAAGAAACTAATAGTCATGTGGGGTGTTTTGAGCCTTTTGATTGGTTAAATCGCATTGACTCAGTTTGCAAAATGGTTGAAACCTAGTTGAAAATTGTGATGTCACGAATGGCGTGAGTATGCTTGTTTTACTGAGGTTTTTAAGTGAACTTTTCTTCATCTTCTCACATTCAGATGACTATGTTGAAGTTTCAAATGATTTTATCGCCTTACAAACCTGCCTAAGCCACAATCGAGTGTTCGAGGAAAACGTTGTTGATCTTTGTTTCGATATTTCCTGTTTTGTTTTGAAGAAACTAGCGTCCCAGAATAGTACTTTGTTTTGCTTGGGATTTGCGATGCATATTTTAACTAGTAAACCTTGATATTTTCTTTTAAATTAAAATGCGTAATAATAGATGGGCATTCTATCGTATTGTGTCTTTGTTGTATTTACAGGCAGTTCAATTATTATTTTAAGCTGTATTAATCCTAAACTTTGAATATACCGGGGGGACTTTTAAGCTTGTCAATTTCAATCTATGATTTCAACTAGGTTGTCATTCTCACGCCATCAAGTTTCCTATCCAGTCTTTTTACTATCCATGGTATTACTCCAAACAGCACATAAAAATTCTAATGAAAGCACTAAATAGCTTTTGGAAGCAAGCCAAGCCCACGGTTCCGTCATTCCGTACTTCCGTGGTTACGTTTTCCGTGGTTACCGTATTTCTCTTGGCTAGTCTACCCGTATCTAATCTACTAAAGATTATATCAAATAAAACTGATAAATTAACAACCTCGTGCCCCGTCCCTGCTTTCAAAATGGAGAGCTGAAAAGGCCATGGCAAAAGCAAGTCAAATGACTCCAATAACCTTGAAGTATTTTGCTACGTGGCTTATATACTGTTGATAAACATAATAGTTGGCTTGTATATGTACAACTATTCAGAGAATTATTTAAGATTACCGTATACCTTCACAAGTGTCTCTATAGTATAAAAGACGCAGTGCGTCCGCATTATGTCGCAGATAGCTTAAAGTGCATATAAACCCAATTTTTTTATCATCTGAATATGTTCTACATAGAGTAAACAGTTGTTCAGTGAAATGTTGTTTTTTATTGGAGCTATTTTCAATGTTTTTTGGCGATTCGGATTTCTAGTATGGTAATGACATGACGTCTATGAAGCCATTTGACTTTCTTTCTCTTTTTGGCAAGATAAACTAGAATTTTTGTGGAAAAACTTATACAATACGGAATATGTTGTTCAAACACACCATTAATGGAAGAATTGGGTCATGTCACTCCTGCAAATAAATATTGTACAGATAATAATGACTACTTCGGCGTCATCTCATCGGTACCATTTTGAAAACAAAAATCTCTATTAAAGCAATAAAGGTTGCTCCAATCTAAAAAATATTCCGTTGTTCAACTATTTGCCAAAGGTAGAACGTATTTAGATGATAAAAAATTTTTGGGTTATATGCACTTTAACTTCCACATCAAAGTAAAGCTTATAAATTATATGTGACAAGTATATGCCAATAATTTTCGATTTTAATGAATCAACAATTTTTCCACCATCCTTCTATACGGACGTCGTGATCGCTTTTCACAAGCTTTAACTCAAAGTGTTTTTTCTTATTTTTTAATTCGATTCTTTCTTGCGAGTCCTGATACAAGGCGCTAAAAACCGTGTCGGGGTTTTTCAGTATTTGATTCTAGTGAAAAGTCATACAACATTTTGTAAATTGATAAGAAAGAGCCTGAAGTAAACGCACGAGAATGGCCGTCGACGTAAAAGCTTTCGAAATTATCGAATTCCACGACAAAGTTTTGTCGTGATATACAGTATATTTATCTATCATCTCTGAAAATTTTAAAGAATCCAAAAGAATCTCCTTTCATTTGAAACTCTTTAAAATCTCCCCTTGTTGCAAGCAATACATTTCGAGAAACAATCGACACTCGAAAGGACATTTTCCTTAAATTATACTCCCGGTCAAAAACCTTACATTGTCATTTCACTATTAACTTGTATTTCTTGAAGTGGTTCCCTGATGAAAATATTGTTGGCAAGGTTTTTGCATAGTCCTAAAGATGTTATGGTAGTTAGTAATCATGCAAAGTTTCATTTCAAAATTCGTTGAAGAAAAGGTGATATTTTACGTGTGAAATTTGTATTTTGAAGCGCCTCCATTAAAGTGGCCGAGCTTGAGAAGAATGAGTCGAGGAAGCTTATGACGTCATAAATTCAATAACAACAATGACCCTTTTCTTGACAACAACAATGATCTTTTGTTTTTGTTGAGTCTATGACGTCATAAGTTCTCCTCAACTCATTCTTCTCAAACACGGCCAATTTAATGGCGGCGCTCCAAAATACAAACTTCGCACGTGAAATTCAACTTTGTTTTTGAGAATTTCGAAATAAACTTTGCACAATTACCAATTACCATAATATCTTTAGTATTATGCAGAAAAAATACCAAGAATATTTCTTTATCAGAAAGGCACTTTCACGTTTTTTTTGTACAACGTTTTTTTTCGCCTGTGAAGGTATACGGTGACCAATAATAATGAGACACAAGGCGCCGTATACTCCTAATAAATCTATCCTATCAGTTAATCTTAAAGTTGATAAGTGTCGTTAAAAATTAAGATTATTACAGTTTATATTTACTCAAGGTCATTGAGAGTAAGAAGAAAAGGCCATGGGGACTAGGTTGATAAGTTAGTTCAAGGTATATCAGTATTATTTTTACCGATTTTTCTACACATCAGGCAAGATTCGGTTGATTTCAACATAGCCGTGTCCGTTGTCTTGAAATCCCTCATTATTTTCTTGATTCCTGCCACTGTTGTACGACCCACCACCACCACCACATGAATAACGCACATTGTCTCCTGATGCCCCTCCAGAATACCCGCCACCACCTCCTGCACCTCCTGCTCCACCTTTCCACTTATTTGCATAGCCATAAGCACCAGCTCCTCCTCCAAAACCACCTACTGCATTATAGTACCTAGCACGTCCTCCTGCTCCACCTTGTAAGAAACTTTTACCTCCTTCTCCACCATGTCCATACTTTCCACCAAAATTTCTACCACTTCGTCCACTGCTGTAAAATCCTCCTCCTCCACCACCTGTAGGAAGAGAAAATGAGATTCATATGAATAAAAGAACAAAATATTCTGTATACTTTATATCAATAAAGAAAAGAGAATATTTTGTATGCTATGAATATTTTATTTGCATATCAATGCAGCTTTGGAAAAAAAGGAGAAATGTTATCGTCTTATACATAGCACTAGGTAAAATTTACAAACATTAAAAAACATCCATAAAATAATAATAATAATAATAATAATAATAATAATAATAATAATAATAATAATAATAATAATAATAATAATAATGAAAATAATAATAATAATAATAATAATAATAATAATAATAATGATAATAATAATAATAATAATAATAATAATAATGATGAAGATGATAAATATAATAATAATAATAATAATAATAATAATAATAATAATAATAATAATAATAATACTAAATTTAATAATAATAATGATGATAATGATAATAATAATGAAATGATAACGATGATAATAATAATTATAATAATAATAAATATGATAAATATAATAATAATTTTATTTAGAATTTAAATACTTAGTACACTTTTTCAATAATGTCAATCAATTAATGTCAGTTAGTTCAATTAAAAATATATAAAATCCGTTCAAATATTAAATTAGTTAAAATGTACATCCAAAGTTAAAAAATACAGTTTCATTCAGAAAAAAACCCCAACTTAACTTACAATAATTACAGATATAGATTATAATTATAAATAATAATAATAGATAAGAATATTATAAATATTGATTAAAATATTTTTCTTTTCCAAATCTAATCTTTAAGAGCTTCAACTAATGGATCCTTGCAACACCAGTCTCTATGTCTAAATCAATATCTTTAATATTACAATGTACTCTTCTTATCACTCTAGACCCTCTAAGACATAACAGGGCTGATCGAAGGATTGAAAAGGATATCTTTGCTCTTATCCACGCCATTGTCTTCGAATACATCTCTCCTTTCTTATTAGCGAGTAGCTCAGCTAATCGACTGTGATATCTCAGACACTCCTCTCCCATTCCACCAGTTGTTGTAAATATCAGCGGTGTAAATGTTCCTTGTTCTATATCTGTGACCCGTCTGTTATACATACGTTTCTTCTCATTCTCATGCATGCGGTAGATCTGTTTAGGAGTTAGATCTATGTAAGATTCCGCATTTGGGTGACATACCCGGACATCGAAGAATGCAGATCTTTGTTTCTCCCAAAAACCACGTGCATGTACATCAAGTCGGGCGTCCGCTGATTTGTTTGATCCAGGGTTTAGGACTTCGCCATTGACTTCTTGCAACACTGGTTCTATCTGTACATCGTTGCAAACGGTATTCAGGAGTTCAGCTTCCAAATCTCGTAATTCATTGTGGCGTTGAATGATGAACCCTCCTCGTCTACATATCATTGCATGGTCTGTGCTAAAGGACTCTCCGCATACACACTTCGATGGGTTATCGTTGAAAGGTCAATCATATCTTAACTTCAATGCATCTCTGAACTCACGCTTGCTTAAAGTAAAGCCCATCTCTGAAATCGGAATAACTGTCAACCAGGTAGAGGCTCCTTTCTCTGAGGCAAATTCCAACATTCGCTTCACCTTTTGCGATGCTGAGCTGTTGATGACTTCAGCTTTTTCCTTGATAACCTCGTTTTTCTCTTTCCGTACCATCTGTTTCAGCGTTTGTATTCTGGAATCATCAGGCAGTTCATGCATTTGTGATTTGATTTGTTCCACCAATGGGGCTGTTACTTTTGTGGACGCTGCGTATTCTTCATCTGCTTCTTCGCATGGGTTGTGACTCCAAGACCACCCTTTCTCACTGGTAGTGCCAGAATCTCGCGCTCAAGTTGGGTGCACTCGTGGTCTGTCAAAGCTGGTAGGAAGACCTTGGCTATTGCATTCTCTAATGGTTGTATTAGATCTTTAATTTCGGGTAGAGTTCGCAGGAAATATGTCCATCGATGTTTCAGGCCAAAGGTATAAACGGCGTAACTTGCTTGAGGATGTGTTGTTGCAAATTCGGCTAACTTGGTTATCTCTTTTATCCATTCTTCTACTTTCTCGTTGACATATTCGGTCAGGTAAGATCTCGATCCAACTACTGCTCCTAGATGTTTCTGTCCTTCCGTTGTGATGTTGATGGCAGTTTCTCCAAAGGTCTCCCTTGCGATTTCTTCTTTCTCCGGTTTTACGATTAACCAACATTTCTCATCCTTTGGATAGTAACCATAATCAGGCCCAGTTTCTGCCAATGTGTCCCACCACCTCTTTAACTGCATTGTAGATCCTGCTCCACTTGCATCGTCGGCAAACCAGCACTGCTTTGTAGAACTTGCAAGATGCAAGTGTGTGATGAGTGGTTGAAGGCCTATTGCGTAGAGGGCCATTGAGATAGGGTCACCTTGTGTCATACCTTCAGATGATTTGAGTTCCTGGCCTCCAACTATAAACAATCGTGATGGTACCCTATACGTATTTATCGCATAGGTCGCAATAGTCGGGCATAGAACTCTGGTGTTGTGGAGAGCGGAAGCTCTGTTCAGGGCGTTGAAGGCATTGGAGGCATCAATGAGCAAGATCGCATCTGTGTCATCTGCATGAAATATATTACGCATGGCATGGATTGCAGCTTCACTCCCGGAAGATTGACCTGCACAGACCTGAAGTGAACCACTTGCTTCCATTACATCTGGTTTGACAACATTCATCACACACTTACTGATTCTTCTTCTTAACACCTCACCCACCCCAATTGGTCTGACTGCACCTTCACCTTTGTCTAAAGGAATTAGACGGCTTGCTACTATCGCCTCAATCGAAGATGGGTCAACAAATTCAGTGCACAGAGTCTTTGTTAGGGTAGCCAATGCCTCACAAAGCGCTGTGGAAGATTGCTTGAATGACTTGCAGGCAAGTATTCGCTTGAATCCATTTGCATCAACACCAGATGGGCCGCCAGATCCTTTCGTCTTCAGGGCAGCGTCTCGTATCATTTCTCCATTTATTCCAATATACAAACTTTCTGGTACATCTTGCATTGGTCCACAAAGAAGTGTTCCAGATTTCGCTTCTTGTGCTTCTGGGTGTTTCTGGCGTAGCTGAAGCATTACATCATCCGTTAGGGGTAGCACACCTCCACAAACATCATCACTTAGAAAACGCATCGCCGAATTTATTTGGCCCTCCATAACAAGTTTGGCAAATATTTTGGCTCTGTTAGGAGGTTCACATTTCTTTCCCTTTCCGATGCGGGCCTGAATCATTCTTCCTTCTCGTAGCAGCTTATCAATTTCTCCATCTTTCCATAAGGCCAAACGTTTCTTTAGGCATTCTTTGTGGTCTTTTGCTTTAGACTTTTGACCCGGCTTCTGTAGTCCAACAGCCAGAAGCACAAAAGCGGCTTTCAGAGCAATCTGTTGCTTTTCGGATTTATTGTTCCATTGATTGATATGCATTGTTAATTGATCAATAAAATCTCTTCCTATTTTCCCATAAGGGACAAGAAACACATTCTTTCTCCATGATATGATTTCATTGTATGCCTTTGTAATGGTGATGTTTGAATTATTATCGGAGCGCCATCAGCATCTTTTCCCCATTCAATCGTAGTAGGTTTGTCCACCGTGATGTAATCTGGCAGACGTGTCGAGGACTCTTCTTCAATATCATTTTTTCGCTTTTCGCTTTGTGTATTCACATGAGGTGGCCGTAAGGCATGTATCTCGTCTTCATATTGATCGTCAAACCCATCAACCGTTTCATGCAAATTTATGTTTGAAGTTTCCAAATTTGCATTTTCAGTTGTCAGTGCTTCGATATCCCGCCTTTCAGCTCTGATTTCGTCTTCATCTTCTTTCGCTGAGGCGATTATTATTATAACAATAATAATAATAATAATAACAATAAAAACAAATATGATAAATATGAAAAATATAATAATGATAATGATATGATAATAATAAGCATTAAAAAAACATGCATAATAATAAAAATGATGATAATGATGATGATAATGATAATAATAATGAAATGATGACGATAATAATAATAATAATAATAATAATAATAATAATAATAATAATAATGAAAACTTTATTGAATTTTTTTATATACTTACAACTGCAAATCTCACTGTTAAAGGTAATTTACAATTGGCTACTTGATATACTATAATGGTTATATATTACACTACACATTTACGTAAATATATGATATAAAAAGTAAGATATTAGAAGTTCATTAAATCTGGATTCGTCCAATCCTTGTTTCTAGAACAGAAAACGTAGTATGTCGTCCTTATTGCAATATTAATGATTTTCCTAATGATATATTTAACATGAGCCTTGTCTGAGTTCAAACGTTCCAACATTTCTATAAAAACCGAAGATTCTTTTTCAAAAACACCGAGTGCACTGATTGAGAGATTTACGAACTTTACCGACTCGAATTTTTTCTTTTGTTCTATGATCATCTCTTTATATTTTGAGTGTTTGCGCTGTATATTTTTTCTTAGGTTAGTCTCATATCCGACGGTTAGTTCGAGTACATACAGAAAATTGTCTTTGGTCAAAATTAGTAGATCAGGACGATAGTCATCACCAGTAATAATAGAGGGATTAGAGAATGATGGCAAGTCAGCATAAATGGTTTGAATATATTCTGATGGGAGGTTATTAGCAATAAAATTTAGGATTGAGTCGTGTCTCCAAGTAAATCGATCAAGATAGGAACTGCAGCCAGCAACAACGTGCAACAAAGATTCAGGTTTAAGGCAGAATGAGCATTCAGAAGACGACGAGAGTCCCCACTTTTGAAGATTTTTACGGGTTGGTAGCGAATTGTTTATGTAACGAATGGTGAAGTTGAAAATATTTTTGGGTAGTTTGGATTGACAGGTTGGCCAAATCGAATTTACTTGGGGTAGAGAGAATTTTGAAATGCTGGAGAAGAATGAACCTTGACATTTTAACTGATTTTCCAATTTTTCTTCTTTTACACTCGGTCTACAAGACGTGCCATGGAACCAGACGAAACCGAGGTGAGAACCTTCAAAGTGTCAGCCTTTTAGATCAAATAATTGATTAAACTAGAAATACATAAACGCAACGATCCCTCGCCCGCTTTTAATACATTAAATATACATAAATACACCCCCCGGATTAAAATAAGCACCTGGTCTGTTTTTGCATGTATACAAATATAAACACCCTTGCCCTCCTGGCCTCCTTTACATCCAGTTTTATCACTTTTATAATGTAGTTTTTCTATCCCATTTTATTCCAAAATAATAAAGCAGTGACTGAGGAAAAACTGGTGTCACGACCTAAAGCACCAGAAACTGAGAGCAAAAACAAACAATAATTACAGAGCTTATCGATATCAAGGTGCCCATATTAAACTATTTTAATAATATATGATTCCTCATGTTCCAAATATAATGTTGAACCTCTTGAAAGAAAAACATCAGAATAGAAAAAAACGTAGGTAACAGCCTAAAAACTATAGGTAAAAGAGAGGAAAAACTAACCAGGGAAGAACTATAATGCAAAGCTTCACTCGAACCACGGAAAAAAACGCCTGGGAAAATGTATATTATTCGACAAGATTTTTGCTGTTTGAACTGAGTTTAATACTGAAAAGGTTTTGGATATATAAGGACTCCAATCAGCTAAAGAAAGCTGGTAAGTTAAATACGAATCACTGCTTACCGTTCAATTTTCTTTTGGCTCTGCTTGTAGCCCGTATGGCAGTGTTTGCAGCATCTGGCGTTTCGTTTCCGTGGTTTTCTCGTTCGGTTCTTAGCAAAAAGCAATCAATTCTCTTCAAAATGTGAAAAGCTGTTTGTGTTGATGTCCCTTTCAATTCACTGTTGTCTCGTGTGATCTCGAGCCAAGATATACCACTGCATAAGTCTTTTGCTGGCTTTGAACAGACACACGAAGAAACATCTTTTTGTTTCTTTCAGTCACATTGGCGGCATCTTTTCCGGTCTTTATCGCGATTTTTCATGCTTTTTGAATGGTTTCTAGTCGTGTTTAATATTGTTTGGTTCATCCCACCGCAACATCTCTTCTTAGCTTTCCTTTTTCGGTCATTTGTAAACCAATTTTTCTGACAAAGATTTTGTTTCGCTTGAGCCGCGAAAGTTGGCGATTTGATGTATATATATATATACATACTAGAAATACATGATCGCAACAACCCCTCGCCCACTTTTAATATATACATTTTTGTAAACCACCCCCACCACACACACACACTTTCTGGTTTTGGTTGGGGTTTTTTTGTATTTAAGTCTACCTGTATTATAGTTTTTATATTTAGTCTATGTAATAATAAAATTAACAGCCTGAAAAATTTTGAATAGAAAGAGAGAAACAAACCAGTATAACTTCAAAGAAAATTCATTGGCAAAGTTCACCCGGCTGTAGTCATGTATTGTAGTATAAGTATTGACACACCGAAAGAGCATACAATGTCAATATTAAAAAAGAAACTATAGCCCTAAACTAAGACTATAGTCCTAAGTCTAAGACTGTAGTCGTAAGACTACATTTATAAGACTATAGTCCTAAGACTAAATTTATAAGACTATAGTCCTAAGACTAAATTTATAAGACTATAGTCCTAAGACTAAATTTATAAGACTATAGTCCTAAGACTAAATTTATAAGACTATAGTCCTAAGACTAAATTTATAAGACTATAGTCCTAAGACTAAATTTATAAGACTATAGTCCTAAGGCTAAATTTATAAGACTATAGTCCTAAAACTATAAAATTTATGAGACTATAGTCCTAAGACTAAATTTATAAGACTATAGTCCAAAGGCTATAGTCCAAAGGCTATAGTCCTAAGACTAAGACTATAGTCCTAAGACTAAGATTATAGTCCTAAGACTATAGTCCTAATACTAAGATTATAGTCCTAATACTAAGATTATAGTCCTAAGACTATAGTCCTAACAACGAGATGAACCAAATAACAAATTTTCATTCAAAATAGATAATAGTGGCCAAGAAAAGACACAAGGCCACGTCCTAGCGTCCAAAGACAACTGTAGACAAGAATATTATTTTATATATTGCATGATTTTGTTTTTCAAGACTCAGCTAAACTGGTAAATATGAATCTCCTACCGTTAAACTTTCTTCTGCTTTTGTCACCACAAATACTGCCAATTCAGTCTATACTCTTTTCAGAATTCATATTGTTTTTCTCGTTCGGTTTCTTTCGGTTTCTCCGTGACCAGGCATGATTCAGTTCTCTTCAATATCCAAAAAGCCGTTTGTTTCAAACTGATTTCTTCATCGTTCTCCCTCGAGTTAAGTAGAATACACCAGAGCAGATTTATTTACAGGCTTCGGCCAGTTTCAGGACACAGTGTCGTTTTCGGTCTACCAGTAACTCTGCTATTCGAATTCCGAACTGCGAAAGTTGCGGATTTGTTGACATATATATATATATATATATATATATATATATATATATATATATATATATATAAACATCTCGCAGAATTTCTTTCCCAATTGCGTGTAATTTCGCGTGTACTCCACGCGTGTCGAGATTAGCACCCTCACCGGGTGCAGCCAGCGCCTGAATTGCGAAGGACGCAGATCAACGTGGCCGTGTCAAGGCATATCAAAGGCGCTCCAGGCAGCCGCCATACGACACAGTTCTGACCACGGATCGCAGCTAAGATGTTATAGGTGTTGATTTTATGGAGGGAGAAAAACCGGAGAACCCGGTGAAATACCCTCGAAGCACAGGAGAGATCAACTACAACTCTACTCACATCCAAGCCCGACAACGGGGTCATTCCCAAGCGGTCACCCATCCAAGTACTAACCACATCTAGCCGGGCTTAACTTTTTGGTGAGAGGCAGCGCGCTAACAGCACATGCCCCGGAATTTGTTGTAAAAACTGCTTCAGTTGGAAAAACGTTGATAGTGGAGGTTAACGTGGAGGGAAGTTTGCGTCAGTGTGTAGTCGATACAACGTCAAACATCACAATTGTTCGACCGAATGTCGCTAAGGTGATGGCGTCGTCTAAAATTTTCCCGACTAAAACTATTTTGCGTACAGTCACAGGAGAAACAGCTCCAGTCATTGGACGAGGAAAACTGAAGAGAGCAGTAGGAGGTCACGAGATGGAACATGATGTCTGGATAGCGGACATAGTGGAAGAACGGAAAATTATGGCAACCCGCAGTCAAGCAAAATCTGGCGAGGCAACGTGTTATTATCGGGTTATTATCCAAAAGATAACGTGTTATTATCGGGTTACTATCCAAAAGATATTATTGGAAAAGCAAGGGATCGATATTATATGGGCGAAGCTTGTATGGGCGATGGTAGGACCGCCGTGCTGCGAAAATAGCAAATTACTTGATTGTTGAACGAACGCTGGTCAATCTGTCTTCAGAAAAATTACCTATAAGAGTCGTGAATTTAACTAATGGCTATATATCGCTATAGAAAGGAACTGTGGTGGCAACCTGCGAGCCTGTGGCTTACATAAGAACGGCCCTAGCAGAGTCTTTAGAGAAGAATGACAGCTCGGACATGCACCCGACCGAACCAGAGCTTCCTAAGTATTTGCTGGATTTATTTACTCATATAGTAAATGTTCGATTGGCAAGGAAAACGAAACTCGGTTGAGTAACTTGTCGAGACGTATTTTCAAAAGGGCCAGATGATTTGGGCAAAACGGAAGTGGCTACGTAAGGGATAGATGTCGGAAGTGCGTCGTCGATACGACAGAGCCTTAGAAGACTACCGCTGAAGCAACGAGAGGAAGCAACCAAATTAATACAAGAAATGCACGAGCAAGGGTGATTAAACCATCCAAAAGTCCATGGGCCTCACCAATTGTGCATGTCAAAAAGGATGGAAATCAGCGATTTTTTGTCGACCTTCGTAAGTTGAACGAAGTGACGAAAAGAGATTCTTATCTTCTTCCGCGAGTAGATCCCACACTGGATGCTGTTAGTGGTTCAAACTGGTAATTGACCTTGGATTTGAAGAGTGGGTACTGGCAAGTAAAGATGAACGAAAGCGACAAGGAGGAAAACTGCTTTTATCGCTGGGGAAGGTTTGTGGCAATTCAACGTGATGCCCTTTGGATTGTCAATTGCCACCGCTACGTTTGAAAGACTTATGGAACGCGTGTTGCAGGGCCTACCATGGACAGTGTGCTTGATATACCTCGAAGACATAATTGTGCATGCTGGAACGATAGAAGATGAATTTTCTTGTCTGCAAGCCGTTTTTGAGAGGCTGAGCCTTGCTGGTTTGAAGCTAAATCGAAAAAAGTGCTGCCTTTTTCAAAACCAAGTGAGGTATCTTGGACACATTGTGAGCGGGAGTGGTATTTCTGTGGATCCGAACAAAACAGATGCTGTTCGCAAGTGACCTGAACCAAAGAATAAGACTGAGGTTAAAAGTTTCCTTGGTTTGTGCACTTATTATCGGCGGTTTGTTCGACACTTTGCAGAAACCGCTAAAGCCTTGTATCTGCTGATGGAGAAAGACAATGAATTTGTTTGGACGTATGAGTGCCAGGGATCGTTCGAGAGATTGAACGAATTATTGACGTCTATACGCCTATTTTGGCTTATCCAGCCTGGATGGGGAGTTCTGTGTGGACACCGACGCGTCCGATACTGCAATTGGTGCATGCAGTCCTTTCCCAGATGCAAGATGGGGAGGAGAAGGTCATTGCATATTTCAGCCGAACATTAAGTCGGGCAGAAAGGAATTATTGTGTGACGAGGAGACAACTTTTGGCGGTTGTGGCGTTCGTGGAACATTTCAATTATCTATACGGACAAAAGCTTAAGATACGAACTGACCATTCTGCATTGCAGTGGCTGATGAACTTTTGAAACCTGGAGGGTCAAGTAGCTCGTTGGTCACAGAAACTACAGACGTATGAGTTTGTAGTGGAACACCGGTCCGGAAGTCGTCACCAGAACGCCGATGCATTGTCGAGACGACTGTGTCACGCCGAACGGTGCAAACGTTGTGTAAAATTCGAAGAAAAGTACCAAGGCAAGGTAGATGATCTTAAGCCCCCGATGAATGTTCGGGTGAGTTCCTGATAAATAACGAGAGCTGGCATAAAGAACAAGGAATCACCCTTATCACCCTTAATCTTATCACCCTTATCAATGCTATGGAACATAATAAACCAAGACCTGAATATTCTGTCATATCGCCACAGGATGAAGAAACGAAAACATTGTGGGCTCAATGGGATAGTCTGCGCTGGAGAAATGACGTGCGGTACCAGGTTTGGGAGGACCCCAGCGGGGCAACTGAGGTTTTACAACGAATAGTACAGAAATCACCATTGGAAACGAGTCTTTGATTTTCTTCATGGCCCAAGAACGGGTGGTCATTTTGGCATAAACAAGACGGTTAATTAAATAAATGAGAAATTCTACTGGCCGTGGTGTCGAGAAGAAGTAAAAAGACGGTATGAGCAATGTGACTTGTGCAGCGCAAGGAAAGGTCCTTGGATTAAAGCGCCCTTGCGTTCCTATGTTGTTGGATATCCTCCCATGGAAGGGATAGCTATTGACGTCCTGGGTCCTTTACCCATCTCTGAAAAAGGTAACAAGTATCTATTGATTGCAATGGACTACTTTACCAAATGGCCTGAGGCCTATCCTCTTCCCAACCAAGAGGCTACAACAGTGGTAGAAGTACAGGTAAATGAGTTTATTTCTCGTTTTGGAACACCAATGAAGTTACACTCTGACCAGGAGAGGAATTTCGAATCCCACGTGTTTAGTGAAATGTGTAGGCTTCTGGGGATAAAGAAAACGAGGACAACACCCTTACACCCCAGTCGGATGGGATGGTCGGACGTTATAATCGAACCTTGCAGGCACGTAGCTAAACTAAGAAATCCGGGAGGGCAGAATCTATTTCGGGGGGGAGGGGCAAGTGATGAGGTACAAAAGTTGCTTACATTTTGTAAAAGCTAATTGGACAAGTCATGTGATTCATGAAGAAACAACTGAACATCGGAACAACCGTTCGAATCCTCAACATTTATTTATATATTTTTTTTCAACATTTTTTAGGTCACAAATTTCGGAGAGGGGGGGGGGGGGGCAAGAAAGTATTTTTTGGGGCGGTGATATGTAAATATATGAGTGTTATGTAAATATTATGTAAAATAGTAAGCTACAAATTGTCGGCGAATCGACAAGGTTTTTGTGCGTGCAAATAAAGTGCTGAGTACGTGACAATAATAATAATAATAATAATAATAATAATAATAATAATAATAATAATAATAATAATAATAATAATAATAATAACAATAATAATAATAATAATAATAATAATAATAATAATAATAATAATAATAAAAATAATGGTAATAATAATAAACTCCAAACTGGCTTATTGGTTTCGTAATTCCTTAAATTTACGAAGCAATGGCAAAACTCATTACAAAGTGAAAGAGTTACCTGAATTGTAATTGTCAGCTTCCAAAGCACCACTGCCATTCACTCCACCAGACCAACTTGAACAATCTCTCTTAACACACTGATTTTTCTTCCCAGATGTCCCAACACTTGCGTCACAATTACTGAGGTGAGTTGTGAGGTATTGTATCCCACCTCCACCCCCAGCAATGATCACTGGTTTATTGGATGACGTCACAACAAATGTTCCTCCACCACTACCTGCAGAAGATTGGTAAACGTTTCTAACACCTTGTTGACCAACCAATATTTTAATCACTTCTCCTTTGTTCAAATCAAAATCTCCTTTCATATATGCACCACGACCTCTTGCAGCAGGTCCAGCAATATCGTAACCTCCTGACGCGCCAACCGCTGTGATTTGATACGTTCCGGTGAAAGGAACAGTCCAATATTGTGTGCCATTTACTACTGTCACCATATTCTCGTGATCTTGATCAGCATAAAAAGATCCGAGTGATGTTGGTCCAAGACGACCACTTGCCCCAAGACTAGTAAACTTTGCCACAAAGGTTCCTGAAGAAAATACGTGAATAAACTTAAAGAAAAACAAAGAATATATTAATGGGACCTTTCTTCACGCCAGATCAGAGATTCGGAACGTTCGGTCATAAACATACGTTCAAAAAACTACCGTAAATTGCGGATTATAAGCTCTGGACTTATATATTCAACTTCGATAGAGGTTTTGGGTTTATATCCGGGGACAGCTTATAGATGGTATAAAAAAGACCGTTTTGAAATGAGCTGCTAACAAACAAGTTGAGAGTTGAGACTAACATACGGCATTATCAATACACGTCTTCCACTTACTGGTTTAATTTAATCCACCATAGTTTTAAATCCCTATTAATTAAGTATCAAATCCCTAATAGTTGTATCAATGTTCTCATTGCATGACTAGCGTTTTATCGACTATTTCAAAGATCATATTATTATTATTATTATTACTATTATTATTATTAACATTATTATTATTATTATTATTATTAATATTATTATTATTATTATTATTATCATTATTATTATCATTATTATTATTATTATTATTATTATCATCATCATTATTATTCACCACTTTACACAGCATATTTTCAGGTAAAGTATTCAGCTGGATATCAAGTCACATCCCGTAACGTTAGGTATCCAGCACCCGTATTAATATCTTTGCTGTTCCAAGCTAAACTAGCCTGAGAAGATCAGATCCCGATTCAAGCGCAGGCTCAAACCCGCTGGTTTGAGCCCGCGCATGAAACGGGGTCTGATCTTCCCAGGCTACCCACGTGTGTGCTTCGATGTGTATTCAAGAGTGATGATATCAAATGTATGGAATTTCTCGGCTCGAATCTCAGAACCTATTTCACAGCGGGTTTGAGCCCGTGCCTGAAACGGGGTCTGATCTTCACAGGCTAAGCTAAAACAAGCTTTCTGAAGCATTCCGAACTCTATCGAAATTGGCAGTTTTCGTATCCACTGATCAAACCGGTTGCTAATGGTCTTAAAAACTCGTATGATAATTGGCATAACCATTACCTGACGTCGACGAGGAGACATTTTCGGTTTTTCTTTTTAAGCAATGTAATATCTGGTCGTGTATGCTCTAACTCTTTGTCTGAAGTCCAACCCCAACTTTACTTGCTCATTCTTCAACACATTTTCTGGTTTGTGGTATTACATTAATTCTTTACATAATCCAGATTGTACCCTTTGGTACCATTTGGTACCGTTCGTTCGTTCATTCGTTCGTTCGTTCGTTCGTTCGTTCGTTCGTTCGTTCGTTCGTTCGTTCGTTCGTTCGTTCGTTCGTTCGTTCGTTCGTTCGTTCGTTCGTTCGTTCGTTCGTTCGTTCGTTCGTTCGTTCGTTCGTTCGTTCGTGCATTCATTCATCCACCCATTTATCCATCCATGAGACTTAATTTACTTCACGCTGGTAAACATTTGCCCAAATACCCGTTGACAGTGTTGTTTCAGTCGTCGCTCGATTAACTCGAAAATGTTAAGTTTCAAATATCAACGGACCAAAACTAAAGTGTAATGTGGCATAAGGGAAAATAGAGCAAATATGGTGAATAGAAGGGACAAAAACAAAATTCCTACAGGAGGTCAACGTATTTTACCACCCAAAAGTAGCGCCCCCGGAAGCAGCGACCCCCAACAGCGGATATAGCCGAAAGTAAAGGGAGCCGCTACTTTCTGGATTCTACGGTATTCCAACAATCTTAATCAACAGAAATATTGCACTGTTAATTAGTTCTGTGTATACTAAAATAAAAGTCAATAATAAACTAGAAGAACTAATGACCTGTGCAGTTGTTTCCATTTCCAGTAAATCCTTTATTACATGTGCAAATATAAGAATCAAGCGCATTATAGCAAGTGGAATTTTGATGGCAGCGGTTGGAGAATAAACTGCATTCGTCAAAGTCTGAAAAATAATAGAACAACGTTAATTTTTATAATCTTTGTTTACTAAAATAAAATGTATCGTTGCAGAAACGAAATCAGTGTTGCTGAATTATTTAATGGTATTGGTTTGACTTCAATATCATATATCTACGAAAACCCAAACAAAAATTACCCAAAAATGTTAAACTGCTTAAAATAATTTTGAGTATACTAAAATAATACAAAATATTTGTTAAACTAGTAGATTTCATCACCTGTGCAGTTGCTTCCACTTCCAGTAAATCCTTCATTACATGTGCAAGTATAAAAACCAACAGTATTATTGCAATTGGAATCTTCGTGGCAGCGATTGGAGTTCGAACTGCATTCATCGATGTCTGTAAAATAATAGAACAAAAAGGTTAAGACATTGCTTACTAGTAAATAATCAATTTAGTTATATATTAATAAGTAGTATATAATGGTATACAAATAAGTTCAATACTCTATCGTTTGTGAAAAATTCAACTGAAAATCCTAAAAATTTTATACTAAACTAATAAACATTTTTGAACTACAAAAACTAATCACCTGTGCATTTGATTCCATTTCCAGTAAATCCTTGATTACATATGCAAGTATAAGAACCAACAGTATTATTGCAAGTGGAATTTTGGTCGCAAGAATTGGAGCTCAAACTGCATTCGTCAACATCTTTAAAACAATAGAAGGTCAAAACAGTGTTTACTTATTTACCAGTAAAAATGTAAATTTAGTTTAAGTATAAAATGGTATAAATTTGAGCTCGATAGCCCATCATTTGTAAAAAATCCAACTTAAAATTTTAAACATCTTAACAAACCAAATTTTAAACTGCTTGAAATAATTTTGCGTATGCCAAAATAATAAATATTTGTTAAACTATAAGAAAAACTAATCACCCGTGCAGTTGGTTCCACTTCCAGTAAATCCTTGATTACATGTGCAAGTATAAGAACCAACAGTATTATTGCAAGTGGAATTTTGGTCGCAAGAATTGGAGCTCAATCTGCATTCGTCAACATCTTTAAAAAAATAGAAGGTCAAAACAGTGTTTACTTATTTACCAGTAAAAATGTAAATTTAGTTTAAGTATAAAATGGTATAAATTTGAGTTCGATAGCCATCATTTGTAAAAAAATCCAACTTAAAATTTTAAACATCTTAACAAACCAAATTTTAAACTGCTTGAAATAATTTTGCGTATGCCAAAATAATAAATATTTGTTAAACTATAAGAAAAACTAATCACCCGTGCAGTAGGTTCCATTTCCAGTAAATCCTTGATTACATGTGCAAGTATAAGAACCAACAGTACTATTGCAAGTGGAATTTTGGTCGCAAGAATTGGAGCTCAATCTGCATTCGTCAACATCTTTAAAAAAATAGAAGGTCAAAACAGTGTTTACTTATTTAGCAGTAAAAATGTAAATTTACTTTAAATATAAAATGGTATAAATTTGAGTTCGATAGCCCATCATTTGTAAAAAATCCAACATAAAATTTTAAACATCTTAACAAACCAAATTTTAAACTGCTTGAAATAATTTTGCGTATGCCAAAATAATAATATTTTAACTAACCAAATGTTCATCTCCTTAAAATAATTTTGCGTATTCTAAAATGAAACAAAATCTTTGTTAAACTAGGAAAACTAATCACCCATGTAGTTGGTTCCATTTCCGGTAAATCCTTCATTACATGTGCAAGTATAAGAACCAAAAGAATTATTGCAAGTAGAATTTTGGTGACACCGGTTGGCCGAGCTCAAACTGCATTCATCAGTGTCTGTTAAATAATAGAAACAACGTTCAGACTTTGTTTACTAAAATTTACCGTTGCAGAAAGAAAATCTGTGTTGCTGAATCATGTAATGGCATTAATTAACTCCAGTATTATTTATGCAAACCCAAAATGGAAGTTCTAACAATTTTAACTAACCAAAATGTTCATCTCCCTAAAATAATTTTGCGTATTCTAAAATAAAACAAAATATTTGTTAAACTAGAAAAACTAATCACCTGTGCAGTTGGTTCCATTTCCGGTAAATCCTTGATTACATGTGCAAGTATAAGAACCAGCAGTATTATTGCAAGTAGAATTTTGGTGGCAGCGGTTGGAGCTCCAACTGCATTCGTCAATGTCTAAAAATAATAGAAAAAACGTTAATAATTTTTTTAACAAAAATTTATCGCAGCATGCAGAAACAAAATCAATAAAGCCTGAGCATAGAAAGGTAATTTTTGACGGTAACATCTCATCAGTTCATTATTACCTTTCTCACACTGGCTTCCAGTAAAACCAGAATCACAGGAACATAACTTCGTGGATGTTTCACAACTTCCATTATTTTTACATGAAGAACAGTGACAGTCAAATGACTATAAACACAAAGTGCATGACATAACTTTTATAATGACAAATCAAACCACTGCAAAATATTGAGCCACGATTGAGAAAAGTCGATGAAAAAAACAAACTAAGTAAAATACACTATGAAGAAAAAATATCCACGCTGAAGTTTAAATGTTAAATAATAAAAACTAGAAAGTCTAAATTGAGCAAATATTATTGAACACAAACGTATAAAATTGTCTTCCATGCAGGAGCATATTGGTAAAGTTAAGTAAAATCAGATGAAGCCTATTTGCGGCTGTTTGCTTAGAGGTTTTTCTTTTTGTTAACCAGTAGCTGCAAATAGGCTTTATTTGATTATATATATAGTTTTCAAAAAGCATTAATAATTCATGAGGAAAACACAAAAGAAAATCATGACCGTATCGTATCTTTATATATGATAAAGATTTCTACTGATTTACATAAACTTTAGCTTTGATTTTCTCGGCTTAGACAAGGTTACTTTTCAAACTAACTCCGCCAATCAACTTACCAAGTGGTTTGTTTTTGAAGCCGTATAATAAACTCGCAGTTCGTGTTTTATCAGATATAAAAACACTCGGCTTCGCCTCGTGTCTTTATATCTGATAAAACACTCCTGCCCGTTTATTATACAGTACGTACATGTAAACATTAGAATATAAATATTCTTTATATTATAGTCACTTTATATTTAGTGATATATACTCTACAAATTTGAAGACTGCAGAGTGTTAAAATTCTAAGTAAAACACTCCACAAGGACACACTAAGAAAAGAGTGATCTGTTAATGTTGTAAAAAGCAATAAGTATATCGACTATAGTTCTTACAAGTGTTGTGAAAATCTAAACAAATTGAAATGCATGACAAAAATTGTGGCTTAGTGTTAATAATTGTAAGCTCTAGTAAATTATGTTCGAAGCACAAAGTCAAAAAAAAATGTTAGTGTTAAAAAGTCTCTTAAGTAGTCTACTTCTTACAGCTATATAGTCTATATATACTTCAATTTATGTACAAAATTCTGTAGTTTCAATCTGTAAGCATTACGTTTTAGCTTGGTACTTACTCTTACTGGTTCAAGCAGTATGGTATAATCGTAATCGTCGTCTCTTTTTAAATCTTGAGGTTGTTCGGACGCCAGGGCGTGAAGTAACTCGCAATTTTCTGTCCCGTTAAAAGCTTCACGTTTTCTGTAGTTGGTTGATCTACAACATGGCTCGTGAACACACTGACTCATACAATCTATTCGTGACAAAGCATAACCTTTACTACGCACCGTGCTGTTTAAACGATGACCTATATAGGGAAGAGTAACAAGAACAATTTGCAAGTAAACTTTTTACATTCTATTTTCAATAAAACTAAAAAGGTGTTATTGGCGAAGTGATTAGTGCGTGTGTCTTCCACTTTTCTACGATCTATGTTCGATTTCTTCATGATTGATGCAGTTAACAGTTTAAAATTTTTCTTTGGCCGCATATAGGTGCCCTTACGAGAAAAGTCTAAAGCCAGCCTATATACAGGAAGTCCTCCAATTGCCCATAGAAACCCCTAAAGTCTATAGAGATTTATAAGCGGATTAATATATATATATATATATATATATATATATATATATATATATATATATATATATATATTGCATTGGTATAGGTCGCCTTGCAAGAAACGTACCAATTGTCCATAAAAACCTATATCATCTTACAGATTGCCCTATAGACTACTCAGTATTAGTATAATTTCATAGTGGAAAAGAGGCTTTCCAGCTTTCTGATTGGTCCGCTCAGCGGTGAATCTGAGGTAATAGCAGGGCGCTTATATACGGGGCGGTGCAACGCGCTCATATCGCGCTGATCGATGTGTGATGCACAAAAGGACTGGCACGAGCGTGCTTCTGAGCAAAAGTTGATCAAAAGTGGATTTTTGGGCACTGTGATATTCTCGCTGTTTTTTCTTTAACTATGTAATTTCGGAGGAACCTTTTGCAATGTATATACCGACGAAGTACTTATTCGTTTAATGTATGAATATTTGTTTGGCGTAAAAAGTTGTACTATAAAGGAGTTAATATGGATAATGACTCGACTTTTTGATGACTTCTATTGAGGGAAAATTTCATTACAAGATTTGAGCATGTTAACAGGTCGTCCACGCCTAGGAATTCAGGTATGTTGAAGATTATAATAGTGTGGTTATATCTTAAAGTTTTCATAAAAATCGGAGTTGATTATTTGGAGATATAGCGTTCGGATGTTAGGTATTTTTATGGTTTAACTCTTGCCTGTTTAGTTCCTCAATTGCTGCAAGAGAAGTAAACAAAACTTATAGTTTTGCCATGTTACGATTCTTAGTAATTATATCAATAACTTTATCGGGTTTTTGAAGCATTAGATTAGAATAACTGTAAGCTGTAAAAAAATTTTACTCTCCGATCAATTTATTAAAATACGACTTGCTGGGACGCATGCCGAGCGCATTTTGTGATAAACTGTCGTCCACACCTTGTAATTTTGTCATCAGATAGCCAAGATGACTTCTTGTTAGGTTTCATTGAGGAAATGCAAATTGGAGTTGATTATTTCTTGATATTCAATTGGAAAGATGACCTACCAGCTGAAATTCAATGCAAGATGTTGTCTTCTATCGAACATGGCCGAATGATAACGTGCACAAACAAAGATTTCCAAAGACTTCTTGCGTCATTTCTCTTGCGAAAGCAACGATACGGTTCATATTTTTCAGCAACATATTTGTTCATGTTTCAGCAACGACTCCGAATTTTTGGAGTAACACCAGAGAATATATTAGCTGAATCCACTGATATATCGTATGGCACGGCAATTTCATCCACGTCCTCTTCTAAACTCAACTCAGGGACTTCCACATCAAGCGTATTTTACCCGCCATATTTTGGACTTTCCCTGGCTTAGCGTTCGTCGCTATGGTGACAGGGGGCTTGTTACCAGTCCTCTGCATCACACATCGATCAGCGCGCCCATTGCCGTTTCACCGCCCCCTATATAAACGCCCTGGGTAATAGTCACCGCCTAGCGCGGTGACTATTGCATCACAAGAAATTGTTCTTCAAAAGTAGTTTTGGAAAAGAGACTGGTACTTATTCAACACTGCACTGACTTTACTCGTCTCCCCTTCGGAGTTGTCATTTTGAAGTATGAGATTTTAGAATTTGTCGATTCATTGAAGTGTTGATATTTTTTTTTCAAAATGGGGTCTGTAGTTTTTGAGACAAACAAAAGAGCATAATACTGAAAACATTTATCACTGAGATGTTATACATATCAAATATCGTAAAAACAAAACTTTATAAAGGTAAGGAAGTATATTTTCTTTTTTTCTTCGTATTTTTTGTATGTTTTGGCTAGGTTTTGGTCGTCGCGATGTTTTCGAAAAATTCATCATGAGTGAAGAACATATTGAACTTGAATTAAGTGCGAAAAAGCCGTAACACAGGATCCAAAACACCAGAATAAAAGCCTTTTTAGCATATATTTGAATGTATGTACAAGTTCAATTCCAAAGTATAGGAAATTATTTACTGACAAAGACTGGCTTGCTAACATCGTCTGTGAATAAAAGGTAATAAACAGAACCACCACTGTTAAATGAAAGCAGTTGTTTAAAAGTTTTTGTCTCAACGTTATTGGTTTTTTATCAACCTCTGAAATTATACTAAAACAATTAGTCTCGGCTCGGTAAATATTCACCGATAGTCACCTCGACTTCGGTGACTAATTGTTAAATAGAGTAGACATATTTTGTAAGGGTAAGAACAGTACTTCCAGTATGATCTCAATACTTGACCTCTACAAGGGAAACTGTTTGGGTATGACTGATGTACATATATAAAACGACATACAGAATGCACATTTAAATTGTTTTGCACAATCTGGCATTAAACAGACTAAAAACATAAGGTTATTCCACAACAACCATGCGAATGAAAGATTAAATGCATAAAAATCTTTTCGTTTTTCTAATGCAGTAGATGATTCATATCCACTACAGGTAATATTCTATTTAGTAAAACAATAGAAATATCAATTTTTTCATTGGATGTACTAAATTCACTTATTCCTGCCAAGTTGGCCTCCTATATTATTAATCTACTCTGGCTATCATACTATATGACACAATCATTCAAGCATGAGTGGGTTAAATCACTTGAACGAGTATTATGCACAATTTTAAGACTTTTAGTAAAATGCAGTGACAGAATGCAGAGAAATGGCAACTACATGTAAATTCAAGAGACAGTGAAATATTCACGAAAGTTTTGTTTTTTATTTTGGCTATTAAAATATTGCATGCAGTCAATGGTCTAGAATAAATGAATGCTTACCTTCTATATTTCAAGGTTTCTCATTTCGCTTTTTGTATTTTAAAACAAATCCTGAACTAAAATTTCTCTATAATTAAGCGAGGACAAGTTTTCAAACTGAAAGTATGTTTCGTGGTATTAACTTTCATTTCATTTTCATCCTGAGCTGCTACACAGGCTTTACACAACTTACTTTGCTGCAGTTTGTCTGGATTGGTGACGCAAGGACAGCGAAAGTGACCGATAAAGTCTTAAAACTGTGCATAATACTCGTTCAAGTGATTTAATCCATTCATGCCTGAATGATTGTGTCATATAGCATGATAGCCAGAGTAGGTTAATAATATAGGAGGCCAACTTGGCAGGAATAGGTGAATTTAGTACATCCAATTAAAAAAGTGATATTTCTATTGTTTTACTAAATAAAATATTATTGTCAGTAGTGGATATGAATCATCTACTGCATAACAAAAACGATAAAGTTTTTATGCATGGCTTTCGTGCAACTTTTTATGCATGGCTTTCCGAAACGTCTCCCCTTGACGAGTAAAATCGTCCGATATTAAAAAGATAAAGTTGTTCTACGACAAGAGTGCGAATGAAAGCTAGAGTTAAAAGATTCAAGCGTCTCCAACAGTTCATGGTTGCTAAATTAAAAGCTTGTTTAGTTCTTTTGAGCTTTAGAAGTACCAAGTCTGTATTGTTGTTCTTCAGATCACACGTGTTCTGAAAACATTCATTTTAAAAGAGGGTCTTCTAAATTTGAATTTATTTGATAGAGTTATTCAGCATAAATAAAGTTTAGTGTACTTTTAATTTAGTTTTCATTCTGAATTAATAATCACAAAAATGTCAGGATATACACATTTTATTAAAACTACATGGATTATGTTTGTTCAGTCATATACAAACGTTTTAGTTATATGCATGTGTATATATAGGCGAATATAATGATAATTAATATGAGATACATGATTATATTAAACGACTGGGCCTAGAGACGTCGTAATGCAAAAATGGAAGTCAAACTCGCTATATATACCGAAAAATAGGATTTTAAAAATTTTAAATTATGGTTCATAAGAGGAATTGGGAATAATTTAGTTTCATGTATGAAGTGCAGTAGGTTCGCAAGTAGGTGCAAAATGGCTCACTGAAAAACACTGCAGGGTCGCATGATGTGAGACGGCAGGTAATGGAGAGAACAGTGGTGTAGATGAAAGCTTGGATCTGGGAGAGAGCGCATTTGAAGACACCACACATTCATCGTTGAATCTTCAACAATCCAATCTTGCACTCTGTTCCACATTCGCGTGCTTATATCTGACTTATGTACACCATCGCACCTCTCGGCCATTACGCACATATACACTTTAAACAGTAGTAAGGTTAGATATATATTCTGGCGAAAGAGAGAACGTATGTGTCTAACGTTTCGAGCGATTATCTCTAACGAAGGGCCTTCGGAACGTTAGACTCCTACGTTCTCTGTCTCGACAGTATATCTAACCTTACTATATTTCGATTGTTGTTTCAACACTGCCTATACGCAACACGCTACTTTTATTTCATATCCACTTTAAACCTTTCCCACATACAGAACGAATCTTTACTACAGATTCCGAACTCGCTCCTGCACGCCATTTAGCATATCTCTGAGGGATAGAGTATCAAATGCGGAGCTAAGAAAACGAATGGGGATTGAGTCAGTTTCTGACATTGTAAAATATTTAAAAATATTTAAATATCAGAATAAGGGGGAAAAAATCAAAAGACTTGCAATGTATATAAAGATTTTGTTCAAGCAAGGTTTATCAACTATTAAATCCTCGTTACGAAATAATAGCGCATCATTACAGAATTCTATATATGACTAATCAAATGAAGGCATCTTAGCTTTAACGTACCTGAGTTGCTAATATCCGAACAAAACTTTGTTCGTCCTCGAATGGGATCATCATGGGATTGAACAAGGTGAAAATTCAACACCCAATATACCAGAAAGAGAAAGGCCAGGCGAAAGAATAGTCGTTGACCCAAAGACTTGATAAAAAAGTTCCTGTCTTGGTACATCCTCAAATTGGACTCAACTCTCAAAAGAAAAAGTTGAACTGACAATTTTCTCAACCTTCCAGATACAACAGAAGTAATCCACAACTGCGAAAAAAGAATCCCTTGGTCGAAAGCGCAACTCGTAGCTTGGCCACAGCTGCACTTAAAATGAATTTGGATCTGTTTTACAAATAATTAAATTGAAGCTTATTCATTATCTATTCGGCGGTTGACTTTGTTGTTTATTTTGGCTGTTTTTTGAAACTTAATAAATTAAATTAAAAATGTGCATACCTGTCAGTCGACTTTCAAATTTCATTAGACTTAACTAGAAAGCTTAAAGTTAGAAAAAATATATATAATAAGATAATAAATAGTATAGCAACACAACTACTTCCTTATAGAACATAGAGATTGTATGAACAAATCATTGCGTTCGAATAAATGAACATTCTGCCAAGTGATTCCGTCATTTTAACAGTTTAAACAGTGGCGTACCGAACGGGGTGTGTGTGTGTGTGTGTGTGTGGTGGTGGTGGTGGTGGTGGTGGTGGTGGTGGTGGTGGTGGTGGGGCTTACAAAGGGAAATGGTCGATGCATTGATATAGGTCATGCAGTTAACACCAAATCAGTCGGTAAATTTAGGATTTAAAACCTTACAATATATAAACCCGCCTGGGTTTCGTCGGTAAATTTTGAAAACACCTCCCCCCCCCCCCCCCAATCAAAATGTTCTCGGTATGCCACTGAGTTTAAAAAATTAAATTAAAACTAAAATAGAAGTTTTGACTGTCATTACACCGCATCGGCTGTGTTGAGCGACACCTCGACGATTTTTCGTTGCGTAACAAAATATATAGAAGTTGTATGTGTTAAATGTTGTCCTATATTTCGCCATTTAAAGTTTATATAACTGTGCAAAGAGAATTTTAGTTTTGTGAAAATGGGCGTCACACAGCAATTTATTAATAATCGTTCATTGCCTAATGTAAAGTTGTAAAATAAGATAACTTTAAACACAGCTGTCCTTAACAAGCTCTTGTTAAAAAGCCGTTAGAATGTTCTAAACAATACATAATTCATTTGTTTTAAAATTTGGCAAAATTCATGAGCTATTTGTAGTCATTTTGAATAATTTATTTTCTGTTGTACGACCTGTTTGACTACTGGACTGTAGTGCAAAAGATAGACAGCTTTATTATTATATATATATATATATATATAACTACAGACGGTACCGTTTCGGCCTTTTGGGCCTCATCAGTGTAGTGCTGATGAGCAGGATGAAGATAACTGCTATTTGCAATCACCCATATATATATATATATATATATATATATATATATATATATATATATATATATAATATATATATATATATAATATATATATATAATATATATATATATATATATATATATATATATATATATATATATATATATATATATATATATATATATATATATATATATATATATATATATATATATATATATATATATATATATATATATATATAGATAACAATGGACCAAACTCGTCTCAACTGCAACCACATTAATATATCGGACAAGATGTTCAGCTACAGCTCAAAGTTTTGTAAAAGCTTTATTAATAAAGTTTAAATTTTCGGCAGCATGCCACCGCCTTCTTCAGAAGTAATTCTTTACTTCTGAAGAAGGCGGTGGCATGCTGCCGAAAATTTAAACTTTATTAATAAAGCTTTTACAAAACTTTGAGCTGTAGCTGAACATCTTGTCCGATATATATATATATATATATATATATATATATATATATATATTGTCTAGAAAACTAGAAATGATGATCATATATTATACAGTTATTGTAATAAAATAATTTCTTGATATAGTTGCTAGTCTAACACTAGGCAGGTGGAAATGACTACTCCAGTTGATCTATTGACAGTATATTTGTTCAGTATAAAATAATTATGAAAAAATTAAATGTGTCAAACTCGTACAACGTTTTACTGAGAAATTAAATACATGTTTTTCACGCCTGCTCTATATAGATTCAAGTCATATCTTAAATATTTCATCGTTACGTAATGAAATCATTACTAAACTGGCTGCCCGTCTTTGTAATTTCGCTAAATAAACTGAACTAACAAATAGGCCTAAACCAGTCTAGTTAATCAGTTTTAGTCTAAAAACAGGACAGTCTTAAATACAGAAAACTAATTTGTCAGGTTTTATAAGCCCGTTAATACGCTTGTGGAGACGGATGTCGACTATTAACGAGTCATGGTCTTGCAGACAAATAACTCGACCTGCATTTATGTTTACATTTAGATGGGTATTATTATTATTATTACTATTAATATAACACCCAATACACACAATCCGTTATGTGTCATGTTACTGTGATAATTCTGTGTTATTTTCCCTTGTGTATATATGCAAATTTTTGAAAGAAAACTTTCTTTGGAAATATATGTTACTTTGTTGAAAAACTGTCGCCTTTTTATAACAAAGATATTTTGTCCTATGTTCAAATTTAATTCACACCTCGTTACAGAAATATTGTCAAACATTTGGAAAATTAGTGCCAATCCCCTCATCTGCAATTCTGTTTGAAGGCTAATATACAACGCACCACAGCCAAAAAAGATGGCGGCTGTACGTTTTATCATGATTCTGTGCGAGCTCAAATGAAAACATTGTTTGACATGTCAACATGAATAGATAACAGCTTTCTTCTTAGAAATTTCAGTATGGATCGTTTTCACTCACGTGATCGATTGCCCCATTGACGTGCATGTTGAAACAAAACGAATTTTTTAAATAAGAATAGAGGTAAATTCCCATAGGATAAAGATGGTACACCAGTATGACCGCCATTTCATTGTTTCGGTACACCAATATGGCCGCCGTGACGTCAGATGAAAACGATCTATTCTTGAAGCTATCTTACGAACGTTTTTCGAGGTACGTTTTTGCTGCCCGCACGTGATAACCTTTTCAACAGTGCTGTATAATAGTTACATAATTTTTGTAACTAGTTGCAGTTACATCATCAGAAAAGTAACTAGCTACTGATACAAGTTACAATTAAAAAAGTAACTAGTTACAGTTACAATTACAATTACAAAGTTACATCTATGCTTTCGTTCGGCTATTAAAAGCGAGAAAGCATGTGAATTAGACAAAACTATTGTTTAATTTGATCAGAAGAGAATTTTCAAAATTACGATCAGTCATTGAGCAACGATGTGGTCTGAAAATTAATCCTGTGCAACTGAACAGCCTTTCACATGCTGCACTTGCAGGCACAGGTGTGTTCAGTTCAGTGAAAAGCTGGATACGACGCTGAACGACGACTCGGCGTGGTCGGAAGTATTTAATATGGATATATACGACAAAAAGTAACGGCGCTCTCGATGGCAGATGTAACTAGTTATCGTTACTTTTTATTCCTACTTTTTGTAACTAGTTACAGTTAGAGTTACAGTTACCTTCTGAAAAAAGAAACTAGTTACTGGTAAAGTTACTCAAAAAAGTAACGATTACATGTAATTAGTTACTTGTAACGAAGCTACCCACAGCACTGCTTTTCAACCCTAGTGAGTAGCGGCCTCTGAATAACGAGTAAAATGGAGTTAGCAAGAGTAAAATACCAAAAGGAAATTCAGGGTAATTAATTGAGATAAGCTTTTAACCCTTTCAACCTTAATGGCCTGCCAATGACGAGTAAAAACGTCTGGCGTTAGTCAGAGTAAAATTCTACTGTAAAAAGAAATTCATGATCAGAGTTAAGGGAGTAATTGAGATAAGCTTTTAACCTCTTCTTTTTTAACAAGTTTATTTGGATCATTTATACTTAATAACAATAGAACATTAATTAATGGTATTACATCGCAAGAGGACGAAAAACAGTATAAAGATATTATAATACGATCCAAAGGGGAAAGGTGCGAACGGGACTCTAAGGCCCATGCAGCGAGCGAGTGAATAAGTGACTGCGAGTGGGTGAGTGAGTAATTTAGTGAGTGATTGATTTAGTGAGAGTGAGTGATTTAGTGAGAGTGAGTAAATGAATGCGAGTGAGTGAGTAATTTAATGAGGGTGAGTGAATGCGAGTGAGTGATTTAGTGAGCGAGAAAGCGAGCGATCGAACGAATGAACGAACATTATGTTCTGTGACAAGAACAATCACGGGTCAAGGACCATACAAGTCATTTCTGCATCAAAAACTAAAGTGACAAGACAGAAATAAACCCGCCTAAGATAACATTTAAAGGAACTAGGGCTGGATAAAAGATCATGCAGTATAGGCATTAGTTTACATATAGTGTTCCAGATCTTAACAGTACGATTAAAATAAGATGCTTGGAAAGTACTAGTTTTACAGAGAGGGACTTGAAGAATGTCACTAGAGGTTTGACTGAGCCGAGTACGAGAGTGGTCTACGAAAGAAACATAATTATTAACGTTCAGATTTATATAACCATACTAGAAATACATAAATGCAACAACCCCTCGTCTGCTTTTATATGCTTTTTGAAATGCTCCCCACCCACCCCACCTTCCAATTAAAATAGGCACTCCTGATATAACTCCTCAGGATAATTACAGAATTTATGATTAGGATAACTGAAATGAAAGTTGAACATATCAAAGGAAAACTTACAGATTTCATATTAAACTCTGGTTGTAAAAATATATTGTTTTTAGCCATTTAGGAAGTTTCCAAAGGAATTACTTTTATGTTTTGCAAAGGCAGGATTAAAAGTTAACAGCTCAAAAACTACATTTATAATAGGAGATAAAAACAACAGACAACCTATAAAATTCAGTCTGTATAATACAGGACAAAAGAAAATGGACAAACAAAGCCTATGAGTATTTATGATAAGTGCTTGCATGCAATTAAGTCAATGAAAAATATCACGTCCACAGTAGCAAAGGGAAAGCACGAAAACGTGAAGCTGTATACTGCTTAATGGGTAAAGAAAAAACTTGAAAACAACATATTAAAGGACAAGGTATAAAACTTTATATGATAGTTGCTAGGTTAAGTTTACAGTAACTGACGAGTGTCTAAAAGGGTTCTATTTAAAGTGCCGTTCTTGGCGTTTACAGAATATATTAATGAATAAATGCTGATTACAATCAGAAAAATAAATAAAAACAAATGCCCTACCGTCATTTTGAGACCACTGGGTGAGTGGCCTGTGACTACAAACACTACAATTGAGATCGAGTTTTTGTTTACCATCCGTTTGGTTTCTTCAGGTTTTCTGGTTTCTCTTCAAGATATATTAAACCGGCTGTTTGTATCCTCCTTTTATTCGTTGTTCTGCTTCTTTCCGTTTAAAACGAAACCATTTGAAACCATTTTGTTTCGCAAAATATGGAAATAACTATAGGTTTGCTTCAAAGCTAGTCACCAGTGCCCAATTATTTGTACCGCGTGACACCCTACGACGTATATATATAAACTATTTCCAGATTTTGTCTCCCTTGCTTTTTCTACACGCGTGTAAAGTGGACTCCACGCAAGTCGAGATTACCACCCTCACCCGGGCTCGGGGATAACGACTTGTAGAAAAATAATAAATCTTTGATTTCTCTGTCGTAAGATAGAGGACGCAGATTAAAAATTAGCAGTTGCTGCTTGTACGATATCTCTCCTGGTTTGATTTTCAGGATCCACCTAGTTGCTCTGCGTTGCACGTTTTCCACTGTTTGTTGGACTGTGCTGTGAACTGGAGACCATACTTGGCTTGCGTAACATAGCTGGGACTTTATCAACAACAGGTATAGGGTTCGCCTGATCCTCGTGTCAACCACATTACAGCGGCCTCCCAATGACGCGAGTAAAATAAATAAGAAGAAATTCAAGATAGAGAAGGTTAAGGTAAAACGTACACACCGCCACCTTTTTTCGCTAAGGTAAATTGTAGCTGATTGTTTTTAAAATAAGAATCAATTACAAATATCAGACTCAAAAAAGCATTCTATTTAGTACAGCACAAACTTCAAAAATTTCAACTTGGGTTTTTATAGGTAGAAAGTTCTTAATTACAGTGTCTGCTGTATTGTTAAATTAATATATGGCCTGATTTTCATCTCAGTTTGACTCTACTTATCATAGTTAATAGAGATATGGTCTGGAAACTCGGCAAACTTCAAAGCGCCTATGAGCTGCGATTTTAGTTGAACCTTACCTTACACAGTGCACATTCTTTATTTTAGGTTTATTAACATTTAAATAACCCGGTTGAGTGATGAAACTGAAACGTTGCCATTGAATAGTTCTTTCATTATACTAAAATACAATGGGTCCAGTGACCGTGTACAAAAAATGCACAAGGCGAACAAAAAGATAGAACAAAGACTTTAGCTGAGTTTCCAGACCATGCATATTTTAAATGACTATGATTTAATTAGCTCAATGTGCTTAATTTTCTGATTTTGGTTTTCAATTTTTGCACTGACCAGTTTTTAATGGTTTGGAAAAGACGGCTTTGGAGCCAATCAAATTGCAAAAAAAGTCGCGTTAAGACGCTCACGTAACAGAACCATATAATGATAGTGAATAGTAAACCCTTCGAATGCAGGAAGAATAAAGAAAAGAAATCAGAAACCAAAAGCTACGTTTATTTACGTTTACATCATCGATACATGAGATGGCTCTGACCAAAGCTAAAACCAAATAGTACAAAGAAATTATTTCGATTTTTTTCTTCTTCTGAGCTCGGAGCTCCGAGTGTGAATAGTGACAGTCTAAAATAGACGTGGCCTGATTTTCATCTCAGACATCTTTAAAGAATAGTAGTATCCTTTCCAGTGATGCCAGTTAACGCCTTGAGCAAATGCCTTGTGAGGACCACGAAGGTACAAACCATTCAAGTTGGAGTAATGACAATGTTTGTGCCACCATGCACCTTTGAATTCCACAGCACAGTTTCCAGTAGTCCATTCGTCATTATCCTTATCTTTAGTGCTAAACTTCATTCCATTGTGATAAGTAAGCGAGTCATTAGCATTACCTTTTGATGAGAAAAAAAAATACACGCAGTTACATCATTAGCTCAGCGATCCCGTGCGTAGCTTATAATTATACGGCAATAGATCGCTCATTTGACTATCATACTGCATGATTTGTACTTAATTTGGGTAGCGAGTCCACCAGAACGGCCAAAACCAGTCGACAACTTGAAAAAGTATAGAATAAAAGATATTTCGAAAAATAATGCCATTCTGAAAACTCAAGATAGGACTTAAAACAAGTGAAACTACTGCAAAATTGCAATATTTCGACTCTATTTCAAAGTCATCTTCGGACAAGTAAAGCAGATCCGGAAACTAGTCTGCTTCGAAATGGCAAATAGCCTAAGTACTATCATTCGCGACTACAAGCTCCCAACTTCACCTGTAGCTCAGTTGGTAGAGCATCGGACTAGTAAAGCGAAGGTCCCGGGTTCGAATCCCAGCCGGGCCAAGTAGAGTTTTCTCTACTTATCTGGTATGGAACACATTATTATTACTCGGGCTACCGCAGGTAGACGAGTCTAGGTTTCGGCTCGGGTTTTTTGTTTTTTTCCCTTCTGTGTCACGTTCTTAGCCTACTCCACAGGCCTCTCTAATCAGAAAGCGCAGGCTCAAGTCAAGTGCGCATTTCACTTATTCCGGCCATCTCGATCAAGACAAACATAATAAGACTTTGCGAAACTGATGCATGCATGCCAAATTCTTTCTTTCTTTGCTTTCCTGATGTCTGATCAAGTCTTTCTCCTCTCGGATGTGTTTTGTGTTTTCACAGACATAGTTATTGGTCAGTAATGTCGCTGGCAAGTAACTTGATATTATATACGCTTACGATCTCACACGCGGTATACATGACGCTGTGTTGATATTTAATACCCGAAGAGACTTGACATATGAAGGCTGTACAATGTACAATGTACAATGTACAATGTACAATGTACAATGTACATGTGTGGAAATAATGCTTTCTTTCTTAGCTTTCCTACTGTCTGATGATCAGAGTCTGATCAAGTCTTTCTTGTCTCGGATGTGTTTTGCGTGTTCACAGACATAGTTTGATATTGGTCAGTAATGTCGCTAGCTGTGTTGATATTTAATACCCGAAGAGACTCGACATAATGAACGCTGTGTACACCTGTGGAAATACGTTACAGGCAATCATGTTTTGTGTATTGCAAATTGCGTTTTCTATCAGAGATTGGATTGTGTTTTGACTTTTGTCTGTGACCTGAATGTGTTTAGACGGCGACATTAGATCTTAGCACTGCATGTGACAACCTGCGCGTGATTTTGCAGTAGCCCAAGTGAACGCCTGGCGTCTTGTTAACATTATTTCAAGCTTTTTTTGGAAAGGTTAATATGTTTCGATATAATATATCATTTATAGACCTTTCGCTCGGGGAATTCGATGAAATATTACCCCTCGGGATGATAAAGGATAATTATTTTCCACCCAAATTCACTGTCCCAACAATAATCATTCCGAAATCGTCATGTATGAAGACTGTTGTCTAGATATTGAAGACACTAGTCTGTTTCAAAATATCAAATAGCCTAAGTACTATCATTTGACCTTCATCTCCCAACTTGACCTGTAGCTCAGTTGCTAGAGCATCGGACTAGTAAACTGAAGGTCCCGGATTCGAATCCCAGCCCGGCCAAGTAGAGTTTTCTCTACTTATCCGGTATGGTTCGTCACTCGGAGTAGCATATTATTATTATTCTCCATCCGACTTCACTGTCCCATAATAATTTTTCGGAATATATTTTAATCGAGTTCACTAGTGTGATTTGTTTTGGACTGAATCTGCATGGTGGAATGAAATCGAACTAAATTTAAAATGATAATGGGCTGGTGTCTGTGATGAGATAGGTGTTTGTTGTATGTTTTGTAATGTTTTGTCAAAAATCATAGTTCAACCCATGTTCAACCAAAGGCCAGAGCCAGACTACAATCAGTGCAAAAAATGTTGAAACGAAAGGTAATTCAACTGGTGCATTCCCCCCTCCCCTACTCATTTTATTTATTTTATTTTATTTTAATAACTTTGCCATGCACGTTACAAACATAAATACAGACATTAAGACAATAGCCTGGGTAACCACAACAGCTAGTGCCAATTACTGCGGCCCCAAATGTTGGTCTGAGCTTAATTAAATTAACATCAAATTAACATGTATGTTGGTCTGAGCTTAATTAAATGGTTACATATCTTCAAGAAATGTTAAAGTGCTTATAAAAGTACTTTTAAAATAACAAATTAACATCTTTTGCAGTTTTTTTGTTTCCTTGCTTTGTTTTTAAAATATCACAGTTTGTTTTATAAGCGAAACTAACCAGTGACGTCACAACATACATAATGACTTACTGGGAAAAGTTATATATATTTTTTCTATTATAAGACGGAAACACCTCGAAGCAATTACGTGTGTGTGTGTTTTCCTTACAACAACAAAAATAGGCATCCGTTTAATAATAGCAAAGATATAACCTTTCTCAGTAAGTCATTATGCACGTTGTGATGTCACTGGTTAGTTTCACATATCAAACAAACTGAAATATCTCAACAACAAAGCAAGGAAACAAAAAACTGCAAAAGATGTTACCCTGTCAAAAGTAGTTTCAAATAAGACAAACTTAATTTCCGTTTCATAAACACTTTAAAGGCATATTATTTGATTACCATGGGAGTGGAGGGGGGATAGGGAATAGGGAAATAGAAAATTTTAAATTAGTAAAGAATTGAAGGATCATTTGTATGAAACGTTTCAACAAATAAATGTACTGATTGTAGTCTAGGGTGAACGCACACCTGGCCTAAGCTCGCGGTACCAGTCCAGTCTCAGTCCAAACCCAGTACAAGTCCGCTTTTGTAACGCACCTTAAGTAACAAATTGTACATATATGCACTAATAGTTCTAGGCTCCCAACCCAGACATCTACGGATTTTTTCACTTTCATAATAATCCTTAAAAATTTCCAAAATTCCAATAAAAATTCGAAATTTCCGACAAATTGGTAACTTGTAATATACTCAATTTTCACCAGGCATTACCACGCGATTATGTATTAACTTTTCTTTTACCTTGTAATCCGGCCAATAATAGAGCACAAGACGTTTTCTCGGTCAACAGCTACAAGCATATATATATCTTTGCGCTTTCGGTTTACTGTTATTAACAAATTTCTCAAAGTAGATTAAACTAGTACGTGAAAAGTCGCTCACCTGAATAACCTTCAACTGTCAACTCATATTGATCACTTTCACCTGCCACAGCAAAGTTCTTGTACTTAGCGTAACGTGTCTCCTTTTCAAAATCTTCCAGATCAACTCTCAAAACATTTTGACCACTCTTTGACAAACGATTTATCTTGTCCGTTCCAAGCCAGAACTCTCCACTGAGATTACCAAATCCGTTTTTGTATACACACCAACCCCGATAAAAATCTTTACTTCCATCCACTCGTCTTTGAAAAACAGTCCAACCTCCTTCATCAGTTGTCATGTCACACCATACATCAAACGCCCCTGCACCATCTGGATTAATTGTATACACGCCATCTGTTTTCACTTTGTGAATTTTGTACAAAACAGCACAACTTCTTCGTACTATCATGTAAAGAAAAAATAGTGGAATTTCAGAAAGACATGTAGAATAGATAAAATAGAGCTAATTAAACCTGAACAATGCCTTTCACAATTTGGAAGACACATTCAGCAAATAAAAACTTGCATGATTGTTGTACATTTTTCTATATTAACGTGAAATTCCCATCGTAATTAGAAACACATTTATAAGCTTTACGCGCCCCCCAGATTACGGAGCTATATAATACCGAAGCTTAGATTAACATTTGCATTTTATAGTATACAGTATATAAATATCCTTAATCGATCATCATCATTGAACAATTACCTTCGCAATTGTTTCCATTTTCACGATCACACTTACAGCTGTAAGAACCAACAGTATTGTGACAACTACACTTTTTATTGCAAGGGCTAGAACTGCATTCGTCAACGTCTAAGAATAATAATAGAATAAATTTTCTCATAGCAAAAACAAAATCGATGTAGCACATAGTTTTGAGTTCAACATTCTCTTGGAAAAATTCAATTGAAATTAAAAACAATTCATAACTGAAATTTCTAATTGCTGGAAATAATTCTTGCTCTAATAAAAAAAACCCAACTATTCACCTGTGCAGTTGGTTCCATTTCCATGCAGTAAATCCACAATTACACGTGCATGTATAAGAACCAACTGTATTAGTACAAGTAGAATTTTGGTGGCAGCCGTCAGAGTTCGACTTGCATTCGTCAACGTCTAAAACAATCGTATATTATCAAAATTATATAATTCGTAAAAATTCTGGTAAATGCATGAGAAAAAGAAAATCATTGTATATATATAGCTTAAGTCTAAGTTAAAACATAGCTTACATAGGAAGAAAAATCAGCTCAGATTAAGTATATAAATGTATAAATTTGAGTTCAATATCCTATCATCTGTAAAAAATCCAAATAAGAACTCTAACAATTTAAACGAACCAATTAAATAATTCTGCGTATATGCAAAACTAAAGAATATTGTAGAACCAGAAAAACTAATCACCTGTGCAGTTGATTCCATTTCCAGTAAATCGTTGATTACATGTGCAAGTATAAGAACCAAGAGTATTCTTGCAAGTAGAATTTTGGTGACAGCGATTAGAGTCCGAAGTGCATTCGTCAACGTCTAAAAATAGCATCAAAAATTTATCGCAGCAGAAACAAAATCAGTGTAGTCTAAATATAAAATTTTAAATTTGAGTTTAACATCTCAGTTCATGATTACCTTTCTCACACTGGTTTCCAGTAAAACCAGAGTCACATGAACAAGACTTCTTGGATGTTTCACATCTTCCATTGTTTTTACACGAAAAACAGTTACAGTAAAATGGCTAAAAACAAAGCAAAATATTTTTAAATGATTAGGTCACTCCATTTAGTAGGCCCTGACTAAAAAATCGATGAGAAAAAGATAAGTCAAATTACACTGAGGTTTAAATGTTAAATAATAAAGACTAAATTGAGAAAATATTATATTTGACACGAAAGTATAAAGTTGTCCTACAGGAGGATTATGGTAAAATTGAGTAAAATCAAATGAAGCTTATTTGCAGCTGTTTGTTTCAAAATTCTCTTTTTTCTTAACAAACAGCTGGTTAACGTCATCAATGGTTCTATGAGAGTATAAATATGGGACCTGTCTTCACAACGATCACCCCTAACGAAAACACTAGATTGGAGTCGAAACGTTTGGTCATGAACAGTAACTTTTTAAGCTACGTTCAAAAAATTTTAAGCCAGAGTAGCGTTAAATAGTGTCAGATGGAAGTATATTGCATTTGAATTTATAGCTTAACCCTATCCAGACTGGGCTTTTTTTTGTCTTCTGGGACTGGGGGGGGGGGGGGGGCCGAAAGTGCCCGCGGTCAATATCTCCTGAACCATTTGGTGTATTCCGACGAAACTTTTACAGGTGGATGGTATGCCTTGTTCAAGTATGTGTTACACTTATGTTGCCATGGCGACAAATTATGACGTCATTATGACGTCAGTAATTGGAAAAACCCAGGATTACTAGAATTTCCAAAATTTTTTTCCCTATTGTTTTGTTAACATAAAAAAGGTAGTATACCAAAAAAATAGTTTCTCTTTATTAAAAAGTGCTTACTTTTATTGTAATTATTATAAAAGCAAACATAATAAAAATTGTCGGCTGAAATTTTGTGTTGGTAGGTGTTCACGACCCCGCTGTAACTTTTTTTTGGCGCGATATTTTTTCACCAAAGTTTCCACACATAAAGCCCATACATATTTAGGAAAAGTCATAAAATTTCAGAACCATACCTGTAATGGTTTAGGAGATATTAACTTTTACATTTAGCGCGGGCACTTTCCGCAAGTCTGGATAGGGTTAATTTTATTATAGAACACATTTCCTTTATATATATATATATATATATATATATATATATATATATATATATATATATATATATATTTAACCGAAAACATAGGAAATCAGTACCGAGACGGAGGTTTTGATATCGGAGGACGAAATTACATAGATTAAGCCAACTCTCGCCTCGATTTTCTCTTAAAATACTGATTTGTTTGAGAAGCTATATCATACACTCGGAAGAGTGTTTCATCAGGATTCCAAACACCTCGAAATTTGTTCAACAATCTCGGCTTCGCCTCGGTTTTCAACAAAAGTCTCGGTGTTTGGAAATCCTGATGAAACACTCCTCCTCGTGTATGATATATAACTTCAAAAACTCACTAATAATTCATGAGGAAAACACAAAGGAAATCAGTAGCTTTGATTTTCTCGGCTTAAGCTACGGTTACACACACCTGTTTATGTCGCCAATTCGTGTCGTGGGTTTAATACATTTTAATAGTCCAAATGTTAGAATTTCTGAATTCGGCTTTAAAATTCACCAGTAAGTTGCATTAGCATACAAGCTAGGTGGTAAACGCGCTTTGTGACTTAGGTAATCCAAACGAAAAAAGCAACTAAAATAGGAAAATTAAATCGGAAATCACTAGCGATTGAACTTGATTTGGGGACGGCCGAGTGCCAGAGCCCGGGCATGTAGACATGGCATTGATTATTAAATTTGACATTTTTTTTACAAACATCGACTTGTCATAGGCAGTGATAAACTCGGCAAACCCAACAGCCAACTCGTTTGATTTTTCAATGTATAAGGAAATGAAAACATGATAACAAAATACTGATGCTTCGTCTTCGAGTTCGACCTCTTCACCAGAAAGGAGAAATCACTGCCTATCGTGGCTACACAGTAACTGATCTACTTGTCAATAGTCGTTTTTTATTAAAGAATAATACACATACAAGTAATAAGCTGGAATAAACCACTTACCGTATTGTCTCTCTCAAAGCACAAAACAGTCTTGACTTTTTATATAGCACGCCGTCGCCATTTACTATTTTGATTAGTAGCTTTGGATTTGCAGTTCCCTTGACTGTGTAGATAAATCGCTATTGTCTTTCAAAGCAGGTCGAAGTCGGAGAATATTAAAAGATGAGATATTATAGTTAAAATATATAAATAATATAATTAGATTGAACCACTGGATTGAACCGATCCATTTGGAAAGAAGCATTTTATTAAAGAAATGGGCAAATGGCGGATAATCAAACAAATTTGATTGGTTATTGGCAGAACCTGTGCCACCAATCTTGGTCAGTGGTCGCTACTATGAGAAAAATAACCTCTGCTTACGCCATCATTTTTCAGACACCCGCCGTCAGTCATTTGCAATGAGACCCCGCAGTCCAGTTATATTATAGAGGTCAGTGGTCGCAACGGCATTGCGAGATAAATCGGTGTGTGTAACATACCAAGTTAACACCGATTTATGCGTTGCTGAAGCATTGCAAATTTTTGATAAGGGATCAAAAACTTGCAACGACATCTGAAACGCCGCACAAATCGACAAGTGTAACATACCTGCCGCCGATTTGTGTTGCAATCATGCCAAATTTCTTTTGTTCAAGCTCCGCCCATCCTTGGTTTATTTTTAAACTTTTTCTTCAACACAAATTGATGTGTGTATCCGGGTGACCGATTTATCTCGCACTATCTTGCGACACAAATCGGCGACACAAATCGGTGTGTGTAGCCGTAGCCTAAGACAACGTTATTTTTCAAACTTACTACGCCAATGAACTTACCAAATGAGTCGTTTTTGAAGCTATTTAAAACATCCGCAGTACGTATCGCTTCCTGTTTTAAATCTGATAAAACATGACTGCTGCTCACGGCCGTAAAACGATTGTTGTTGTTTTTTTGTTATATCTTATAAACATTACAATATCAATATATCCTCTATATTATAGTTACTTTATATTATATTATATTATAGTGATATACTCTACAAGTTTGAAGACTATATGGAGTGTTAAACGTTTTTTCAAAAACACCCCAAAAGAACCCACTAAAGGGATCGAGAGTAATCTGTAAATGTTGTAAAAACCATTAAGTGCATGTCGACTAAAGTTCTTACAAGGGTTATCAAGGCTACACACGTTGATTGATTAAATACTTAAATGATAAATGATTGATAAATGATTAAAATAGTAGCTTAGGTATATCAAAAGAGTGTAAGTTCTGTCAAATTATGTTCGACACATATGCACAGCCAAAAAAACTGTTAGTGTTAGAAAGTCTCTTGAGTAGTCTACTTCTTACAGCTATAGTCTATACTTCAATTTTATGTACAAAATTCTGTAGTTTCAATACTGCAAGTATTACGTTTTAGCTTGATACTTACTCTTACTGGTTCAAGCAGTATGGTATAATCGTAATCGTCGTCTCTTTTTAAATCTTTAGGTTGCTCGGACGCCAGGGCGTGAAGTAACTCGCAATTTTCTTCCCCGTTAAAAGACTCGCGTTTTCTGTAGTTGGTTGATCTACAACATGGCTCGCGAACACACTGAACCATACAATCCATTCGTGACAAAGCATAACCTTTACTGCGCACCGTGCTGTTTAAACGATGACCTATATAGGGAAGAGTAACAAGAGCATTTTTCAAGAAAACTTTTTGCATAATTTTCTTAAAACTAAAGAATGTTATTGGCACAGTGGCCAATACGTGTTTTTATTTTATTTTTTTTTATTTTATTGAATTTGTCACAGTAAATAATCACATTAAATTGGATACAAAGGTTGCTAGTACATAAGCAAATACAACAATCAAAGAACAATAAAAACGCTTACAAAACAACAGATAAAATAGATGTGACAGGAGAAAGGAACAGGACTTGCGTCCCTATTGAGACCTGACCCCTCAAACAATATACTCAACATAATATAAACTTAAACAGTATACTCAATAGTCATACATACACATATATACATGTACATATACATATACATATATGGGAATGACTAACATAACGAAAAATATAAAACTAATCTATAATTGACCATAATAATAGCAAATGTATCTAGAGTTTAGATACTATAACTTATAATATGTGTGTGCCTTTCACCTCTATAACGAACTGTAGCCTATTTACGATTCTTCATGCTCGATGCGGTTATCAGTTTAAAATTTTCCCCTTGACCGCATGTGTGCAATTACGAAAGAAGTTTATAGGCCAGTTGCGCACGACTGTACTATGGACTCAACAATAAAAGGTCTACAATGGTGGAAAATGTCTAAAGATAAACAACGATTGCGAGTTAATGTCAAGTAATTTCCTGGTTGCACCACCGAAGACATGGAGAGTCATATGATTCCTACAATACGAAAAGATCCTAATGAAATACTTCTTTATATTGGTACCAATAAATGATCTAAAGCGTGGTAATCCACAAAGTGTGGCCGAAGGAATTATTAAACTTGCTGATAATATCATTCAAAATTCTAATTCCAAGGTGTTGATCTCTGTCCTATTGACAAGAACCGACGACGATTCTCTATTAAAAGGTTCTGAAAGTTAATAAATTTTTAAAAATATTTACAAGTAATAGAGGATGGTAATTTATTGACAATAGTAATATTGACCACAAATCCTTGAATGTTGGTGGTCTCTAAATTTTTATACTTATATTAATAAATTTTGAATAGATACCAATGACAATTTTAATAAATGTTTATTATTATTATTATTATACTTGCCCATATATAATTATAATTATAATTACAATTATAATATGTAGTTTACAATATTGTTTTTTCAGAATTTTAGGGCTAGGGGTCTATATACTAGAAGTCTGGATAGACTTTTTATTAAGACCCCTTGGTAAACAACTAATTACAATTTCTAATTACAGTCATATAATTATTTTTTAAAAGAAAAGGAAATTTATCTATATTTACAAATGAGAAGAAAGAGAGAAAGAAGTTAAAGAAGATTAAGAAATATATGCATATTAGGTATATAATTAATACATAATGACCTGACAAGAATGTAGAGTCGAGAATGCGTCTACGAATACATATGGCAGTGAATCTATTTTTTTCCTATCAAAGGTAAGAGGATTTAAGATGGACAGTTTAAATATTGCAAGTTTGGTTCTACATATTGATAGATGAATTAAGAATTCTATTGGCAAAGCAATGCCTTGATGTTCTTTGTTTAAGTGAGACCAGACTCGACTCTACAATACTATCTGATAATATAGTTCATATTGATGGTTACGAAATTATTAGAAGAGATAGAAACAGAAATGGTGGGGGTGTATCTATCTATATTCGAGCAAGTATGACTTATAATCTGAGAAATGATTTTGCTAATGATCAAAATGAGACTTTGAGTATAGATATTTCCAAACCAAATAGTAGCCCCTTTAATGTAACTGCTCTATACAGACCTCCAGGTTGTGATGATGACTTTTTTGCAAACGTTGAAAATATTATTTCAATATTGGATAATGAACATAAAGATTATTACTTACTAGGCCTGAATTGTAACATAGTTAATAGAAAATATACATGGTTTGGAAACCCGGCAAACTTCAAAGCGGTTAACAATCAAGCTACGATTCATCTTGAAAGGTACACGAAGGTGCCAAATCCTTTGTTTTAGGTTTATTAATATTTAAACAGTACGGTTGAGTGATTGAAGCCAAACGTTGCTATTGGATGATTGCTTCATTATACAGAAAACAGAATATGTTCAGTAACCATGAAAGTGCAAAAATTTCCATAAACCTGAACAAAAACATAAAACAATGACTTTTGTGAGCTTCCAAACCATGTATATTTTCTATTAACTATGATTGTAATTATCTTTCTGAAGTCTGTAATAGATAACTAAGTCAATTGATTGGAACTCCTAAGTCAAGTATATCAACTTAATAAATTAATCGATGAACCAACTAGAATTACTGATCAACAACTAAAATACTTATTGATGTTATTTTTACCAATGATTGTTCACGTATTGTAGCTTCAGGAGTTCTACATGTAGCCATTAGTGATCACAGTCTGGTCTATACAATACGAAAGATTGCAATTCCAACTCAGAATACACACAAGTACATAACTACACGTGATTTTAAAAATTCAATCCGGAGGAATTCAAGGCTGACTTGCCTTCCATACCATGGAACACTATTGATAACTGTGAATCTCCGGAAGAAATGTTGAATGTTTGGCAACATCTGTTTACCACTGTCGCTGAATAAGAACCAAAAGGGTCAGACATAAAAAGTCTCCCTGGATAACACCCCACGTAAGAACATTAATTATTAATAGAAAGAAGTTAACTAGAACCCAAGGATAGTGCAAAGTTTCGTAGATTTTGATAAGTATTTGATAGATTTTGATAGAGTTCACAATTGCTCACCGTTGTGATAGACCCGTGAACTTTTGGGTCTGTGTCGGTGCACGTTGACACTTCGTCACCTTTCGCATCTGAAATGCTAACGTGGCGACTGAACACCTGAAGTGCTAACGTGGCAACTGAACGTTGTGTCGATGACACATTGGCCATCTACTCGCATTTCGCTACCAACTGAAGCTTCCTGGCGAGTCGCAGGATTGTAAAGAGTCGCAGGATTGTAAAAAGTCGCAGAGAACACAGACATAACTTCACTTCTCGAATACCTCGTCGAAAAGAAAGAAAACGTGCAAAACAACAGCATATCATGTGACCAAAAAACTCATTTCCGTATTTAGACAGCCAATCACATCAAAGAACGTTCCCGTTGCTAGGCGTCATATGCCTCACATGATTTCATCTCTCATATCCGGTCGTATCAATGACACGTAAACAACTCATTTGACCTTCGACTATTCTGTTATTATAAAATATCTGTTTTTGTTTAAATCTATTACGCGAATTGATAAAGGATTCAAAGTCTGGTACTCGGCTGGCGGCTGCTTTACTAGAGCTGACTTTCACTGAGCCCGAGGTATCTTGACATAAAAACAAAAGAAGGCGAGTCGGCTATATGTTAAACTCGACTGCGAATTGAAATTTCATAAAAAAATACGCCGTCTGTAACCAGCCATTAAATGTCGTATGATATTTATACTATAAAAGTACAGCGATGATGCAATTATGCAAACAGCCGACTTCTCAAGCGGTGATTTAATACACATTACTTTTATATGTCGGCAAAGAAAAACTAACTACGGCAGTCTTGAGAATCGACACAAAATAAACTGGACTACGAATCTATGATACAGCGTATCTGCGTTATGGGAAACACGTCGTTTGTGACTTGTAATTTTGTCTGAGGCAATTGTCGTAGGCCTTAATAGTATGAAAATATAGTTGTGTATATAAAGTATTTGGAAATCACCAAACCGTGAAGAGGCGAAAAAAAGATGAATTGTGTTAAACACGGCAGCACAAGCGACCAAAACAAAAGACGATTGTACTGAGTTTATCGTCTAAGAAAGTTTATGCACTCAGCGCCCTTCGTTCATCATACCTGAGCGGCTAATATCATACCACCCTTAGGAAAATCTCTAGTTTGACTCAATAAATTTCAAAATTAGCAGTTGGGCGGCTGGGCGCGATTCGTCAACAGTGAAATATAAACTAATAAAAACTACTGAACATACGCTTACCTCGAAATACATGTGACAATATAATCCTTTCGCTCAGACCATATTTAATTAGACCACATAGTCCTTATTTTGACAAGAAAATTCATCGCCTCCTCTCTATTAATCGCTTGTCGGTCGCACCTTCTTGTGTCCCCGCCATTATATGGTATATTCACTTTTGCTGTAAAATTTAGTTTCGCGCGTGCGCAGTAAGATTCCTACATAAACCGGGGGGAAAACACCCAGAGGAAAACATTATATTCTGATTTTAGACTCGACATACTTCAAGATTAAAATGTAATATTTGACTTAAGTCTTTCAAGAGATATCCACAGATACTTTACTAAATTGTCTTAGTTATCAGTGAAACTCTTTAAAGTACCTATTGACAACGATATTATTCATCCAAGCACGACAACTTATGTCGCTAAACTTGGCACACCCCCCCGGAAAAGTTTACACTATGTATGTATGTATGTATGTATGTATGCATGTATCGTGTGAATTTTCGCCACCATCACAATACTGCAAAGTTTCTGCGAAACTTTGCACTAAAAAGGAAGGCAGTTATTAATAATAGTCCTGACTTATGGTGTGATTTCAAAAAAGTTAGAAATGCTATAAGTAATGAAATAATGGAAGCTAAAGGAACTTTCTACTGCAGCCAGATAGAATCTAATCTTGGTAATCCTAAGGTTATTTGGAATACTATAAATCTATTAACTCACCGTAAGAAACAAGTACTAGCCTACGTCTATTAGGGAGTTAAGGATAGATGGAAAATCGTTCACAGAGCCAGTAGATCTTTGTGAAATATTAAATAATCATTTTATCCAATATAGGATCTAATTTGGCTCCATCAATTCCCGTAAGTGAGACAAATTTTAAAGATTACCTGAGTTCATGGTCTGGAGTTTTAGCACACAACAAAAAAACTGGCCACCCTGTTTCTTTAACAGATTTTTCTATTCTAACCTCTTCTTCTTCCAATTTTGAACTCCTTCTCAGAGAAAGTCTGCTTATTAATAAGTTAAATCCTTCACTCAACGCTAAAATCATGCAGTTCTCTTCCTTTAACCTTATTTTGATTCACGTTTTTTCTTTATATTTATCTTCTTGTTTTGACACACAACTGAAAACAATCTATCATACCTGTTACCTCACACTGTAACTTATTCACTGTCACTTCTACCACTCTCTCAGTTACTCATTTCCTGTTATTGATTATTCACTCTGAAGATGTTGCAGGATTAGCAACGAAACGTTAGTTTTAATTAAAAAAAAATTGAAATAACTCATGTCTCTTTTAATATGGGTCTTTTTAAAATTATATGCTAGGCTTTAATACTCCTGACAAGAATACTTCCTTTTGTCTACAAAAAACTACTGAAACCATAGTCTTAAAATTTTTAAATAAACTGCAGGTGCACAAGGCAACTGGCCTTGATAATATTACAAGAAGGCTTATTAAAGTATCTGCTCCAATTATTTCTAACTCATTAACTGCAATAATAAATAGATCTATTGAGACTGGCATATTTCCTTCCTTCTCATTGGAAATATGCTAAAATGTCAAAATACATATTAAATTATATAATTATACATGGATTATGTTTGTTCAGTCACATACATACGTTTTAGTTTATGCGCATATATAGACGAATATAATGTGAAGTATGTTATGGAAAATACTTAAATTAAACAACTAGAGCTAGGGAAGTCGTAATACAAAAATAGAAACTAAAATCGCGAAACTATCAAAAACTAGAATTAAAAATCTTAAATTGAGAATCATTTGGTTCCATGTATGAAGTGGAGTAGATGGGTTCACAAGAGGTGTTCAGATGTCAATGACTCACTGGTTAGAGTTGAGATGAGAACGCATTTGCATGTTTGCAAGGTGTGACACGGCAGGTGGTAGAGAAGAGGTGTAGATGATGGCCTATATATTGGTAATAGAGTACATTTGAAAAATGTTGGGAAACTTTGTTATCTGGGGGATATTCTGCATGAATGAGTGTGGAGGAGTGAGTTCAGAATCTGTCGTGAGGATGCGTTATATGTGTTGAAAATGTTAACTTTACAGTATATGTGCGTGATACGTGTAAGGGCATTGGTGTATAGAAGTAAGACATGGGCAATGAGTGTGGAGTGCAACATTGGAGCGGAGATGGAGGAAAGACAATGAATGACACTGACGAATTGGGTGGAAGAAGGGAAAGGAATTAGAAGGGAGAGGGAGAAACGCCGGGAAGACGCCATGGAGTTACGTATAGTAGAGAGGGACGTGGGAGCGTGAAATGAAAAAAAAAAGATGCGAGGAAGAGTGAGAAATGTCGGTATAGCCGCCGGCCTGGACTTGCGCCATTTGGAAAAAATGGCAGTAAATGTCGTATACAAATGTTGTTCATGGCTCATGAGAGAAATTAACTATTTGACAATCATTATCGTGCACCTAAAACTTTCCCATGAGCTGTGAACAAAATTTTCTGATAGATAGAACAAAATTGAAAAAACGGTTTGGAGTTTGACGGCAGTGTATTAGCTCATTCCTGTTCGAGGGCTTCCCCATGCAGAGGTGAATAAAATCGTCTGGCGTCAGCCAGAATAAAATACTAATGACCGATTCGGACAGGAAAGAGTTAAATATCTTTTGACCTGAAGTAAAGTTTCCTCATTTCCACCAACTTTCGTATTAAATTTAGAGCTATTTCAGTGTTACTAAAGCAAAGTTTATGGACTATTAAATGCTCGTTTCGAAATAATAGCACACAATTACAGGGTTCTATATATGACTAATCAAATAATCAGCATCTTAGCTTTAACGTACCTGCGTTGCTTACATCCGAACAAAACTTTGTTCGTCCTGGAACGGGATTATCATGGGATTGAACAAGGTGAAAATTCAACGTCCAATATACCAGAAAGAGTAAGGTCAGGCGAAAGAATAGTCGTAGAACCGAAGATTTGATGAAAAAGTTCTTGTCTTTGTACATCATCAAACTGGACACAACCCTTAAACGAAAACGTTGGACTGATAATATTATCAATATACAATGCCGTCGACCTTTCAGATGATGCAAAACTAATCCACAGCTGTGTGAAAACGTTCCGAAGTAAACGTGCAACTCTTAGCTTAGCCAAAGCTGCACTTAAAATAGACTTGAGTCTGTTTTTCAGATCATCAAATTGGACGACCCCATTATTTTATCTATTCAGTGATAGGCTTTGTTTTATTTATAAAACTTAAAAAATCAAATAAAAAGCGCTGTCAGTTGGTACTCGAAGTTCTCTTGAGTTACCTAGACAGCTTAGAGGTTTATAATGGGTTGAGTTAGTAGAGCTGTAAGACTATTTGCGTTGGACTTCTCAAAGGCGTTTGACAGTGTCACACACAAATCGTTACGAGACAAATTAAAGACTACACCACTCAACCCACAAATTGTCAATTGGTATTTGAACTTTCTGAAAGACAGAAAGCAGGGTAGTGCATGATGGCAAAGTCTGCGAGTGGATTTCAGTAAATAAGGGTACAACACAGGGAAGCGTTAGTGGACCCCACTTATTCAATGTGTTCCTCAACGATTTGAACATTAAGGAACATAATAAGGTAGCATTGGATAAATACGCTGACGACTCAACGATTCAAGTAGTAATGTGGAAAAACTACACAGTTGATTCACATATCTTTGTGGACCAATTTACGAGATGGACAGAAAGGAACAATATGTCCTGTAATTCATTGAAATGCAAGGATTAACTTGTGCTAAGAAAATCCGGACATGATGAAAAGATATTCAACCCTCCTCCTATTATAAATATTGAACAATGTAATAAGCTCAAAATCCTAGGTATAACGCTCCAGTCAAATGGCAAGTTTACTGAGCACGTTAAGGTCAAACTTTAGGAGGCTAATAAATGCTTATATATATTGAGATCGCTGAGGAAGGAAGGCTTTAGTCAGGATGAAATTGACACTCTTCAAGGCTCTGGCACTATCCAAAATATCGTATGGTCTCTCGGTATATGGATCTTCTACTTCAGATTTAAATACCGTTCAACGTTTTTTAACCAGATGTTTTAAACGAAATTATACATCTATTTCTTACAATATTTATGAACTTCTAGAACGGAGCGACAAAAACAGTTTTAAGAAAATAAGTTTATGCGAAAACCATCCTTTGTATTCAATGCTGCCTAAAATAAAAACCTCATCAAGACGCTTAAGGAATAAAGAGAGTCTTTGGCCTAAAGTTAATACGGATCGTATTAAAAATAGTTTTTTTAATAGAATAATTTTAAAATATAATTTAGCAGTTTAGATACTATTTGCAGTTTGTCTATAGAATAACTTTCAGATATTAGTAGTTTTATAGATGTACTCTAAACGTGTAATTCAGATAATTGTTCTTTTATTATGTAAATTATTAATATAATTTTAAATAAGCATGTAAATTTGATATGTATTTTATCAAATCCAATAAAGACGGTAGATAGAAGATAGACGAGTTACATATTCTAATTTTTCAATTCTATTGTATGTCTATTGTATTCGCATTCTTCAGATATTTGAGTTCTATACAATTGCATGGTCTAAATCGTGCATGGTACGGTATTTAGTAGTATGGCGACACAACAACTTCTGTACAGGATATAGAGATTGTATACAACAACTTCTGTATAGAACATATATAGAAATTGCATTATAGTAGTATAGCAAAACAACAAGTTCCGTATGGAACATAGAGATTGCATGATAGTAGTATAGCAAAACAACAAGTTCCGTATAGAACATAGAGATTGTATTATAGTAGTATGGCGACAAAACAACTTCCGTATAGAACAGAAATTGTATTATATGTAGTATGGTAACACAACAACTTCTGTACAGAGAGACAGAGACAGACAGACAGACAGACAGACAGACAGACAGACAGACAGACAGACAGACAGACAGACAGACAGACAGACAGACAGGCAGGCAGGCAGGCAGACAGACAGACAGACAGACAGACAGACAGACAGACAGACAGGCAGGCAGACAGACAGACAGACAGGCAGACAGACAGACAGACAGACAGACAGTATAGAACATAGACAATGTATTGTAAGTAGTATGGTAACACAACAACTTCTGTATAGAACATATTTAGAGATGGTATTATGGTAGTATGATAACACAACAACTATATAGAACATAAATAGAGATTGTATATTATAGTAGTATGGCGACGCAACAACTTCCGTATAGAACATAGACAATGTATTGTAAGTAGTATGGTAACACAACAACTTCTGTATAGAACATATATAGAGATGGTATTATAGTAGTATGGTAACACAACAACTGTATAGAACATAGAAATTGTATTATAGTAGTACGATAACACAAAAACTTCTGTATAGAACATAGGGATTGCATTATAATAGTATGGTAACACAATGACTTCCGTATAAAACGTAGAGACTGTATTATGAGTCGTATGGTGACACAACAACTTCCGTATAGGACATAGATAGATATTATATTATTGTAGTATGGCGACACAACAACTTCTGTAGGAAACGTGGAGATTGTATTCCAGGTGATCTGAAAACACGGAAAAGGACTGGGACTAGTTGTCAAATAGAAATCCATTTTTCGAATTAAACTATTTAATATCTCGTGAAATATACTTTATTTTGTTCCCAAATTTAGCATAGACTTATCATTTTCAACACTGAACATAAATACAAAGTTTCAACCAGTTTGATAAAGGAAAATGAAAGAAATAAGTTATTCAATACAGCAAAATGGATTTCTATTAGGTTGCTAGTTCCAGGCCTTTCCCTCACGGTCAGATCACCTGGTTATGAGTAGTATGGTAACACAACAACTTATATGTATGGAACATATATGGATATTGTATTATGGTAGTATGGTGACACAACAATTTCCGTAAAGAACATAGAGATTGTATTATATGTAGCATGGTAACACAACAACTTCTGTATAGAACATATACTGGTAACACAACAACTTCAGTACAGAACATAGATATTGTATTATAAGCACAAGTAGTATGGTAACACAACTCTACTTCTGTATAGAGCATAGAGATTGTATTATAATTTTACGAAAAGAGGAAAACCGGAGAACTCGGCGAAAAACTAAAGAAACACATGAAAGATCACCTACAAGTCTACTCAAATGAGTCCCAAGCTCCAGAACGGGGTCATTCCCAAGTGGTCATCCATCCAAGTACTAATTAAACCCGTCCAATCGGGCTTTACTTTGAACTGCAGTGGCGAAAGGCAGCGCGCTAGCAGCACACGCCATCCGTGCTCCCCATAGGCAACACAATCACTTCCGTATAAAACACAGAATTTGTCTTATAATAGTAAGGTGACACAATCTCTTCTGTATGGAACATAGAGACCGTTTCAAATTTTTTTCTAATCTATCACTGTTCGCCTCGACTAGCCTTTGCTAATTGCGGACAGTGATTGTTACTGTATAATTTTTGATTTCAATAAAATTGATGATGATGATGATGATGATGATGATGATGATGATGATGATGATGATGATGATGATGAAATCGTCGTATACAAATAAGCGAGTATATTATCCTCTTGAAAATTGACGTAATGCCGTGTTGCTCGAGGCGCATGTTACGCAACATAGAAAAGAACTTCTATTAAATATGTCAACAAATAAATTCCAAACGCTGTCAGGTGAAGAATCAGACATACTTAAATTAAACATCTATTAATATGATGCGTGAATTTAATGCGTGACTACTGAAGTTCTAGTGTAAAAAAAAAGCCAACAACTTGAAGCTAGGTAGACTATTTTAAAGTGTCTACGAAGTGAAAAACTCGTTGGAATTTTCCCCCTGTTTTTTTTTTTTGAACAGAAGAACATCATAGGAGCATTTTTCAAAAATTTACAAAGAATCCAACGTATAGTCTTCGAGCTGTGAACTCTCAAAGTTTTCCATGGTTATTTCATTTGTGACATCTCGTGACTCCCTCATTCCGTAGTTCCGTGATCATTCCGTGGTTTCGGCATTCCGTAGTTCCGTGGTTCCGTCTGCGGTGGTTCCTTCATTCCGTGGTTTTGTTATTCCGTGTTTCGGTCATTCCGTGCTACCATGGTTCCATCATTCCGTGGTTTCGTTATTCCGTAGTCCCGTCATTGCGTGGTTTGGGCATTCCGTGGTTCCGTCATTCCGTTGTTCCGTGCTTCACTCATTCCGTGGTTCTGTCATTCCGTGGTTCTGTCATTCCGTGGTTGCGTTATTCCGTGGTTTCGTCATTCCGTGCTTCCGTTATTTTGTTATCCTTCACCATTTAAAAATCCCAACAAACTGCATCGAAGACAACGGTACGAATAGAAATCAAAGTTTGTTGACAAACTGCGCGTGTTTGTCCTTCAAAATACACATGTCTAATGCAAAAAAAGCAATTGCAACGGTGCCTTGGCGGTAAACGTGACAATAAACATTCAAAAGTGAAAACGGGAGTAAACTTGTGCAATTGTGTCTGTAGTATTTATCTTAGCCAAGCTATTGGCGCCTACAAAGATCATATCGATCTTGTTTCGGCTTTATGTGCATAAGTAAAAACTTGGAAAACTAGTCCAACGTCTTACGGATTTTCAAAAGCATCGGCAAAGATTCGGTTGATTTCAACATAGCCGTGTCCTTTGTCTTGAAATCCCTCAATATTTACTTGGTTCCTGCCACTGTTGTACGACCCACCACCACCACCACCACCACACGAATGATACTTATGGTCTCCTGATGCCTTTCCAGAATATCGTCCACCACCTCCTACACCACGTCTCCATCCATAAGCACCACCTCCTCCTCCAAATCCACCTGTTGCATTATTGTACCTGGCATGTCCTCCTGCTCCATCTTGTAAGAAACTTTTACCTCCTTCTCCACCATATTCATATTTTCCATCAAACTGTGTACTACTTCGTCCATTGCCGTAAAATCATCCTCCCCCACCACCTGTAGGAAGAGAAAACGAGATTGATATAGATAAATGGGAGAAAATATTCTCTATATAGCCCCTTGGTACTTCCCAATTCCCTTGGTATTCCCTTAATAACACATAAATTGTTTATCGATCCTACGAGTGTTCCCTCAATATTTCACAATTTTTTATTGCCTGTGACAAATGTTCATAGCTATAATACTAGACATGCAGTGAGATACAATTTTCATCAACCAAAAATCAAAACTAAGTTAGGAAAATTTACTTTTAATTACTCTGCTTCAGTGTTATGGGAAAGCGTTCCAATTTACTTGTAAAAATTAACTACGACAAATAGTTTTAAAAGGCAATATAAAATTAATTTAATCGCAAATCAAGAATAAAACCTCTCCGTAAATTGATTGATAGGTAAATTATCATGTGAAGGATTGGTTGGTTAATTAAGTAAATAGTTGATTAATCAGCCAATCCGTGTATATATATATATATATATATATATATATATATATATATATATATATATATATATATATATATATATATATATATATATATATATATATATATATATATATATATATATATATATATATATATATATATATATATATATATATTCGCTTACCTCAAAAGTCTGCTACAGGCTGTTTCATCTAAAAAAGAATCTTCAGGCAGATGACAATTTTCGAAAACAGGGGGTGCTTATATCCTTCTTGTCGGAACGTGGGAGTGTGGGGGCGAAACAATACATGCATTCATGGCTTTGTTGCGCTGTTTGCGCGGAATTTGTGTCGATAACGACATTGACTGATAATTTCTGCTCTTTTGTTGAGTGAACAATTCTTGTTTTTATCTTTCAAAATATAAAATTTTTCCTCTAAACATAAATTACATCGTTTTGAACCTCCCGTGTACCAAATAGAATGTTTTAAAATTTGCCAATTAATACTAAAATCCTTATTGTTTTCTTTCAATGCCCAAATATATTTCGAAAGTTCGGTGTCGTTTGCATGCTTTTTATGCTGGAAAGATTTAGTGTGGTTGGCCAATCGCTCTTTGAATGTGGTTGAAGTCATGCCAATGTAATTCTTGATCGTGTTTGTGTTGTTTACTGTGACTGTTGCTTTGTATACTATGTCCCTAGTCATGCATTGTTTTCTAAGTGGACAATTCGTGTTTTTCTTACAATTGCAACTGCTAGTGTCCTTATCCTGTGGCATGTTATCCTAGATATGTGTGCATTGTGTTTAGTAATTATTGACTTAACATTGTTCATGCAGCTGTAACTTACTTTGACTGTGTTTCTGTTAAAAATCTTATGGAGCTTGTGGTGTGGTGGGAAGTGCTTGTCAATTAGGTTTAGGAAATTACGTCCTATGTTTGTGCTTACACTCTTGCTAAAAGGTGGGTTGAACCAAGTGATGTTGCGTTGCCTATTCCTGCGTGGTTGCTGTGCTGTGTGTTGAGTGTAGCTAAGATCATGATCAAAGTTGCTGTGCCTAAGTGCGTTCTGATATATGGGTGCAGATTCCTGAAAAACTTGTTCATCTGACGAGAGAAGTGCAATGCGCTTGTTGATTGATGCAGGTAACTGTCTTGTGATGCTTGGTGGGTGGTTAGAGTGCTTATTTATGTAAAGCGGATCGTCATTGGGCTTCCTATAGGGCCTATAATTTCCATTGTTAAGGTCGAAAGTTACATCTAAAAAGTTTACTATGCGTAAATTTGATTCGGCGGTAATTTTTAGGTCAAACTGCTCGAAAATTTTGTGGAGTTCTTTCCTTGTTTTGTCTGCTAAACGTGCTGATTTACTTTTTATAATAGCTAAACCGTCATCTCTATATAGGCCAATACTTTCTTTGCCAAATTTCTTACTTAGGTGATTTAAAATGAAAAGGCCTACTAACTCACAAACTTCCGCGCCGTCGAAACAACCCATGGTAACGTCAAACAAACTATTGCTATCTTTTTTTATCCATGAAATTCCGGTATTGAAAAGGAGAGATTTTCTAGCGTGTTTTATTATTGAAATATTGTTTTCAGTTATAGTAGCCAAATTCGAAGCCCAAGATAATGCTTGGTCCAATAGTTTTTCGGAAATAGACGGATAGAAATCGACAATGTCAAACGAAACTATGTCTGTCCTTATCTTTTATATTGCCAAACTACTCAATTACTTGTTTTGTATTTCTCCATTGGTTTAAATTCAGTTTTTGTCTCAAATTAGAATTAATTTTGTCCAAAATCACCTTACTTATTTTTCCGGATTCGCTTTTAGCGGGGTTAATTAATCGGCATTTTGGATTGTTTTCGAAATTTTCTTTGTGGTCTTTTAAAGATATAAATGCTTCGCGTTTTTTCATTTTTTCAATTTTGTCGCCGATTCCTAAACTGTTCGAAATTTCTTTTAGTTCTGAATCAATTTCATCTATAGTGTCCTCGGATCCGTGCTTATATGTTTTTGTGATGTTGTCATGTAGGAGTTTGTTGTATGTGTCGAGCGGGGTTTCATAAATGTTCCTAGTTTTGTCTGCAAAAATGAAAATGTTGGGAGATGAATTAATTTTCTTTAAATCGGTAGCCAAACATTTCTGAAACTGGTTCGTATATGGCCGAAATTGTATATTTTCGATGAGTTTTATAAGGTCGTCTTCGAAAGGTTTTATTTCCGGGATAGAAGGAGGTGTTTTGTTGGACGCAAGGCCGAAAGGGTTGTTTTGGTTTTCTCTCTGTTTGTTTTTAAGAAAGAAATTGGCTTTCCATCTCATACGTTTTATTACACTTTCCACTTTTTCAATCAAATTCTTCAAATAAGCGTCCTGTGATGGTATTGGGATATTCTTTAGTGAATAGTCAAATCGAAATTGCCGCATTTTGAAGTTAAATAGAAATGAATAACGTAAACAAGAGTGCACAACCGATATACGGGTGCGAATATACGTGTGGGTTTTTGGTCTACGAAACGCAAAGAGTGCTCGATAACATATAGTTAGAGCAAATAGATTTTCGCTTACCTCAAAAGTCTGCTACAGGCTGTTTCATCTAAAAAAGAATCTTCAGGCAGATGATAATTTTCAAAAAAAAGGGGGGTGCTTATATCCTTCTTGTCGGAACGTGGGAGTGTGGGGGCGAAACAATACATGCATTCATGGCTTTGTTGCGCTGTTTGCGCGGAATTTGTGTCGATGACGACATTGACTGATAATTTCTGCTCTTTTGTTGAGTGAACAATTCTTGTTTTTATCTTTCAAAATATAAAATTTTTCCTCTAAACATAAATTACATCGTTTTGAACCTCCCGTGTACGAAATAGAATGTTTTAAAATTTGCCAATTAACACTACAATCCTTATTGTTTTCTTTCAATGCCCAAATATATTTCGAAAGTTCGGTGTCGTTTGCATGCTTTTTATGCTGGAAAGATTTAGTGTGGTTGGCCAATCGCTCTTTGAATGTGGTTGAAGTCATGCCAATGTAATTCTTGATCGTGTTTGTGTTGTTTACTGTGACTGTTGCTTTGTATACTATGTCCCTAGTCATGCATTGTTTTCTAAGTGGACAATTCGTGTTTTTCTTACAATTGCAACTGCTAGTGTCCTTATCCTGTGGCATGTTATTCCTAGATATGTGTGCATTGTGTTTAGTAATTATTGACTTAACATTGTTCATGCAGCTGTAACTTACTTTGACTGTGTTTCTGTTAAAAATCTTATGGAGCTTGTGGTGTGGTGGGAAGTGCTTGTCAATTAGGTTTAGGAAATTACGTCCTATGTTTGTGCTTACACTCTTGCTAAAAGGTGGGTTGAACCAAGTGATGTTGCGTTGCCTATTCCTGCGTGGTTGCTGTGCTGTGTGTTGAGTGTAGCTAAGATCATGATCAGAGTTGCTGTGCCTAAGTGCGTTCTGATATATGGGTGCAGATTCCTGAAAAACTTGTTCATCTGACGAGAGAAGTGCAATGCGCTTGTTGATTGATGCAGGTAACTGTCTTGTGATGCTTGGTGGGTGGTTAGAGTGCTTATTTATGTAAAGCGGATCGTCATTGGGCTTCCTATAGGGCCTATAATTTCCATTGTTAAGGTCGAAAGTTACATCTAAAAAGTTTACTATGCGTAAATTTGATTCGGCGGTAATTTTTAGGTCAAACTGCTCGAAAATTTTGTGGAGTTCTTTCCTTGTTTTGTCTGCTAAACGTGCTGATTTACTTTTTATAATAGCTAAACCGTCATCTCTATATAGGCCAATACTTTCTTTGCCAAATTTCTTACTTAGGTGATTTAAAATGAAAAGGCCTACTAACTCACAAACTTCCGCGCCGTCGAAACAACCCATGGTAAGTGGTAACGTCAAACAAACTATTGCTATCTTTTTTTATCCATGAAATTCCGGTATTGAAAAGGAGAGATTTTCTAGCGTGTTTTATTATTGAAATATTGTTTTCAGTTATAGTAGCCAAATTCGAAGCCCAAGATAATGCTTGGTCCAATAGTTTTTCGGAAATAGACGGATAGAAATCGACAATGTCAAACGAAATAAAACTATGTCTGTCCTTATCTTTTATATTGCCAAACCACTAAATTACTTGTTTTGTATTTCTCCATTGGTTTAAATTCAGTATATATGGTGTATTAATTATGTATGGTGTATTCTATGGTGTGAAAATTCTTGAATAAAGATCTAATAAATTCAACACTAGAGATTTTGGCTAATATGTGGTGTTGGCAATAGCACCTCTAATGAAAATGTGGTTTCATCAATACGGTGTGATTAACTTCTTTATTGAGAAATGTGCTGGCATTAACTACTGAACATTTGTTTACCTCTGAACATCAGCAAACTAAGGGGGTGATACATGGACCAGGCTAGCTGTCCTATATAAATTGTATGTCTTTTCAACATTTCAACTATATATATATATATATATATATACATGGCAAGCGAGCTAGCCCAGTTTATCGGTTGTCGCAACCGGTTAACCGGGCCAGTACAGTCCATGTTTAAGTTTTAATATTCTTTGAAAAATGTTTAATATTCTTTGTAGTCTGGTTTATAACATACGTGCATAAGTTTGCCCCAGACTCCAACACTGAGAACATTGCTGTCCAGGAATATCTAGTTTTCAAGCAATGTTGACACAGTAAAGCCTTTTCTTAAATTAAATATTGAAACATAACAGTTGTATACATCAAAAAGGGAATCAAATGGTCGACTTTTTGTAAATGAATTACCTATAGGTATGCAGGGGGTATATATATATATATATATATATATATATATATATATATATATATATATATTCAAAATTGCCGCCGTTGTTGATGAACACAAAACAATTTGTCAATTCCCAAAACAAACCACAAATCCTTTAATTGTAATATTTATAAACTACGAAAATAAACATATTTTGTAAGAATCAAACCGCAAATCGTTTGTGTTCCGACAATTCAGAACATTTCTAGCGAATAAATTAAGAATATTCTGTGGCGAATAAATATAAAATACCCCGAGTATACCTTGCCGACTATTTCAAATTGAATACATACAAATCATTACACAAAATTGCTGATTAAAGAATCTATGACTTACCTTCAATAATGTGATCGCATCCATCGTCTGTATACATCTAGGTCTAGCGAAGAGCCATTTATAAACCAGAAGCAATAAATTACAAAGCAAAAAGGCAAACAAGCAAATATCGCCAACGAACTTCCAATTCGAAAATGAACGCGTCACCCGGTTCCCGCGTCATCATGGGATAATAGGGACCTTAAGCACGCAGCAGATCTACGACGCGAACCGGAGAAAATGGCCGAGGAAGACTGGCACTAGAATGCCGTCGGTCACGTCATATGTAAACATTAAGCAAATTATTTAATACGGGACGGGGACGGCACTTTAATAAATAAACAAGACGCCCGCTAGGCGTTTAACTCGGGCTATTTTGTTTGATACAGTCAGGGGCGCCGGAGCCACGGGGGCAGCTGCCCTCACAGCGCGGGGGCAACCAATTGCCCTTTTTCGTAAGAGCATGTTTTCTACAGGAATTGCCATTTGTATTAAATGACTTTGTATTAATACGTCAAATGTCTTACAATCGAACTTATTACTGCAGATCACGCAGAGGCAGCAAACTAATTTTGCCTTGGGTTAGCTGTGTCCAAGCGTTCTTGAAATTTGAAGGGTGGAAAAAAGCCCTGGCATCAGCTGGTCACAGTACCCAGAAATACTGGGTGTAATAAATTAGCAATTTAGTGTATTTTTCAAAATCATCCTGAGTAATGGCAGCCTCGTGGGAGAAGTTCATTGTAATGGCGGTCCTATTCGTCCCGTTGACGGTCCCGTTGAAGCTATTTGATCACAACTGACACGAAACTATGCATAAATATGTCTCATGAGGAATGTTTAAGAAAAGCAATCAATCAATGAATGAAAATGCCGAATCTAACAGCCGATGCCAGAACCTTTTCCACCTTACCAATTTCAAAATGGCCCTGAGAACGAGATTGAGCTGTGTCTTGTGCTCACTTTTTTCATTTGGCGGGTGCATGTTTTCTGATTCATTAAAATTGTCATGTTTTCTTAAATGTAAATAGGAATGTAGCATCAATATGTACAATTCAGTCATTGAATTTTCTTTCTCACTACATTGTCATTCAGTATGTTATACCGTTATGCTTTCTGGTTATTTTATGCTATAGAGCAAAATTGGCGAACATTATTTACCACGTGCAAAAATTAATGCTGAAAAAAAGTGCCCTTTTTATATGGCTGCCCCCGCCGCCTTAAGTAGCTTCCGGCGCCCCTGGATACAGTTTGAACACGTAAGAAGTGTGGTCTGTGGAGAACGAGACTTAGAAAGCACACTCACTTGTTTTACAAAGAACAATGTTTTTATTGACTACTATTACAAACTTACATGCATGGACAACCTAGATTGGGACAACATAGAATTCATATACTGAAAGCCATCATGACATTGCTTTAACTTTGGCATTTTATAAATATACTATTTAGTATTCGTATACATTGGTATTCATATTGGCATTAATTGGGTTGCTCTTTTATTAATACTAGATATATCAATGTTATAAAGTCATTTAATACCAGAGTACTAAATTGGTGGTTGATGGTTTAATAGTCCAACTCACAACTGTGTGGTCGTAGAAGCCATTTACTTCAGACACCAGTGTTAATTTGTTTGGTCCTATTATTACCAGATATATCAATGTTATAAAGTCATTTAATACCACTGAGTAATAAATTGGTGGTTGACGGTTTAATAGTCCAACTGACAACTCGAACTGTGTGGTCGTAGAAGCCATTTACTTCAGGCGCCAGTGTTAATTTGCTTGCTCTTTTATTAATACCAGATATATCAATGTTGTAAAGTCATTTAATACCAGAATAATAAATTGGTGGTTGACGGTTTAATAGTCCAATTCACAAGTCCAACTGTGTCGTTGTAGAAGCCATTTCCTTCAGACGCCAGTGTTAATTTGTTTGCTCCTTCATTAATACATGTACCAGATATATCAATGTTATAAAGTCATTTAATACCAGAGTAATAAATTGGTGGTTGACGGTTTAATAGTCCAACTCACAACTCGAACTGTGTGGTCGTAGGAGCCATTTACTTCAGACGCCAGTGTTAATTTGTTTGCTCCTTTATTAATACCAGATCTATCAATGTTATAAAGTCATTTAATATATATATACCAGAGTATTAAATTGGTGGTTGCTGGTGCTGTAATGATCCAACTCACAACTTCAACAGCTAGCATATCAATATTGCTGAGGCTTCTCATGATTCTACCAGATGTTTAGTTTTATCTAAAATATGAAACATGGAGAAAACAAGTGGGTTAAAAACCAATTAAGCTATGGATGCATGGGAACTTTGCAATATTAAAGTACATTTACATAGAGATTCAGTATACTTTTTTACTTACATTAATTTGTTGTCCAATGGTTCAGGTTGTCCAGGTGTTCAAGCCGATCCTTTTCAGGACAGAGGCACGAGTATAGGTGTACCATCCCAAGTACAAGTGCAGTGTAACTGCACTAATTCAGGGGTGGACCATTAGAAATTTTTGCAGGGGGTAAAAAATTTATTTCTAAGCCTGACATATTTTGTCCTATGTATAGCTCTGCAGGATTTGTTTTTGGACAATAAAGGCATTATTTATTAAAGTTGTAAACAGTTTGCCAGTATTCTCTGTATACTGTATTACCTACAGGATTTTTTGATTACTTTCCCTTGCACAGGAATTGTCACCCCCTCCCTGCAAGATTTCCAATGGCCCACCCCTTATTGATACATGAATATGGATCCATGGATCTCTGAGGAGACTGTACATGGTGTAAGATAAACTTGCTTGATAACAATTGACAGAAAGAATTGGATGTAACTACATGTAATTAATATAATATTTCGATTAATGTGACAGATATAATTATTCCCTAGTTGCAATATTGTACTATGATTTTGATAGCATCATGATCAGAATAGTACACATTGACTACATAATTGTCAATTATTTGAAATACTGTGGATCTAACATACACATGGTCTAATAAACTACCAGAAGAAATAAATGTAGGTTTGATGAATCATGTTATCTGAAGTTAATTTTATGGCCAAATCACATTGAGAAAGTCTCTCTCGGTGGTGTTTTTAATATACATTCAAAAATCTCCAGGTCCATGAATGCAGTGAAGAAAAATAAGGATGGGTTCTTAACACAACAGTTGATAGTTGATACTCTAATTGAGGAAAACAGCGAATTAGCTAAGGTCGAGAATGTCAGTGGAACTATACTTTGCCTGACACTATTATGCTCAAAATTCAAAATCATGTTGACATACAACCCTAGGGCCCAAGACTCAAAATCTTGAGCAAACTGCTCCAACAAAATGGTTTAAACATGGTATAAAAACTTGCGTTCTATAAACTAAATTTGGGCAAAAATCTAAATATACTGTAAACATTGTACATGTAACTGGAATTGGTGAAAATAGTGTACCAATGGAAATAACGAGACAGCTTACCTTTACTTCAACAGATCCTGGCGAGTTTTGATAAAAACGGCCATACAATGTATAGTATCGCCAAGAGATAGAGATTGATTCCTCGTTGCTCCTTTCGAAGAACACGTCCTGATTGCTCGGACAAAGGTCATAACCGCACGTAGGTCCGCCACTCCGCCACCGCATTTCGGCCTTATTTTTGATCGACAGTCAGTCGATAGCCAACACGTAAACAACTGAGAAACAGTGAAATGTCTTGCTAATACTCAAAAACATCGATAAAATGGCAACAAAAGCTTGGTTCAAAAGAAACAACTCGCCAAACCTCGATTTCGCAAAGTGGCGGCCATTACGGCAATTTCGCGCGGCCGGGAGACTAAGACTAAAACGCAAAAAATAACAAAGCCGAAACCTAGACTCGTCTACCTGCGGTAGCCCGAGTAATAAATAAATAAATAAGGTTTGTTTTAACATGGTTTGCTTTCGAGAGACGAGAAGTTTAATTTTGCACTGTTTCAACGATGGCCTGCTCGACGACGATGAATTTGCACTGTTGTACGACATGAATCACTCCAAAAATCCTGAATTCCCTTACGAAAAATACGGACGTTTTGACTTTGACGACTTGCATCCTGCCGAGTGCAAAGCTGAATGTCGCTTCGACAAGCACGATTTGTTAACACTGGCAGACGCTTTACAGATACCAGAAGTAATTAGATGCCAGCAGAGAAGTGTTTGTGGTGGGATAGAGGGTTTGTTTATGCTTCTGCGGCGGTTTGCGTATCCGTGTCGATACAGTGATCTGATATCTAGATTTGGCCGACCAGTTCCTGAAATAAGTATGATAACGAATGAAGTGATGGAGTATATTTACACTATTCATCATCATCGCCTTACTACATGGAATGATTTGCTGCTGAATCCTGTATCACTTCAAGCTTATGCAGATGCAGTTCTCGTGAAAGGCGCTCCCTTGGACAACTGTTTCGGATTCATCGATGGCACAGTTCGGCCAATTTCTCGCCCTGGTCAACATCAACGACTTGTGTACAATGGCCATAAGAGAGTGCACGCTCTGAAGTTTCAGTCGGTTGCTCTCCCAAATGGGATGATTGCAAACTTATACGGCCCTGTAGGTAAGTTGAAATATTTAAATTTGATTCATGCAGCTACTTGTCATTTTGATAGTTAATATTGCAGAGTTTTAAAACCCAAATTTGTAAAATACATGTATTTAATAGTTTAATATATATTTATTTTCTGTTTACATTATACAGAAAATAAATATATCACTGATATTTTACCAATTTGGATTTTAAAACTCTGCAACAATAAACCTTGGTAATTTAAACTCCTCTACAAATATGCCATAAAGTCTCTACTTAAAAAATATAACTTGCTTGGCCAATGCAAGATAATAGTTTATTTATTTATTTTTTATATCAAACTATTCAAGTGTTATTTCCACCTGAAGTGCTAACAAGCTTCATTTTAGTACTATGAGAAAATGAGGGCTTAGTGTTAATAACAAAAAAGTACCATTATATACCTTTCACAAACACAATTGTTTAATTTACTTGGTTTTTTTTTAATTTTCATAGAGGGGAAAATGCATGATGCTGGTATGCTCATGGCCTCTGGGTTTCTAGATGACCTGCAGCAGCATGCCTACTCAGTGACTGGTCAACCAATGTGTGTGTATGGGGATCCAGCGTATCCACTACGTGTACACCTCCAGGCACCTTTTAGAAATGCTGTGCTTACTCACCAAATGGAGGAGTTTAATTCATCTATGAGTGCTGTTCGCGTATCAGTGGAATGGATGTTTGGCAACATCATAAACTATTTTAAATTTCTTGATTTTAAGAAAAACCTAAAGATTGGCTTAAGTCCAATAGGAAAGATGTACGTTGTCTGTGCTATTTTGCAAAATGCCATGACATGCCTCTATGGCAATCAGACATCATCTTTTTTTAATATGGATCCACCAACCCTTCAAAACTATTTTGCTTAATTTTTAAAAGATAATATTTCCATCACATTTATGTACATGTACTATAATAATATCACAACACAAGTTTAAAGTTTAAAACAGTGCTTCTTTTATAATTTATTTACAAAGTGAAATACAATTTTAAATATATTCTGGTATTCAATTACCATTTAATAAATATACAACATATAATTAATGTATTAAATAAATATTTTAATTTAGTATATGTAATATATATAATTAGTTTGTAAATAAATAAGATTTCAATAAATACAGTATATGCAATTTATAATTACTGTATACGTAGTTTGTAAATAAAAAATATTTGAATAAATATACAACATACATGTACAATTACAGTAGTTTGTAAATAAATAAGATTTGAATAAATATGCAATATATACAATTGTGAGTTTATGAGTTACATGTATTTACTTCTTCGAGATCATTTCAAACATTTTCACCATTAAGTCATTCTGCTGCTGTTGGAACTGCTGTTGTTGCTGCTGTTGTTGAGCCATAAATAACTGGAAGCTTTGCAGCTGACGCTGTTGCTGCTGCTGCATTGAGCTCGTCATCTCAGTATGTCTTTGGCCATCAAGGTCAATTTGTTTCTGCCGTATTTCCATTTCAGCTTGGGACATTTTTAATTGCTGTTCATTTTTTTCTCTTAGGAAAAGGATGGTTTCACTTCCACTCGAGCGTCGCTTTTTAGGGGTATTCATATCATTGCCATCCTGACTTGCCTTTCTTTTTTGGGTGTTTGATAGCTTCTCCATGGCTTTCTTTCGGACTTCTTCTGCTGCTGCTCTTTCTGCTGTGACCTTCTCCTTTTGTTTATCTGTATTTTCTTTTTGCATCATTTCACTCGCATCCTCCTTTTCAAGTATGTACTCGAGTGCTTGCTCACATTCTGTCATATGGCATTCAATTCCACTAGCTTTTTCCTCCTGCTTTAACTTTCGGTGAAACTTTTCTGCTAAAAGATTGTATCTGTCTCGCACAGCACGCTTGTCTACCTTGAACGGTTCATTCATATTTTTAATACTCATCAGGTTGTCAGCAATTTCTGACCACTTTGCACTTCTTTGTGTAGTTCCCTTCTTGCTACCAGTGAAGGGATCATTGGCAATTATTTCCCTGCATAACATGTTATCATGTGCCTCTGTCCATACCATAGCACGTTTTTGAGCACTAAAATATACAATATAATTGAATAAAATACTATATAATTATATTGCAAAAATGTTTTTATAATAAGTAACCATTTACTTATTTTCATTCAAATTTTAATAAATACTTATTAAAAAAAAAAGTTTAATAAACTCTGTTAGTTGGCTGTGTTAATTTATTACAATTGAAATTGATGAAACAGATAAGATTCAAAAGGGAATATTACAAATTTGTACATATAACTAACCTGGACGATTTACTAGTCATTGGGATAGACATCGCTCAAGCTACGGAGACTGAAGATCTAGACACGATAACAAACGTGCGTTGAGTTTATACCGTTTTCAATAAATAAATATGCTCTCCGTTCAAACTCACCTGCAAATAGAGTTAATTTTCAGTGGTCTACGTATACCAAAAACGGTGTTTGTTGCGACGTTTTCTTCGCGACGGCAAACTAAAGGATTTAACGTCGGGGACGGCAACACGACGGCGGAAAACCTCCGTAACCAGTGACGACAGAGTTAAATTTTACTTCCGGAACGACGTTCGCGTCGTAGATCTGCTGCTTGCTTAAGGTCCCTAATAATCCCGCGTTAGCCTCGCGTGGTCTTAAGGAAGCACAAAACGTTTTGTAAATTCACCGAGTTTTACAAATTAATATTTCTACTTTTTAATTCAACTTTATGGGCTAGTATATTTAGGTTCATTTGGAATGTTTTGTGTCTGATCAAATAGTGTGTAGCATGCTGCAGTAAAGATCTGTTAGCACAGGAATTTTGAAGTTAAAGCTTGGTGGAAATATAATATTGGTGAAACACTTATAAACAAAATATGACAAATGGTAAACTTGGAAAAGCATTTGAAGCTCAATGTTATAACTTAGAGATGAATAAAAAATCGAATAGAATATTCTAGTTGCACATATCTGCATGCATGCATATGCTAGGAAATATTCTTATTTAGAGAAACTGGTTTTCTTGTTTTAAGAAAATGAAAAATGTTCGGCATGTTCTAAGAAAATATTGTTATTGTAAAAAACTGGTTTTCTCATTTTAAGAAAATATTTTCTTGTTTTGAGAAAATGAAAAATGTTCAACATGTGCTAGAAAATATTTCTCATTTTGAGAAACTGGTTTTCTCATTCCTATAAAATATTTTCTTGTTTTAAGATAATAGTAAATCTCGATCCTTACAAGAGATTTTTTTCTCATTTTAAGAATTTTTTTTTCTTACTAAGAAAATGATTTTCTTATTTTAAGAATGTTTTTCTTACTGAGAAAATGATTTTCTTATTTTAAGAATTTCTTTCTTACTGAGAAAATGATTTTTTTATTTTAAGAATTTCTTTCTTTCTAAGAAAATGATTTTCTTGTTTTAAGAAAAATTTTCTTCAAATAAGAAAAAAATTCTTAATAAGAAAATCATTTTTTTTGTTGTGTACACAGTGCCTTTTAACACAGTTATTCCTGCGAGTCATCCTGATCGAATAATTCCCTCTGTCCGATTTAAAGCCACTATTCTTCATAAGTAACAAATAAAAAACCAGAAACACAGTACGAAATTTTGCAAATCTAGAAAATCGACTGCTAAGACAGGATAAATACACACTTGAAGTTGATCACGGCTTTAATATGGCGCGAAACGTATAGAACACACGATCGTTTTGCACAGCAGTTATTTATTTACATGCAAGCTGTGGCCAGCTATTGGGCCTTTTTTATTGCATTTACAAGGTTTTTACATGGTTTATTGGGCCTCCTTTATTTCATTTACAAGGTTTTTGCATTATATTTAATTGCATTTACAAGGTTTTTACATGATTTTATTGGGCCTCCTTAATTGCATTTACAAGTTTTTTACATGGTTTATTGGGCCTCCTTTATTGCATTTACAAGGTTTTTACATGATTTTATTGGGCCTCCTTTATTGCATTAACAAACTTTTTACATTATATTTAATTGCATTTACAAGGTTTTTACATGATTTTATTGAGCCTCCTTAATTGCGTATACAAGGTTTTTACATGGTCTATTGGGCCTCCTTAAGTGCATTTACAAGGTTTTTACATGATTTTATTGGGCCTCCTTAATTGCATTTACAAGCTTTTTACATTATATTTAATTGCATTTACAAGGTTTTTACATGATTTTATTGAGCCTCCTTAATTGCGTATACAAGGTTTTTACATGGTCTATTGGGCCTCCTTAAGTGCATTTACAAGGTTTTTACATGATTTTATTGGGCCTCCTTAATTGCATTTACAAGCTTTTTACATTATATTTAATTGCATTTACAAGGTTTTTACATGATTTTATTGGGCCTCCTTTATTGCATTTACAAGCTTTTTACATTATATTTAATTGCATTTACAAGGTTTTTACATGATTTTATTGGGCCTCCTTAATTGCATATACAAGGTTTTTACATGGTCTATTGGGCCTCCTTAATTGCATTTACAAGGTTTTTACATGATTTTATTGGGCCTCCTTTATTGCATTTACAAGGTTTTTACATTATATTTAATTGCATATACAAGGTTTTTACATGGTTTATTGGGCCTCCTTAATTGCATTTACAAGGTTTTTACATGCTTTCATTGGGCCTCCTTTATTGCATTTACAAGGTTTTTACATCGTTTATTGGGTTCCTTAATTGTATTTACAAGGTTTTTACATGATTTCATTTGGACTATTTACATGGATTTTACAAAATATTTACAGAGTTGTTTTTTACAGAATTTTTACATCATCTTAAGCGAGGGAGAATAATGGTTGAAAAATTTACATGATAATAAAAATGTTGTAAAACAGATTTACAGCATATTAACAGCAATGTTAAATTTACAAACTATATAAAATCCATGTAAATCAGTTTACATAGTATGTAAATTTAAATTTACATATTTTTTACAAACTATGTAAACAGCTAAAGTTTTCCAGTGAGAACGCACTTAGGCACAGCAACTTTGATCATGATCTTAGCTACACTCAACACCGGCACAGCAACCACGCAGGAATAGGCAACGCAACATCACTTGGTTCAACCCACCTTTTAGCAAGAGTGTAAGCACAAACATAGGACGTAATTTCCTAAACCTAATTGACAAGCACTTCCCACCACACCACAAGCTCCATAAGATTTTTAACAGAAACACAGTCAAAGTAAGTTACAGCTGCATGAACAATGTTAAGTCAATAATCACTAAACACAATGCACACATATCTAGGAATAACATGCCACAGGATAAGGACACTAGCAGTTGCAATTGTAAGAAAAACACGAATTGTCCACTTAGAAAACAATGCATGACTAGGGACATAGTATACAAAGCAACAGTCACAGTAAACAACACAAACACGATCAAGAATTACATTGGCATGACTTCAACCACATTCAAAGAGCGATTGGCCAACCACACTAAATCTTTCCAGCATAAAAAGCATGCAAACGACACCGAACTTTCGAAATATATTTGGGCATTGAAAGAAAACAATAAGGATTGTAGTGTTAATTGGCAAATTTTAAAACATTCTATTTCGTACACGGGAGGTTCAAAACGATGTAATTTATGTTTAGAGGAAAAATTTTATATTTTGAAAGATAAAAACAAGAATTGTTCACTCAACAAAAGAGCAGAAATTATCAGTCAATGTCGTCATCGACACAAATTCCGCGCAAACAGCGCAACAAAGCCATGAATGCATGTATTGTTTCGCCCCCACACTCCCACGTTCCGACAAGAAGGATATAAGCACCCCCCTTTTTTTTGAAAATTATCATCTGCCTGAAGATTCTTTTTTAGATGAAACAGCCTGTAGCAGACTTTTGAGGTAAGCGAAAATCTATTTGCTCTAACTATATGTTATCGAGCACTCTTTGCGTTTCGTAGACCAAAAACCCACACGTATATTCGCACCCGTATATCGGTTGTGCACTCTTGTTTACGTTATTCATTTCTATTTAACTTCAAAATGCGGCAATTTCGATTTGACTATTCACTAAAGAATATCCCAATACCATCACAGGACGCTTATTTGAAGAATTTGATTGAAAAAGTGGAAAGTGTAATAAAACGTATGAGATGGAAAGCCAATTTCTTTCTTAAAAACAAACAGAGAGAAAACCAAAACAACCCTTTCGGCCTTGCGTCCAACAAAACACCTCCTTCTATCCCGGAAATAAAACCTTTCGAAGACGACCTTATAAAACTCATCGAAAATATACAATTTCGGCCATATACGAACCAGTTTCAGAAATGTTTGGCTACCGATTTAAAGAAAATTAATTCATCTCCCAACATTTTCATTTTTGCAGACAAAACTAGGAACATTTATGAAACCCCGCTCGACACATACAACAAACTCCTACATGACAACATCACAAAAACATATAAGCACGGATCCGAGGACACTATAGATGAAATTGATTCAGAACTAAAAGAAATTTCGAACAGTTTAGGAATCGGCGACAAAATTGAAAAAATGAAAAAACGCGAAGCATTTATATCTTTAAAAGACCACAAAGAAAATTTCGAAAACAATCCAAAATGCCGATTAATTAACCCCGCTAAAAGCGAATCCGGAAAAATAAGTAAGGTGATTTTGGACAAAATTAATTCTAATTTGAGACAAAAACTGAATTTAAACCAATGGAGAAATACAAAACAAGTAATTGAGTGGTTTGGCAATATAAAAGATAAGGACAGACATAGTTTCGTTTGACATTGTCGATTTCTATCCGTCTATTTCCGAAAAACTATTGGACCAAGCATTATCTTGGGCTTCGAATTTGGCTACTATAACTGAAAACAATATTTCAATAATAAAACACGCTAGAAAATCTCTCCTTTTCAATACCGGAATTTCATGGATAAAAAAAGATAGCAATAGTTTGTTTGACGTTACCATGGGTTGTTTCGACGGCGCGGAAGTTTGTGAGTTAGTGGGCCTTTTCATTTTAAATCACCTAAGTAAGAAATTTGGCAAAGAAAGTATTGGCCTATATAGAGATGACGGTTTAGCTATTATAAAAAGTAAATCAGCACGTTTAGCAGACAAAACAAGGAAAGAACTCCACAAAATTTTCGAGCAGTTTGACCTAAAAATTACCGCCGAATCAAATTTACGCATAGTAAACTTTTTAGATGTAACTTTCGACCTTAACAATGGAAATTATAGGCCCTATAGGAAGCCCAATGACGATCCGCTTTACATAAATAAGCACTCTAACCACCCACCAAGCATCACAAGACAGTTACCTGCATCAATCAACAAGCGCATTGCACTTCTCTCGTCAGATGAACAAGTTTTTCAGGAATCTGCACCCATATATCAGAACGCACTTAGGCACAGCAACTTTGATCATGATCTTAGCTACACTCAACACACAGCACAGCAACCACGCAGGAATAGGCAACGCAACATCACTTGGTTCAACCCACCTTTTAGCAAGAGTGTAAGCACAAACATAGGACGTAATTTCCTAAACCTAATTGACAAGCACTTCCCACCACACCACAAGCTCCATAAGATTTTTAACAGAAACACAGTCAAAGTAAGTTACAGCTGCATGAACAATGTTAAGTCAATAATCACTAAACACAATGCACACATATCTAGGAATAACATGCCACAGGATAAGGACACTAGCAGTTGCAATTGTAAGAAAAACACGAATTGTCCACTTAGAAAACAATGCATGACTAGGGAAGTATACAAAGCAACAGTCACAGTAAACAACACAAACACGATCAAGAATTACATTGGCATGACTTCAACCACATTCAAAGAGCGATTGGCCAACCACACTAAATCTTTCCAGCATAAAAAGCATGCAAACGACACCGAACTTTCGAAATATATTTGGGCATTGAAAGAAAACAATAAGGATTTTAGTATTAATTGGCAAATTTTAAAACATTCTATTTCGTACACGGGAGGTTCAAAACGATGTAATTTATGTTTAGAGGAAAAATTTTATATTTTGAAAGATAAAAACAAGAATTGTTTACTCAACAAAAGAGCAGAAATTATCAGTCAATGTCGTCATCGACACAAATTCCGCGCAAACAGCGCAACAAAGCCATGAATGCATGTATTGTTTCGCCCCCACACTCCCACGTTCCGACAAGAAGGATATAAGCACCCCCTGTTTTCGAAAATTGTCATCTGCCTGAAGATTCTTTTTTAGATGAAACAGCCCGTAGCAGACTTTTGAGGTAAGCGAAAATCTATTTGCTCTAACTATATGTTATCGAGCACTCTTTGCGTTTCGTAGACCACAAACTCACACGTTATATATATATATATATATATATATATATATATATATATATATATATATATATATATATATATATATATATATAGCTCTGTTGATTGACTTTACGTTCTATTAGCTATCTCAATTCTTTAGCTGATTTATTCAAATGTAGACGGTGGTCAACTCGAAAGCCTATGCTACTTTGGCCACCCTACGCATTCTCAAAATATTTAAAATTTTTCCCTGTACTATTACGTTTATTTATAATTAATCTTCACGATGTAATAGATAAAAAATAGTGTGCAATAAATTGAACTTTAAATTGAAGGCAAATGATTCTAAACAAAACAAAATTTCATTAATGATTCACTTTGTTGAACGGCGGAACTTTGAAATTGTCCTCCAGATCCACCGTTTTGATGTCATGTGCAAAGGGTCTTTGAAAACGTAGAATTTCAATGGATAGTAAAAAGATTGGATATGAGATTTGATGCTGTGAGCATGAAAATCTGGTTGAAATTGACAAGCTTAAAAGTCCACCTATTATATTCAAAGTTTAGGGATAATACAGCTTAAAATAATAATTCAACTGCCTGTAAATACAACAAAGCCACAATACGATAGAATCAGCCCGTCTATTATTACGCATTTTAATTTAAAAGAAAATATCAAAGTGTACTAGTTCAAATATGCATCGCAAATTCCAAGCAAAACAAAGTACTAGGTTGAGACGCCAGTTTCTTCGAAACAACACAGAAAACATCAAAACAAGTGCATTTCTTCTTAGAATGTTCTAAATATTACAAATATGTAAAATCCCCAAATGTTGGATTGGCACTTTAAGAATATTTGTAATAAAACTGATTTTTATTGTTCGTGTTGATATTTTGCAGATGGCAAAGCTATTCATCTCATCAAAGGAATCAATTCAGCTTTTAAGGGAAGAGCTAAAGTATCTTTGAAACAATTAAAAGCGCAAGAGATCTTCCATAGTATTGAGGTATGAATATTAAGGCTTTCTACATTAATTTATTTACAAGATCCCCCCCCCCCCCCCAAATTTTTCTCAGAAAAATTGCTAAAAATGAGTTTATTTATTAAATTAAAGTGGTAGTACGACCGAAAATCATTAACGATTTTTGCGGCTTAATCACTTCTTATGCTTAGAAGTTATACAAATATAAGAGTAAATGCAACTTTAAGGTTGATTTGAGTGCATAAACATCGATTGAATATCGTATAATTTGGCATAAAATCACTCCGCCATTTTGTTGGACTGTGATATGATGTGGACTGGAGACCATACTTGGCTTGCGTAACATAGCTGGGACTTTATCAGCGACAGGTATAGGGTTCGCCTGATTCCCGTGTCCGTTAACAGAGGACAAGTTCTCTTAAGCAATCCAAGCAGTTTGTTAGCTTTCGTGACGATGTTGTTGACGTGAGATTCCCAAGAGAGTTTGGTGGACATGTAGACAGAAAGATCTTTTTCCTCCCGAACATTTTGCAGCTTCTTCGTGCCCAAGGAATGGTCATAAGACACGGGATTCTTCTTACGTGTCACGGTTAAGACCTTGCATTTGGACACGTTGAACCTGATGTTGTTGTTAGTCCAACTCCAACTCGGACTCGCACGCCAGTGCACGGATAGAGAATACGAACAGGTATAGTAAGGCATAATTTGTTGAATTATTTGCTGTTTATATTAAACATTTCGACTCGTTGACGTTTTGTATATAATTGTTTTTGTCAATAGTGAAATTTTAGAAAATGTCGAAGAAGAACAAAGTACTCTCTCCTCGTGGTTTAAACAAACACCTTCTCTAAGTGTTTCAGTTGAACAGGTCTCGCAATCAGAACAAACTTCTGTGAGTTCTGCGGCTGTTACGCCAACAGCTACAAGCAGTGCATCACAAACCATGTTGACTGAACAATCAGAGCAACGTTCTGCAGCTGTTACACCAACAGTTACCAGTACACCACAAGTCGACAAGCCAAATCAACCAGTAAGTTACAACTTTCCAAAACGTCTCTTTGGAATGGAAAAGACAATCGATGTTTCAAGTCTGAATGGTTCACGCAGTTTCCCTGGTTATATTACAACGAGGAACTAGATTTAGCTTTTTGTTTTGTTTGCATGGAAGGGGTTAAAAAGAAAGCTATAAGTGCCGGCAGGTTTTCTAGGAGTATGGATTCTGTTTTTGTTAAGACAGACTTTTGCAACTGGAAGCATGCAATTGGAACGGGAAAGGGTTTTCAACAACATCAATCGTCAGCCTGTCACAAGGAAGCCCTTGAACGATGCTTCACTGTCTGCGATCAGGTGAAAGGGGATATAAATTATCTATTTGCTTCTCCAAAGGTGATAGAAGAGCAGAAAAAAAATCGAAAGTGTTTATCAACAATAGTAGAAAATATCCGTTTTTTGGCTAGACAAACACTTCCATCAAGAGGCAACTGGAAAAAGGAAGTCGGGTGCGAAGAAGGGCGTTCTCTTGCGTCTGGATCTGCATGAATGTAGCTGATACCAGAGGACAGTGTTATGATGGTGCAGCATCTATGATGGGTTTTAGATCTGGTGTAGCAACGCAGTTGAAAAGAATCAACCCAAAAATGTTAGTGGTACATTGTTATGGCCATGCCCTGAAGCTAGCTATTGGTGACATGATAAATAATGTTCAACCCCTCAAGAACACACTAGACACCGCGCAAGAGATTTGCAAGCTAATGAAAAAATCGCCAAAACGTAACGCGAAAATAGATCAGTTACGAGAGGAAACCAAGAATTCCTACAAAGGCATTCATGCTCTTTGTCCGACAAGATGGACAATTCGCGGCGAAGCGTTAGCATCGTTTAGTAACAACCATGGGGAGCTAATGGAGTTATGGGACTGGTCACTGGTTGAGCTCTCGGATACTGAAATGAAAGCTAGAGTCGCAGGAGTAAAAGCCCAGATGGCAACTTTTCAATTTTTTTTCTGCTCTCTTCTAGGAGAAAAAATAATGAAGCAAACGGATAACCTAAGTCGTGCACTACAGGATCCCTCAATTTCTGCAGCTCAAGGATATGCTCTTGCCCAGCTTGTCCTAAAGTCACTGAAGCAATGTCGAAATAAGAAGAGTGCCAATTTGTTCTGGGAATTCGTGCTGAAACGTAGAGACGGAGTGGATGTTGCTGAACCCGTTTTGCCACGCAGATGGAAAGCTCCCAAGAATCTTGAATCATGTGGGGTTACGGGCCTAGTGGTACCAACCACCACCCGGGAACTGCCAAAGAACTTTACCGTTCAGTATACTATCAGGCGTACGACAACGTAATCGCATCTATCACCGGTTGTTTTGAGCAGCCAGACTTCAGAAAGTACATTCATCTCCAAGAGTTACTTTTCAAGGCAGTACGAGGAGAAAGTTACCACAAAGAGTTTATTTTATTTATTTATTTATTTATTAATCTTATTTTGACACGGTAGCCTCATCAACCTAGAGTAACCAATACAAGAAAAAATATTACAAAGTTCTAATTATTACACTTAAAAAAAAGAAGATATATATAGAAAAACTAAAAAAGGCTGTTTTTCATAGGGCCGTGTATATAAAATTTTAAAAAGAGAAGATATATTAAATGTCCTATAAAAGTCAATGTTAATTCTTAGATAAAACCATATTTACATGTAATGTTGGCTACAAATGCCACTGATCAATAACTAATAACTAACTACATTAAAAGGTGTCTAAAAGTTCTATAATTACTAACTATCTACTCACATTAAAATACTTAAAATTAAAAAATAAAATAAAATTTAATTAAATAAAATAAATTTTTAAAGATGCAACTCATTTATAACTTTTCTTCTTGCATCAGTGGATTGACTATTCCAGATTTTTGCAGCTGAGTAGCTAAAACTCCTCTTCATTGCATTTGTTTTCGGTTTAGATAACATCAGCACAAGGTTATTGTTCCTTAGTTGGTAATTTTTGTCAGAAATTTTAAACATTTCGTTTATACTTACTGTACATTTCTTTTGAATAGCTTTTGTAACATATGATTCAGTTTGTAATACTCTACGCTCTTCTAAGTTTCTCCATCCTAACTTAGAAAGGATGTCTTTTGAACGTACATCATATGTATCTCCGGTAATAATCCGTGCTGCTCTGTTTTGTAGTCTCTGAATTTTATCTTTGAGTGTTTGGTTGCAGTTACCCCAAACAAGAGAACAATAATCGAAATAAGGTAAAACTAGAGACTGGTACATCAGTTCTAAAGATTCTTTTTTAACATATGGCTTAGCACGTCTGATTATTCCAATTGCTCTTGAAACCTTTGTGCTGATGCCATCAATTTGTTCTTTCCAACACAAGCGGTCATCGATAATAACTCCTAGGCTTTTGGTTGATTTTACTTGCTTAACTTCTTTACCTCCTATATCAATTTTAATTTGGCACTCATCTGTAATTTTCGATAACCTCTGTTTAGAGCCAATAATCATATATTCTGTTTTTTTAACATTGAGGGTTAATTTGTTGACCAAAAGCCACTTGTGAACATTTTCAAGTTCACTATTTAAATTTTTTTCAATCTCTTTGGCTGTTTCTCCACAAACTGTCAAGTTTGTGTCGTCAGCATACATAGCCGGTGTGGATATTTTTAAACAGTTAGGTAAATCATTAATATAAAGCAAGAAGAGTAGTGGACCCAGATTCGACCCCTGAGGAACACCGCAGTTAACAGGTTTTGCAGATGAAACTGTATTATTCACTTTACAAACCTGTGTTCGGTTGCTTAAATATGAAGTAAACCAGGTAAGAGCGTTATCTTTCACCCCATACAAAGACATTTTTCTGATCATGATTTGGTGGTCAACCGTGTCAAATGCTTTTTTAAGGTCAAGGAAGAGAACTCCGTTGATAAGACCTGTATCCATATTAATTAACCAGGAATTTGTAGTACTAAGTAGAGAAGATTCAGTTGAATACCCCTCTCTAAAACCTGATTGGTAATTAGTCAGGATGTTCTTTTCCTTTAAATAACAATTGAGTTGACCACAGACCAGTTTTTCAAATATCTTTGCTACCACTGATAAAACTGAAATTGGCCTGTAATTTTCACATTCCTCTTTGTTTCCTGATTTAAAAATTGGTGACACCCTGGCATTTTTCCATTCTTCTGGAAAAATTGCAGAAGAAAGAGAGCAGTTGTAGATGTGCGTTAGATAAGAAGCAGTTATCTCACTTGAGTCCTTTAATACACTAGCAGGTATTTTATCAGGTCCGCAAGATTTTGAGGCATTGAGTTTCTCTAAAACATTTCTTACTTCTTGGATTGAAATATCTTTAAACTTAAATGTATGAGAAACAGGTTCTATAAATTCATCAATATTACTGTTTGTCTGTGGAATCTGATCTGCGAGACCCTGTCCAATTTCTGTAAAATAAGTATTAAAGGCATCTGCTATGTCATTACTGTTCGATAAACTGTTATCATTGACTTTAATGCATGGTATGTTAGTTGTTTTTGAACCCCTGCCAATAAGTTGATTAATATGTTTCCACATTTTTTTCGGATTATTTTTGGTTTTATCAATTGTTTCTCGATAATATCGAGCTTTTGTATTTTTAATCAACTTATTAACATGGTTTCTTGCTTTTTTGTATGCGTTATGATAATCGTTGGATGATGTTACAACTGCTCTTTTCTTAAGGTAGTCACGATAATTCATTGCATTTCTTATATTTTCAGTTAACCAGGGAGCATAATTGCTTCTTACTCGTCTATGTCTAATGGGGGCATGTATTTCAGCTACGCGATTAAATGTAGTTTTGAACTGATTCCATAGTACATTTGGGTCATTAGATCGCCAGTCACACATTGATAAATATTCGGCAAGGTCAACTTTAAATGCAGACGAATTATAATGTTTAAAATTTCTGGATTCAACAATCGTCGGTGGATTTTTGCAAAAAGCAATCTTTCTGCATCCATATATGAGACTGTGGTCACTAATTCCCAAATGCATTACTCCAGAGTTACTAATATTCTCTGGTTTATTTGTTAGAAACAGATCTAACAATGTTTGTGTATTTGCTGTTACACGTGTTGGTTCTGAAATTATTTGTGTGAGCTGAAATAAATTTGCAATATCAAGAAATCGGTTTGTGTGATGAGGTTTAACATCAGCAAGAAGATCGCAATTGATATCTCCTATTAAAATTAGCTCTTTATTTTCACCATCAATATTTTGAATAAGATTTTGAATTTCATCAAATATCTCTATTCTTTCACTAGGTGGTCGATAAAGTGATGTAATAAGTAGAGGCTTGCTCTTAGTTTGTCTAACCTCAACACAGACCGACTCGAGATTTTCAGGGACTAGTTCTTTTCGCTCTTTAACATTCAAATGATCCCTATAATAGATTGCAACACCACCACCCTCACGATTTCGATCTTTTCTTAAAATATCATAACCATTGATTTTGATATCTGTATCATTTATATTGCTGTCCAATCGGGTTTCGTTAATACTCAGAATGTCTAGTGGTTGACCGTGCAAATAAATTCTTAATTGTTCAATATATTTCATGAGAGAGGTGATATTCAAATGGGCAATTCGAAAACCTTTCAGTCCCCTGAACTTAGTGGTTACGTTATCATTATTAACATGATCGCTGTTACTACTAGTACATTGCGACGCGGATAATTCATTCTCAGGGGTCGAATCGGAATTAGTTTCGCAAGAATCTGGATGAGAATATATGTTATGGAGACGTATGGCGATGACCTCGATTATCGAGGTTCGGAAGGTCAATTGGAACTGCTTCCTTTCATTTTCAGCTCTACGAAGTGGAATCAGACTTCAGATGTAAAGCAACTTATTGAATGTGTAAGGAAGCTGAGTGAATCCGGAAATGCTATTGATTGCTGAGGTGATATATGATTGTAGTTATTGCTTGTTATTACTACTAAATACTTAATATTGAAATATCACAAAAACCGAGTGAGAAAGCTCTTCCATATGATTTATGTGGTGTTTTTATGCTATCATTTAGGTTGTATAAAGCTTGTTAAATTGATGTTGGTGTTACCAGCAACAAACGCAGTAAGCGAAAGGTCTTTTTCTGCACTCAAAAGGGTAAAAACATACCTGAGATCAACGCTGGGTGGTAACAGGTTGAATAATTCGATGATTCTCCATGTACACAAAGGAATGGCGGACATGTTGAACATTGAAGAAGTCGTCGACGAATTTATTCAACGAAAGGAATCACGCCGTGCGGTTTTTGAATCAGGTTGATTTGAATGCGTTGTATGAGTACTGTACTTCTGGATTATGTTCTGTATATTTTATTAATAACTTTAATACTGTAAAAGCAGATTTTAATTTATTTTGATTGATAACCTGAATTTGAATTTGTACAAACTAAGGGTACCCCGGTAGTGCCGAATTTGTTCCCCAAAATCTCGAGGGTCTCTAGTAATCCACAGCTGCCAACCCCCCCCCCCCCCCCACTTTTTGACACCTTGCTACGGCACTGATTCTTATCGATTTAATCTGTCTAATAATTTAATCTGTCTTACACAATGTAACTTTAGGATGATAAGAAACTGGAAGATTGGCAGCGGAAGCGGTCAGATTTTATCCCCGGGCTTCTGGTTTCAAAAACTGGTGCTGTACTATTACTTGGCCAAAACATCCTAACTGTTTTCAAGCAAAAGGAAATGTTGAGAGCCATCATCGCTTTATTAGGGGCATTTTACCTGTTGGACTACGACTACCCTCCAGGTTGGCAAGTATCATTATCTGTGCTACAGAACATTGTGTTTGGTGATAAGACTGTCCATCCAGATGTCCAAGGGGATGTCACAGGATTTTTAAATGAACCAGAAAAGTTCTACTCTGGAGAGTGAGCTATTGACATATATATATATATATATATATATATATATATATATATATATATATATATATTTGAACCTTTTTCTTCTAAAATATATAGTGTATGTCTTATTAAATATTTAAATCATTCTGTTATATTTGCATGTTGTACTTAAACAAGGTTTTGTAAACAAGATAAAAATCCTTTCTTTAAGGAAAATAAGCGACAAGATAAATTTTTTCCCCTCAGTTTTAAGGATAATTTTCCTTAAAACAAGATTAGTGCACAAGATAAAAATCCTTAATTTAAGAAAAAAAATCTTGTCAAGAAATCTTATCAAGACAATTATCTTGTATAGAAGGGACGAGATAATTTTTCTTATTTTAAGGAAAATTTTCCTTGAAACAAGGATTTTAATCTTTAAAAAAGATATTTTTTCCTTAAACAAGATTTGTGAACAAGATAAAAATCATTAATTTAAGAGAAAAAAATCTTGTCAAGAGAAATCTTATCAAGATAATTATCTTGTAGAAGGGACGAGATAATTTTTCTTATTTTAAGGAAAATTATCCTTGAAACAAGGATTTTTATCCTTAAAACAAGATTCGGAGAATTTGCAGTGCATATAGAATTACAATGGTAGTGCGTGTCGAACTTTCTCAATGCTTCTATTAATCCATTCATACAATTATACTTTCCTTTCCTGCCACTAAACTAATATCCATGCATTAATGAAACAAGTCTCCAATTGTAAGTTTGGAGATGACGGAGTCTTCTACAATTACAGTGCATGCATGGTATAATGCGATTCGAACATTAGTTCTCAGGATGATTTCTAGTGATTCTGGTCACCATTGTGCTTATTATTTATTTAATACTTATACACTTCACTTCACTTCCCTGCCACTTAACCAATATCCAATAATGAAACCGATGTCTCCAATTTTAGCATCTGAGGAAAACGTCACTGATTCTGTCAAAGTTGTTGCTCATCGTTCAAGTTTGAAGATGATTGAGTTTCCAATGATTATAGTGCGTGGTAGTGCGATTCGTACCTTCTCAATTAAGATGACCTGAAGATGCTACTCGCCATTGACGGGCATTGTGCTTTATTATTCATTTTATAATTACACTTTACTCTATACTAAACTCCTGCTATACTAAACTAATATCCAATCATAAAACAAGTCTCAAATTCTTGCTCATAGACATAGACATGGTTGAGTCACCTACTGATGATTGCATGAGTCCCAGTTGTAGTGCGATTCAAACTTTCTCAAGATTATCCCAAGATGCTGGTCATCATTGTGCTTATTTCTCTCATAACTCAGACTTCCTTTTCCTGTCAATGAACCATGCAATATCAAATAATGAAACTTGTCTCCAATTTTAGCATCTGAGGAAAACTTTACTGATACTCTGTCAAAGTTGTTGCTCATCGTTCAAGTTTGAAGATATGGATGATCGAGTTTCCGACGATTGTTGCAGTCAGTCAAGATGAACTGAAGATGCTATACTCGTCATTGACGGTCATTGTGCTTATATTATTCATTTTATAATTACACTTTACTCTCCTGCTATACTAAACTAATATCCAATAATGAAAGAAGTCGCCAATTCTAGCATATGGGAATGCTGGGAAAGTTTCACAGATACTCTGTTAGAGTTCTTGCTCATATATAGACATTGGTTCAAGTTTGGAGATGATTGAGTCAATTACAATTACAGTCGTAGTGCGATTCAAACTTTCTCAAGATTATCCCAAGATGCTGGTCATCATTGTGCTTATTTCTTTCATAACTCAGACTTCGTTTTCCTGTCAATGACCATTATCCAATAATAAACATGTCTCCAATTTTAATTAGCATCAGGAAAATACTTTACTGATACTCCTTTAAAGTTGTTGTTCATCGTTCAAGTTTGGAGATGATCGAGTCTTCTACATTTACAGTGGCAGTGCAATCCAAACATTCTCAAGAATAAACTATATGTATACCATTGAACTAATATCCAATAATAGAACATGTCTCCAATTTTAGCACCTGAAAAAACTTCACAGATATGCTGTTAAAGGTCTTGCTCATCGACTCGTCGTTCAAGTTTAGAGACGATTGAGTATTTTACAATTACAGTCGTAATGCGATCGGAACCTTGAACAACGTTATACTGTAGGTGTGCGATATGTCTTTTCACTTATAACTGAGTAACATTATCAAATGAATTTCTTCAAACGGATCTTCGGGAGGTATAGAATTGATTTCCCACTGACTGGCTCAGTGATTCTAGGAAGAGAACGTACACACGGAACGTTATAGAGTTTTATATAGCAATTTTAATTAAAATATATTATCGCCATAAAAAGCTTCAAGCAACATATTTTGTATAGCTTAAGCAGTGAAAAGAACAGAAGATTCAAACCGATTTTCCTCAAATAAATTATTAACAAATTGTCAAAAATTAATTCATAACCAATACTGACCTCAAATGTATATTTGAAAGAAAAATTCCAAAAAATTGTCCTTATCTAAGAATATAACTAAAATTTGTAGCTAATATATTGAAATCATCATTCGTAATAAAAAAAACGTATAAATGCTTTTCTCTGATATGAAAGAGGAAGTTTCATGACAATTTCCCCACCGTATACGTTTTAATTATAATTTCGAATATATTGTTGAATTTGAATGACGCTCATGTCCTTCAACAATAAACGTATCTAAGCCGTAGCAGGTGGACCAGTACTAACAAACAATTCATTAATTGAAGATAAATAATACTAGACCGATTTTGCAAGGACGTAGATCAAATATAGGCCTAAGAAGATAACATTGTGATGATTTCAAGCTAAAAGTAAAGAGGTAAGACGTTCTTAAACTAAACTAAACAAACTGTTGTTTACTATAAGAGGTCCTGTCTGTATAGAATGTTATAATATTACTTTCTCACAAATGAATTAATTTCTGCAGGAAAAAAAGTAATATTTTTTAAATGCTTTATTAGTAACGTTGCCTTAACACTTTGAAGCCTGAAGACGAGTCTTTATAGTATTCTATTCTGGCTAACGCCAGACAATTTTATTCAGCACAGGGAGAGGTCCAGGCCTCAAAGTGTTAAGAAAAATGTCATGATCACCTACTCCACAAAGATCGACATATATAATAGCTGACTTGTGGAACTTTCGACACTCGAATAATTGCACCGTAAAACTGTGATAAAGTGCTATCTAATGGCGAATTTATGCAGAAAAAAGATGGTACTATTTTGCACATGTCTTAATATTAACCTTGGTTTCAGTAATTACCTAAACCGCAGAGACCAAATAATTTGAAATATCTTAAATTTGACTCCTGCGGATTGGCTGATTAGCACTTTTATATATAGGTTGAACTCTTTCATGCACATTGTGGTTTTTGAGTTTGTTTTTTTAACTCTGTCTAACGTCAGACGATTTTTATTTTTTATTCGTCAATGTAAGACGTCTCAAAACGCCATGCATAAAAAACAACAACACACGACTGATTAACCATTTCATTTGCATTGTTCTTGTGGGCTACATTGTAACTTTATCTTTTTGCTCTGCCTGTTACGCCAGACGATTTTGCTCCTCAAGGGAGAGACATATCGGAAAGTCATGCATGAAAGGGTTAAAGCGCATCTCAAGGCTCGAATAACTGGGCCGTTAAATGTTAAAAAAATAAATATCATCCTACGCAAGAATTAAACATTCTAATATTAATGTTGGCTTAGGGAAAAACAACTTCGATGATCAAGATTACCTAACACCGCAAAGATCAAATAGTTCGGACTGGAGTTAGTATTTTATAGTTGACTTGTGCGAGATTGAACTCAAAGTATTGAACACATTCGGGAAAAGCGGACTGTCTGGAGAAACGATCGAAAAACTGCATGGTTCGCCATCGAGTCAATGAAACAGCGAGAAGTCGATCTACACTCGTTTAGATCGCATTATAATGTACGCGCCGTCCAAAAACAGCGTATATAGTTCATACACATCATAACAAGCCGTTTTTATTGACAAACTAAAAGTCAGTATTTAACATCGTCAACATACAAATGGGTTATACGTACAAATTGCAAAGCCAGTCATGCTATTTAATTTGAACAAATTTCTATTAAAATTAGAGAGTAATCCCATTCAGGATATGTTCACCAATATTCAATAAAAGCGTGATTGCATTCATCAGTTCAGAGACTGCGTATTAAATGTCAACGACATGCACTGATAACTAACATATGCAGTAGCATTCTATTTTACGGCGACAGACGAGTTTTATCATGCAAAAGCTATCATGTGCTTCGTAAAAATTGAGATCAAACATGCAGATTAGAAGCCATTCATTTATATATGTATGCAAAACGACAGGTAATGGCCAGATAGCGTTGAAACTGATTAAATATTATTATAATAGTTGATGTCTATGTATACGACAGGACGAAGACAAGTTGTGAAATATCGCCCATCAAAATAAAATAGTTTATGTCTACACGATTTTAGAAAGTTTAAGCAAGACTACATTAGTTCCAATATAGCCACCACGAACTACAATGAGTTAGTTCTTGCCCCGTTGCCGCGACGTCCAGTCTGTGACTGTGACCGATCAATTTATCAAACTTTGGAAATGTCCAATATAAAACTAAATATGGTCTATGACTAAATTAATGTTCAGAATTGGCAGTGTTTTATGAAAGATCGAAAACCTCCGTTATAAAATAGGATAACTGCCATGATATTTTTCAAAGGTTCAAAGGCTTTAGAATAATATACTGTCTGTAAAATCCAATACATAAATTATATAAAATAAAGACAATACAGTATGGGGAGAGGGTCTCGAAACCCTAATTGGGAGAACCTCTTCCAGATATTTTACTAATTGCAAAAAATTTAATAAAAAATAACTTTAAAAAATATTCTGTTGTCAGCTGCTTAAGGTTGCCGTATACATCTTAATGGCAACGTTAACGTTTCGAGCTAAACTCACATACTAAATAATGAGGAAAAACGAATATAAAATAGTGAGGGAGAAAGATTTAATATAAAATTTTCTTTCAAGTGCCGTTAATTCAAATGTATTCTTTGCAACAAAGCGATGTTTTAAAGAGTTACAACTTAAAGATAATTTTTTCAATTTACCTCAAATTTTAGAGAGGATAGATAAATATATCACCAACAAAACTGTGTCGGGGAATGCCTAAAAGAATCGCGGAACTCGTTTCAATAAAACCGAAAATTATTAGCATATTCTAGTCGCACATTTAATTACCTCATGTTTTTACCCCTTTCCGTCCGTCCGTCCGTCCGCCCGCCCGCCCGTCCGTCCGTCCGTCCGTCCGTCTGTCTGTCTGTCTGTTGCCAGGATAGCTCAAGAACTATAGCACCGATTTTCACCAAAATTTGCAAAAGGGTTGGCCGTAGACCAACGGCCAATGGTTGAATTTAGTCAACATTTGGATGAGAAATTAATAAAAATCTTATCGTAAGATTCTCCATGTATCAGAAATGCTTGATTGCGCTCATTACCTTTATTTTATGCAACATTTTTGCATAATTTTGGCACGAGTGCAATCAAACATTTTATTCATGCAGGCATGTGTTGGTCTCGTGAGCTAGCTGGTTAGCGGGATGCTCCTTCTCTTTTTAAACATCTTTAATAACCCGCTGGCGGAGGTATACGCAGTCCCTGACTGCCCTGTATTTTTATAAGCTTTAATTTGATGTGGGGGTTAAGATATCTGCGATGTAATGCGGACGCGCTACGTCATTTAGACTGAAGGTACCCCTGAATTTATATGGTAACACTAATATACATTGACACCATTTTGAATGTATTTGAGAATATTACGCTTATTAAAAGGGATTGGCAATAAAAATTAAGTTTGACTAATTTGAAAGAACATGTAAAATTGTAACAGAAGATCTTTCTTCGTTTTCAAGATATTTCAATATGTTTAATATGTAAATAAGATGGTCTCTGACGTCATGAGCAAGGTACAGTATTTTCAAACAGAGTTTGCTCTGATAACTTAGATAACCATAATTTCTCAACATGAAATGTTCAGCGTCACAAGGAGTTTTTAGGTGCACAGTTTCAAATGATTTGGTTGAACAAACTTAGAGATATGACATGCTCATGACGCCAGAGACCATCTCATTTACATATCAAACAAACTGAAATATCTTGAAAAAGAAGAAAGATACGAAAAAGTTGCATGTCAGAGATCATCTGTTACAATTTTATGAGTTCTTTCAAATTAGACAAACTTAATTTTTATTGCCAATGCCCTTAAGATTTATTGTTGTTATATTAATTATTGTTAAATCTATATCTTAACCAGTTATCTAATTTACTCGACTAATTTTCGTCTGTTCCATGTATACTTCTACCATTCTTATATTATTCTATTATTAACTACTTAAAACTACTGTATAATTATTTATGATCTACTAATAACACCTCCCACCTTGATTAGCTATTGCTATTCGCGGGTTAGCGGGTTTGTAATTATTATAATTTAAACAATAAATTGAATTGAATTATATATGTAATGTTTACAACACGAGCGGCCGTGTTGTATTGAATATACAATCAATGAATAAATAGTAAAAATCCCTTTGGGATATTGAGATGCTAATTTGCTAATTAGTTACAAGCACTAGTGGTTGTATCAGAAGAGTATACATCCACTAGTGGTTGTAACTAATTAGCATCATTGGTTTTAGTTTGTATGGGGTTTACAGGGGTAACATGTAACGTAATTTCTGAAATTGGATTGGCTGCAAAACTCATGAATTAGTAATGAATTTCACAAATATATATATATATATATATATATATATATATATATATATATATATATATAAATATTACCAGGGTTAAGTCACGTTGGCCTGAAAAAAAGAGAAAAATCTTCTCGACGTTTCGAGCGAAGGCCCTTCGTCAGGAGAAATTAGTAAACAACTCACATGTGGTCACGCGTATTTATAGCAGAGCTACAATGGGAATCACGTGAACACATGTAAGCCAATAAAAACAAAGTAAACAAATAAATTAATATGTAATTTTAGCCTGCGTGCAGGTGCTGACCCAATTTGTGGGTCAGCTACCTGCAAATAGGCAAAGAAACAGGTTATAAATTACTATTTAAATCATCGGAAAAAGGTTAAGGAAAAGGTGTGGAATATGGTGGTGGAGTGAGCTAAATGAAAGAGAATCGCTCATTGAGGCCGTGAGGGTGAATGGTACCAAGTTTGTAAATGAGACGCATTTCTTGTTTACGACGAGTATCGTTACAACCTGTAATGGGCTGAATGGCACAGATTTTCATGTTGGAAAAGGAGTGGTTGGCACTGTTGAAGTGCCTGGCAACAGGTTTGTTTTGCACATTGTATTTGACATCACGAAGGTGTTCAACAAACCTGTCACCTAAACGTCTTCCAGTTTCTCCGATGTAAAGCATGGGACATTTACTGCAAGAGATACAGTAAATGAGGTTGGAGGAAGTGCAAGTGAAACTGTGGGTTATGTTGAACCTACATTTTGGAGCCGAAATTGAAATTGAGGAGTCTAAATATTTACAGGTGTTGCACCTACCACGACAGCAAGAGCTGGTGCCAACATGTGATACCAAGGCTTGCTGCAGTGAGCTGTGAACAACGTTTTCCCGGATGTTTTTGCTATGCCGAAAAGATACTAGGGGTTTCTCAGAGAAAATGGAAGATGTTTCTGGGTCATTTTTAATGAGGTCGAAATTGCGGTTAATGATGTCCCTTACTTTGAAATTGAAGGGATGAAAAGTGAGAACTAGAGGTACTTTTTCATTAGAAATGGTAGCCAAAGGTTCGCTTAAGGTGTCTGAACGGGAAATGTTGGAGACCTTGTGTAAGGCAGTGTCTAAGAGGTGGGAAGGATAACCGCGATTAACAAAAAAGTTTCTCATTTCCAAACATTTGGCATTGAAATCATCATCTTCACTGCAGAGTTGATGGTGATTTGACATCCCAACACAACACCACCATTCGATCCACCATCAACAACCTCATCACCACTGGGGAATTGCCTGATACAGCAAGCAATCTCCTAACCACCACTCCACGCACACCTGTCATGTACTTCCTTCCCAAAATTCACAAACCCAACAACCCAGGTAGACCTATAGTGTCTGCTTGTGGTTGCCCTACCCAAGCCATTTCATCCTACCTTGACCACATCATGGCACCCTTGGTTAAGAATTTACCTTCTTACATCAAGGACACCAAACATGCTCTGAAAATTTGTGACCACATTAGTTTTCAGGGTTCACATCATTTCATCTTCACCATGGATGTTAAATCACTCTACACTGTCATCCCGCATCACGATGGTCTTCAAGCACTTAAATATTTCTTTGATCAACGCACAACTCAGGAGCCATCAACCACCACTCTGTTACGCCTGGCTGAGTTAGTGCTCACCCTCAACAATTTTTCATTTGATGGTGAGCATTACCAACAAGTTAGTGGTGTAGCCATGGGTACCAAAATGGGCCCTAACTATGCCAACTTATTTGTTGGTTATGTGGAAAAACAAATCTTTGAACAATACACTGGTTTCCTACCTGACTACTATGGTCGGTTCATTGATGATTGCTTAGGCACTGCATCATGTTCGCGCGCTGACCTGGTTTGCTTCATTAACTATGTTAATGACTTCCACCCAGCACTCCAGTTCACATGGGAGATCAGTGAGACTAGTGTGTCGTTCTTAGATATTCTTGTCTCCATTAATGGTAATAAGCTGAGCACTTCTGTCTTTTACAAGACCACTGACTCTCATAGCTACCTCCTCTTCTCCTCTCATCATCCTAAACACACCAAAACTTCCATTCCTTTCTCTCAATTTCTTCGTCTTCGCCGCCTCTGCAGTGAAGATGATGATTTCAATGCCAAATGTTTGGAAATGAGAAACTTTTTTGTTCAATCGCGGTTATCCTTCCCACCTCTTAGACACTGCCTTACACAAGGTCTCCAACATTTCCCGTTCAGACACCTTAAGCGAACCTTTGGCTACCATTTCTAATGAAAAAGTACCTCTAGTTCTCACTTTTCATCCCTTCAATTTCAAAGTAAGGGACATCATTAACCGCAATTTCGACCTCATTAAAAATGACCCAGAAACATCTTCCATTTTCTCTGAGAAACCCCTAGTATCTTTTCGGCATAGCAAAAACATCCGGGAAAACGTTGTTCACAGCTCACTGCAGCAAGCCTTGGTATCACATGTTGGCACCAGCTCTTGCTGTCGTGGTAGGTGCAACACCTGTAAATATTTAGACTCCTCAATTTCAATTTCGGCTCCAAAATGTAGGTTCAACATAACCCACAGTTTCACTTGCACTTCCTCCAACCTCATTTACTGTATCTCTTGCAGTAAATGTCCCATGCTTTACATCGGAGAAACTGGAAGACGTTTAGGTGACAGGTTTGTTGAACACCTTCGTGATGTCAAATACAATGTGCAAAACAAACCTGTTGCCAGGCACTTCAACAGTGCCAACCACTCCTTTTCCAACATGAAAATCTGTGCCATTCAGCCCATTACAGGTTGTAACGATACTCGTCGTAAACAAGAAATGCGTCTCATTTACAAACTTGGTACCATTCACCCTCACGGCCTCAATGAGCGATTCTCTTTCATTTAGCTCACTCCACCACCATATTCCACACCTTTTCCTTAACCTTTCTCCGATGATTTAAATAGTAATTTATAACCTGTTTCTTTGCCTATTTGCAGGTAGCTGACCCACAAATTGGGTCAGCACCTGCACGCAGGCTAAAATTACATATTAATTTATTTGTTTACTTTGTTTTTATTGGCTTACATGTGTTCACGTGATTCCCATTGTAGCTCTGCTATAAATACGCGTGACCACATGTGAGTTGTTTACTAATTTCTCCTGACGAAGGGCCTTCGCTCGAAACGTCGAGAAGATTTTTCTCTTTTTTTCAGGCCAACGTGACTTAACCCTGGTAATATTTGGATTTCAACCGTGGCCGACGCTGTCCTAGAAGCTTTTAACTATATATATATATATATATATATATATATATATATATATATATATATATATATAATTAATGTTGTGTAACCTAAGACCTGTGATCTGTCAGCCTTGACGGTCACGCGTGTGAGGCTTGTGGGAGAATGAGGCTTGCGAGAGACTCATAGATATACTGTACTCGGATTCCGAAGCTATGCTAATAAAGTAATAAACTCAACATGGTGTCAGGAGTAGTGGGATGAGCAAAGACCAAGTGAATGTAAGTTACATGCTACAAATTATTTTGCTATGATTCTACTGTATACTAGTGTTAAATACTAGAGGAGTACAAATATGTCAACAGAACCGACCGAGGGCGCGAGCGGCTCCGCGGCTCGTAATATTGACGCAACCCAGCATATATTGCCGGTGAAACCGCCAAAAGCGTTTGATTTTGCCAAGCACGAGGAATGGCCTCGTTGGATAAAAAGATTCGACCGTTACCGTATCGTTTCTGTCTTTATAAAGAAAATGAAGAACTTTATTAAGTGAACGCCTTCTTGTACGCCATGGGGGGCGAAGCTGAAGATATTATGTCAAGTTTCGCGTTTGTTGAACCGACCGACGCAATGAAGTACGATGTGGTAAAAGGGAAATACGACAAACGTTTCGTCGCCAAGAAGAACGTTATCTACAAACGCGCAAAATTCAAAGGACTGGAGCAGAGATTAGTTGCTTCTTGATTTCTTCAAATGCTTTTTGTTGAGGATCATGCCAGATTCAAGCACTTTCTTTGCTCAGCAGGTCTCTCAGTGACTTGCTGGTCTGAGCCAAGTTAGGTACAATCTTGGACAATAATGTTGTAACACCCCCTCCCCCCGATTCAATGTTGATCGAAATGAAACAATGTTGGAATGGAGTTTCATATAACAACATTGAATGGGGGGGAGGGGTTGACTGTTACAACTATTATTGTCCAAGATTGTCTAAGACCCAATTTTCCTAATTTTGATAAAACAACTAGTTTTTTTATGTTACGGTAGTGATACAGCATTAAAAGATTAGTTTGCATCAAATTTTCAATATCGAGTATTAAATACCCTACGTAGTTTGGACATCCAAATTATAAATAACATAATCTCTTCCATGGGCAAAAGAATAACAAATATTTAATAGGGAAACGAAAGGCCAAAGATTGAAGTATTGACATGTAGAGTAACACTAAGACGATTGGACTTTAAACTATATCTTAAAATTATGTCGGTATTCATTGTGTTTTTACAATTTATATAATAAATGGTTATCTGAACTATTCACCAACGGTCTACCACGGTCTACCACGGTCTACCGCTACAATATAACAAAATTAATATACATGTAAATCCCTTTTAAACCCATGGTAGACCGTGGTAGACCGTGGTAGACCGTTGCATAAGGCGGTATATAGTTGCGCAGGGGAAATTAAACCAACTGCTTATGAATAAATGTGGCTTTACAAGCATTCTATAAAAGAGGCTTAAGCTTTACACTTATTTATTGAATGATTTCAACCTCTTCCAGATTTCGCTTCGTCTAAACCGCGTGCGGCAATACGATAATTTCTCAAATTTCAACGACAAGGTAGCGGCGGGTCTTCTTAGTTTTTGAAGCTTATTAATCTTAATATAAAAATAATTATATTCCCATTAACAATTCATTGATAGTATTAGCTGGGGAAATAATTTTTAAACTTAAATAAAACGTTCTATTATGAAATGAAATACACCGTACGTGCTTAGTTTTCCCCAATCATCACAATGTCAGATATAGATTCAGTAAAGCGGGCTCGGATATCAATCACCCAACGGCTGAAATATGAGCGTCATATCTACACAATAGTAATATTATTAATACATCTCTCTTTCAACAGTTATCCTATCCAAGTTACCAACTCTCACACTTTCTCTCGCAATACTAGTGACGTAGATATTATTGAGTGACAAAGAAAGGGCTTCAGGCAGAGAAATATGGCGGAGAAGCGTGCGTAGTAGAGCGCAATCTATACATTTTTAAATGCAAATATCTTTCTACTAATTGCACGAAACAATCTCAAACTTAACCATTGTTTATTGACTTTAATTTACAAATAGAAATCATATTTTAGCTGTATTTTATACAATATTAAGAAAATCAGTCAAGGACAATCTTGGACAATAATGTTGTAACACCCCCTCCCCCCGATTCAATGTTGATCGAAATGAAACAATGTTGGAATGGAGTTTCATATAACAACATTGAATGGGGGGGAGGGGTTGACTGTTACAACTATTATTGTCTAAGATTGTCTAAGACCCAATTTTCCTAATTTTGATAAAACAACTAGTTTTTTTATGTTACGGTAGTGATACAGCATTAAAAGATTAGTTTGCATCAAATTTTCAATATCGAGTATTAAATACCCTACGTAGTTTGGACATCCAAATTATAAATAACATAATCTCTTCCATGGGCAAAAGAATAACAAATATTTAATAGGGAAACGAAAGGCCAAAGATTGAAGTATTGACATGTAGAGTAACACTAAGACGATTGGACTTTAAACTATATCTTAAAATTATGTCGGTATTCATTGTGTTTTTACAATTTATATAATAAATGGTTATCTGAACTATTCACCAACGGTCTACCACGGTCTACCACGGTCTACCACTACAATATAACAAAATTAATATACATGTAAATCCCTTTTAAAACCATGGTAGACCGTGGTAGACCGTGGTAGACCGTTGCATAAGGCGGTATATAGTTGCGCAGGGGAAATTAAACCAACTGCTTATGAATAAATGTGGCTTTACAAGCATTCTATAAAAGAGGCTTAAGCTTTACACTTATTTATTGAATGATTTCAACCTCTTCCAGATTTCGCTTCGTCTAAACCGCGTGCGGCAATACGATAATTTCTCAAATTTCAACGACAAGGTAGCGGCGGGTCTTCTTAGTTTTTGAAGCTTATTAATCTTAATATAAAAATAATTATATTCCCATTAACAATTCATTGATAGTATTAGCTGGGGAAATAATTTTTAAACTTAAATAAAACGTTCTATTATGAAATGAAATACACCGTACGTGCTTAGTTTTCCCCAATCATCACAATGTCAGATATAGATTCAGTAAAGCGGGCTCGGATATCAATCACCCAACGGCTGAAATATGAGCGTCATATCTACACAATAGTAATATTATTAATACATCTCTCTTTCAACAGTTATCCTATCCAAGTTACCAACTCTCACACTTTCTCTCGCAATACTAGTGACGTAGATATTATTGAGTGACAAAGAAAGGGCTTCAGGCAGAGAAATATGGCGGAGAAGCGTGCGTAGTAGAGCGCAATCTATACATTTTTAAATGCAAATATCTTTCTACTAATTGCACGAAACAATCTCAAACTTAACCATTGTTTATTGACTTTAATTTACAAATAGAAATCATATTTTAGCTGTATTTTATACAATATTAAGAAAATCAGTCAAGGACAATCTTGGACAATAATGTTGTAACACCCCCTCCCCCCGATTCAATGTTGATCGAAATGAAACAATGTTGGAATGGAGTTTCATATAACAACATTGAATGGGGGGGAGGGGTTGACTGTTACAACTATTATTGTCCAAGATTGTAGGTACTTGCCCATCTGGTTCGCCATGCCAAGAAATCTTCTCAATTCTGGGACATCTGAGGGAGCTCTCATCTGCTGGATTGCTTCCACCTTAAAAGGATCAACTTCAATTCCATCTTTACCAATCCTATGACCCAGGAACTCTACTTTCTCTTTAGCAAATTCACACTTCTCCAGATTTAAGGTGACTCCATTCTCTTCAAGACGGCTGAGAACGGCCTCTAGGCGTATGTCGCGCTGTTCGTGGCATTCTCCAAATACTAGAATGTCATCCATTTGACATTCTACTCCCTCCAATCCAACGAGTATACGCTACATGGTCTTCTGGAAGTGTTCTATAGTGCTGACGATACACCATACGGAAGTCGTTTGTAGCAGTACCGCACCAATGGAGTTGTGAAGGTAGTGAGATACTTGGATTTAACACTGAGGTTTCTCTGCAAAAATCCAGAGTTAGCATCTAACTTTGAGACGATCTTTAAGACCTGTGACCTCTCGGATCACATCTTGTTGTTTTTTAACAGACTCACTTTGTCTTGCTTGTTGAGCGGCGTTTTCCATTGTAAGTGTTGCGTTCATCTGCAACTTTTCGCTAAGCTTCATATCTTTAAGTTCCACGACAAGGCGGTCCCGTATCATTTCTTCTTTAAGCTGGCCGTATTAACAAAACTCGGCTAGACAGTGAAGAGCGGTGATGAAATTCTCTACAGGCTCGTCTGGTCCTTGTACGCGTTGGTGCAATCTATGACCCACATTTGGAGGCAATAGTCTCCTCATATGGAACTGGAGCTGTTATGGCACAGAAACAACCCAAAGGAGATTGGAAATCGGTTGTCTTAATCTCAAGAGCCTTGACGAGCACGGAGCAAAGATATGCAGAACATTTCATATTGAGACTGACCATAAACCTCTCGTTTCATTGCTTGGCTCGAAGAACTTAGACGAAATGCCTCCACGAATCCAAAGACTGCGAATGCGACTTTTGTGATTCGATTACAGTATCTCTCACGTTCCTGGTAAAGATCTGGTAACTGCTGACACATTGTCACGAGCACCATCACAGTCTGTACCCAACCGAGAACTCGGAGAGGAAATCAACCTCTACGTGGAGAGTGTATTGCTTCAATTGCCAGCCTCTGACAAGCAACTAGAAGAGATTTCAGCTAGACAGAGGGAAGATCCTGTATGCAAGAAACTTCAAGGATACTGTGAAGGATGGCCAGATGTTACAAAACTCCCCAGCTCAATTCGCGCGTACTGGAGTTCCAGAGGCGCGATCTCCCTCGTACGAGGACTTCTCTTTACAGGCTCCCAACTAATTATTCCTTCTACCATGCAGCTGGAAATATTAGAGAAAATTCATTAAGGCATTGTTAAGAGCCGGCGACGAGTCAAAGAATCAGTTTGGTGGCCTGGAGTTAGCAAGCGAATTGCGGACATTGCCATGAACTGCCGTAAATGCATTTAGCATAGAGTCCCTGGTCGAGAGCCTATGATACCGTCAACGTAGAAGATCCTTGGCACTGACCTCTTTTACTTAAAAGGAAGGACATACCTGTTGGTAGTCGATTACTTTTCACGCTATATTGAGGTCTCACCCCTGCTGACTTCTCAGAAATAAAGTGAAGCAATACGAGCATTAAAGTCAATCTTTGCACGACATGGCATCCCGGAGATCCTGAGATCTGACAACGGGCCCCAGTTTGCATCCACTGAATTGACCAGTTTTCAAAGGACTATGCCTTCACTCACATAACTTCAAGCCCGAAGCCTGACGCCAACGGAGAAGCCGGAGAAGCTGCACGTGTTGTCCAGACAGTAAAGAACGCTCTGAAGAAAGAAGGGGACCCAGTGAAAGCCCTTATGTCTTACCGAGCTATGCCATTGGAAAACGGTTACAGCCCTGCAGAGATGCTGTTTGGTCGCAAAATTCGAACAACCGTTCCTGTCGCACCGGATCAGCTAAAACAATCATGGCCAGATGCGGAGAAGATTTGGGAACACGGACAAGAGAGCAAGTTGAACCAAATGCATCGTTACAATGCCAGGTACAGGTGTAAAGATTGGCCTGAACTGAAGGTTGGAGACTCAGCATGGGTCGTCGACCAGCAAACACCCGCAGTCGTCACTAAGAAGGATACAACACCAAGGTCGTACACGGTAAAGATGGAAGCCGGCACTCCCATCAGAAGAAACCGTCGACATCTGGCACCAATGCCCACAGATGATATAGTGCACATATCGGACAGCAGTCAGAAAGCCCAGTTGAATCACCACAAGTCAACGCACAGACAGAGATTGGAAAAACAAGATATGGACGATCAGTTAAACCTGGTCGTAAAAGTTTTAATTTTATGGCAGCTAAAGCTTTTAATGAACTCCCGCTTTCAGCTAGAAAACTCGAATCTAGGGTTTTATTTAGAACATTTTTAGATGAACATTTCTAACTGCGTTGTTATAATTCGGATAACATTAATTTTATTTATTTATTTTTAATAGTTTTTTAATTAGATACAGGACCCAAGTGATAACAGTATAATTGTACTGATAGGCTATCCTGTGTAAATATTCGTAATTATTATTATTATTACTATTATTACCTCTAACTCGACTTGGGTTTACTTCTTAAGACATGAACCTTAATTTCTACATTTAGCACTCAACTTTCATATTTACTTTAAATTGTTGTTTACTTCAAATTGTTGTTTACTTTAAATTGTTTTACCAAAGGAAGATGTTATGTAACCTAAGACCTGTGACCTGTCAACCTTGACGGTCACGTGAGTGAGCCTTGTGACACACGAGAGACTCTAGAGATTACGGAGAAGACTTATAGATATACTGTACTCGTATTCCGAAGCTATGCTAATAAAGTAATAAACTCAACAATTAAATGAATAAATAAATTAATAAATTAATTAATTAATTAATTAATTAATTAATTAATTAATTAATTAATTAATTAATTAATTAATTAATTAATTAATTAATTAATTAATTAATTAATTAATTAATTAATTAATTAATTAATTGTACAGATAAATGGATAAAAAGAAGAAAAAAGTAGGAAAAAAGGGTAATCGTTATTTGTCCATCTTCATTTCAGCACCCGTTAGAAGATACGAAAGATTGTTTGAGCTCATTGCTGCGAACACTGTAATGTTAGCCATGGTCACTTTTCCAAAGTTTCAGTTACTGTACCTTGGTCTTCTTTTCCTCACTGTCGTTTGGATACGCAACACAGCAGCGCAAATATCAAGCGCAGCATTTACTCTAATCGCCAAAGGTGCGTAAACTAAGAAACACCGTCTTAGAAGCGAAAATTTGTAGTGACACAATATACACTTGTTGACTGGCGCTGAGGGAAACATCGATTTTTACAGACCCGAAGGCTTTAATGTCACCCGAGGGCTTTAGCCCGAGGGTGACACTGAAGCCTGAGGGACCGTAAAACTCGATGTTTCTCGAGGCAAAAGTCAACAAGCGTTTTGTTATATACCAAAGACGTTTAAAATACCAAATACCGAACTGACTCGAAACTTGCAAAAGGCAAAAAGACTCACCAAAACACTTTGACTTTGTCTTCGTATTTCAATTCAACTAAACAAATACACCAGACTCAACGACAACAAGTGCAAATAAGAGCTTTAAATTAAATTTCTCCAGGTTTTCTTCAGACCTTCTTTCAGCTCTCGTTTTCACAGTGCTCCGAACAGTCCAAAGTTCTTGATCTGATGCAATAATCATTGTGTGTTCACGTGAACAACGTATGATTAAAGCTGACGTCAGAGGGAAACATTGCACTGTTTCCTTCTTTATTGTAGACATCACAGGGAAACATTGGGCAGAAAGAAACATTGAGTTTGTTGGGCAGAAAGAAACATTGAGTTTGTTGAACAACACGTGACCATGATTTGACCAGTAGGATTTCATCTTTGGCAACCGAAAGTCTTTGGTATGTAACAACGTCTATTATTTATTCCTCTAATAAGGGAATAAATACATAATAAACGTGGTGTTACCGCAAATTCTCGCTTCCATTACAATTTGTCACCATGCAAACATTAAACAATATTAAGAGAATCCCTTCTATTTTTGGTGTAAAACTCTCAAAACCCCAGACGTTTTTGGCGTATCACACAAAAACTCCTTATTTTAACATTATTGTGTAGTTTATATAGAATCAACAAACTTTTTATGAGCATTTGTTGGTTAAAAAACATAAAAAAATAAAGAAAATCATAATTGTGAAGATATGGGTATGCAACAAAAATGTTGAATTTGCAATATTTATATACAGTAATCAATGCAATCTTTGCTCGTGTTCAAACAACATTTTCTTTTTGAGGTACCACTCAAACCTCTTTATTTTAGCATTATTGTGCAGCTTATACAGTCAACAAACTTTTTAAGAAAATGTGGGGGTTGAGAAACATATCAAAAGATAAAACAAATTTCTACCGATTATATCTACATTCATAATTAGGCCTATAGAATCTTTTAAGCGCATGTTTGCTGCATTTTGAAAAAATTCCCCCTGTTTATAATGGAAAAGCTATTTATCAATATGAAAAATAAAGTCCTTATTTATTTTTGTTAAACTTAAACCATGTAGGTCACCGTCTTAAAGACTCTTTGATAAGTGAAAGAAAAACTTACAGTGTAACGGACTGCGCTCATTTCTGTCTCTCTGAATATCCTGCGTGTAGATCCATCAACTATGAAATCAAAGAGAATATCCATTCAAACTCCTTACACAAATGCCAACTTAACAACGATACCAAATCACCAACATTAGAAAACATTGTGGAAGACAAAGCATTCAACTATCTTGAACCACTACAGGTAAATCAATATAGTGACAGCTACAATAGCAACGTCTCTGTGAATCTGACCAGTGAAAACATATGTTCCAATTTTAAAATATCAATTCAATCCACCATAATTCTTATCCAATCAAAAACAAAATTCAATAAATAAAGGTTTAACCAGATGCTGTAAATCGGATACAACTAATTCGTAATTAAGTTTTCCATGCAGATGTGTAAATTAAATAAGCCGTACTATATACTATACAACACTCTAAAAAAAGGTGTGTTCAAATAACACACCTTTTTTGTCCAGAAATTGACACGCTTTAAGGTGTGTTATTCAGCACACCTTGGTGTGTTCAATAACACACCTTAAGGTGTGTTTTCTGCTTGTCCAGAATTTGACACGTTTTAAGGTGTGTTTTTAGGAAGGTGTGTTTTGCAACACACCAAGATGTGTTATTCAACACACCAAGGTGTGTTATGTAACACACCTTCAGTTGTATTGAATAACACACTATAATGACACCATGAGATGTGTTATGCAACACACCTTTGCAGTAGATGTGTTGTTGAACAAGGTGTATTACAAATAACACAGCTTCAGCTGTGTTAAATAAAAAATATATGGTAAATACACAGAATGCATATATGATAAATATATTTATTGAATAATAAACACTAATGTTACATGGTTATAGCAATTTTATCCTATTTATATAATATGGCTTAGTTTAAGTTAATACAACAAAAATAGCAAATCCATGCAGGTTTGTCCTTTTAATAACAAAGGTATTATACAAGTAGAGTTAAATAAAAATGAAATGATTATAAATTATCCTTTTTATAATAAAGGTATAATATATATATATATATATATATATATATATATATATATATATATATACATATATATTTAAAATACTCATTAATAATTCATGAAAACACAAAAGAAATCATGACCGCGAAGGAGGTTGTATATCTGATACAAACCACACGTGGTTGTATCAGATATACAACCACTAGTGGTTGTATATTAGGTCCATCTCCGCTCCAAAACATTGAAAATGAGCTTTTTCTTAATTAATCTGAACAAATATTACTCATATTAACATCAAAGACTTGGAGTATTTTAAGCTTTTCGGCTCGAGCTTGTATATCCAATACAACACGGCCACTCATATTGTAAATACTACATATATATATATATATATATAATGCACTCACACAACGCATACACACTTGATAACTATATAAGGTATAAATAAGGTGTGTTCTTTGAAACATGGTTTTTAAAAAGGTGTGTTATTATATTATGGTATTTAAGAAGATGTTACTAATGAAGGTGTGTAATTAAAAGGTGTGTTTTTTGGAAAGGTGTGTCACAAGGTGTGTTTTTCAAAGGTGTGCTAATGCTAAGGTGTGTTATTCAGAAAAGGTGTGTTAAATTAACACACCTCCCTCATGCAAAGGTGTGTTATAACAAGGTGTGTTATGTCAAGGTGTGTCGAATAACACACCCGGGTGTGTTATTCAACACACATGGGTGTGTTATCCAACACACCAAGGTGTGTTTTGTAACACACCAAGATGTGTAATTGATTATTTTTCTGATAAGGTGTGTTACAATAACACACCTTAGTGTGTTTCAAAACACACCTTGGTGTGTTTCAAAACACGCCTTTTTTTAGAGTGTATAGATTCGCGTTCAAACTGCATATAGGCACGTAGTTCGGCCACTCATGTATATCAAACTCAATGCCATGCTATTACTTATAAATATTTTACTTAAAATAGTCCGTTACTTCTTAGTTTATTCACGCCTCTATTCTCTTTGATGTACCCGCTTATGATATAGCTAGATTACTGAGTTACACCGCATAGTAAATGACTTACTACATTGCTCAAAAACTAACGTCTATATAGAATACTATTTTCTTGTTTAAAAAAACAAACATCCTTTTACATGACTGATGAGGTCTCCATCTTGGTAACTAACCAATACTGAATTATTCAAATGCTACCGCTTAGAAAGCACATAATATCGACTATAAATTTACAACCTGGGTTCTCAACCCAAACCTCATCCAGTAGTCTAATGGCAATGGTTAAAGCGTCTAACTGATAATAGAAAACTGCAGTTTCGACACCAGTCTGCGGCTCAGAAATACGTTCAGAGTTTGACGAGCTTGGTGAACGTCTAATAAAAGTCTGTTAAACTGAATTAAACTAAGCTAAACTAACTATATTTATTCAGGATAACTCTATATCAGTTATATCATTCTAAACTGTTATCCCTAGAGGTCTAAACTGTTATCCCTAGAGGTGCAGTAAGGGCCATCCCTCATTCGATTAGTGTTACTACAGGAGGAAACCAAAGTACCAGGAGGAAACCTGTAGTGTTTGGTAGAGTCAAACCGGAAGCATTCTTCTCACATGCGGCCGAGGTGAAATCTTCAATAAGATAACTGCTGAGAGCAGGAATCGAACCCAAGTCGCATAGGTGAAAGGCACGTGCGCTAACCATGCAATGTGCCACCAACACCCCATTTAGGGCCTGTTTATATGGAGGCGAGTTACTTGGTCAGCCGAGTTAGCCGGTTTGCCGGGATAAACTTCGCGTTCTGTTTATATGAAAGCGAGTTACCTATAGCTGGCGGGTTGTAATATTTGAGATGATTCTCATCAACGAAAGTGACATGAACTAACGAATATAGAAAATTCATCCCGCTATGCCGAGTTATCCGGTGGAAAGTGTTTATACGGGGAAATGTTTATCCTGCCTTGCCGAGATCCCGGCTGCCAGTGCCGAGTTCTCGCCAGGGCGAGATACCCGTCTGTCTCATATAAACACTGCGGTGGGGAAAACAGTGTTTGCTCTACCGACCGTGAAGTCGCCATGTGTCGAGTAACTCGACTGGCCAGGTAACTCGCCTTCATATAAACAGGCCCTTAAGCCCGTTCTCCACTAGACGAATTTGTTCGCGCGAATCGAATCGAAATACTCGTTCATGCAATGTAATTGGTTGGTGCTGCTAGTTTTCGCACCAATTTTCTTACTTGCCAATCATATTGCCGGAGAATTCGCTTCGCGCGAACAAATTCGTCTAGTGGAGAACGGGCTTTAGACAGCATTGACTATGTTTTGAAACATTTCTGATAATTTGCCTAGCTTAATTATTAAACAGTTATCAGCAGTTTCGTTATTTTTTAAATGTCGGTCATTTCAGACGTGTCTGAGGTCTTGTCTATTTGTGTGCGTGACTTTTTTTATATAAATTATCAACAAACAAAAATAAAAAAGTATGCTTTATTTTCAGAAATTATTACAGAAAGAACCTGAACCAGTCAGTCCAGTTGAAATTGGATTACAAGGTAGAATAGTTTAAATCATATACAGTATAATATGAAGAATCAAACATCCAGCTAGCAAACAGGCATATGTAAAGAACGCAGTTACAGCTATTGTGATGTTGTGCCATGTCTGCTGGAGTGTTTAAACTTTTAAGTGTCGACTATGAAGTAAACAATTCGAAGTAAAAAATCGCTTTAGTGAATAGAAAAGCATGATAGGAGCCTTCACTGAAAATTTAAAGAGAATCTGATGTATATTTTTCAAGTTATAAACTCTCAAAGTTTGCCATAGGTGGTTGGTTTTCGGAAAAATTTGGGCTTTCGGTAACAATGCCTTATGACGTACCCAAATGATAACTATGTATAAGAACAATGGATTTTAGCATCAATGATCAATTTACGTACGTCATGAGAAGGTATCGTTACCAAAAGCCCAAATTTCTCTACAAACGAACTAGCCTCGGCAAATTACTTTGAGGCTTCATAACTCGGATGTTCATAACTTTTCAGTGAATGCTCCTGTCATGGTTTTCTGTACATTAAAACAATATGCCAATGAACTTTTCACTTCATATAGACACTTTTAGTAAAATTGCCACTGGTTTATTTCAAGGCTGTTCTCTAACTTCTGTAACAGCATGTATCCACATCACCTTGACTGCATTGTATGTTGCTGGCCTTGTGGATGCCCCTGCGTAGTTTTATCCATAGTAGTGAACCAGAACAAAGTCTTGTTCTATCAGGTGACATTTTCCTTTCAATAGCTTTTGGTTTAGTTTTCTTCTAACTCTTCTAACTCCCACGCCATTCTCTCTACTTGAACAGATTGGCAAACACCTGATTGAAATGAGGTGAAAATAGGCCTCAATAACAAAGTTTGTACAAAATCTATTTTCATCACTTTCTTTGCATTTTCAAAACTTTTCAAGATCTTCTTTATCTATCTTGTTGGCATCTCTAAAGCTCACGGCACTATCGAGCAAAGCATTTAATAGAGACCTTTTGTATGGGAGAACACAAGTTGTGGATTTCTTGAGGACTGTTGAATGGATTTTTGTTCCACTTGCCTTCATCCTTTGTCTCAGTTAACCATCTGTACATGTACTACATGTAGAAACACTTTTCTGTTTCAACTTCCACAATCTTAGAAATTCCTTCACCTCGAATGGTGGAAATTTTTGTCTTTAGCATGCATTTCATAAGACTAGTTATTGCAGCTTCAGGCTCAATAACTAACTCCTCCAAACTTTACTTTACTTTTTCAATTGGACACTTCAGTTGAAGATTCCAGTTCAAAAATGAAATATGCTTTGAGGGTACTCTGAGCCAAAGATATTCTCTTCTCGTACATAATTTCACTGTATGCAGAAAAGCATTATAACAGCGATTGGAAACCAATTGTGTAAAATCATCAGAAAACCTGACTTGAGAATCAAAAAAATAGTAAATTAAAAAAATAAGTAAAAATAAAAAAATAAAAAAATAAATAAATTAAAAATAAATTTAAAAATAATCAATTTTCCTCCTTTTTCGTTTTAATTAGAACCTTTCTCAGCAACTTTTACCAACCTTGGAGCAAGTGGTCGTATTGGACCAACATCACTCGGATCTTTTTATGCTGGTCAAGATCACGAGAATATGGTGACAGTAGTAAATGGCATACAACACTGGACTGTTCCTTTCACCGGAACGTATCAAATCACAGCGGTTGGAGCGTCAGGTGGATATGATAATTCTGGACTAACTGCCAAGGGTCGTGGCGCATATATAAAAGGAGACTTTGATTTAAAGGCGGGAGACGTGCTTAAAATAATGGTTGGCCAAGAAGGTGCTGTTAATTCTGCACACACAAGTTCAGGAGGTGGCGGAGGAACATTTGTTGTAGCATCATCGAATACCCCATTGATAGTTGCCGGAGGTGGCGGTGGGATTGAAAGCCTCGCTGCTCGTCTAGGTAACTGTGATGCAAACTCTGGGACATCGGGAAGGCAAAACCAATGTTCCTCCTCTTGTGCAAGTTGGTCTGGTGGAACAAATGGTAATGGGGGTCAAGAAGCTGATGTTGGCAATTCAGGTAAGTAAGTAAGTAAGTAAGTAAGTAAGTAAGTAAGTAAGTAAGTAAGTAAGTAAGTAAGTAAGTAAGTAAGTAAGTAAGTAAGTAAGTAAGTAAGTAAGTAAGTAAGTAAGTAAGTAAGTAAGTAAGTAAGTAAGTAAGTAAGTAAGTAAGTAAGTAAGTAAGTAAGTAAGTAAGTTATAGTAATTAAGCAAGCAAGCACGCAAGAACTAGGTACAGTAAGTAGGTAAGTCACATGGATGAGTGAGTAAAATTCTTTTGCCTCAAGAACTAACCATAAAAAAGAAAAAACACGGATTGGATTGGATTGGATTGGATTGGATTGGATTGGTGAAGCTGTTTCGACAAGCGAAGCAGGTTTCCACAAGAGTTCCTAGGCTTCCCAATCTGTCGTTTTTTACTGCATGAATAAGCGAGCCACAAAGTACTGATCGGCAGTCAGTCGGTCAATGAATCATTCACTCAGCCTTTTGACGGTTTAATTAAACAAGTAGAGTTTCAGTTCGGCTCACTGGCTTCAACTTTACTTCATATTAAACAAGATGGTATTATAGTAAACTGGTTCTAACTGATTAATAGAACTCATCTTCTAACTATTTTTGTTGGGTTAGCAACAACTAGCAAGATAAACCGCCGTTAAACTGTTTAAAATATCGCATTATATAAGGCGTATATATAGATCAAATACATAGTAAGATTATTTGGTTTAGCTCGTTATGTGAAACCAACTGAAATATCTCGACAAAAAAGCAAGGAAACCTGCAAAAGATGTTACTTTGTCATTTTTAAGTGTTTAATTAGACAGACTTCACTTTCGTTTCGTAGGTACTTTAAGTTAAAAATATATGTCACAATTATTTCTACGATTATTTGTCTCATCTTTTTCTGGACAACAACGGGTACCCCTGTTAGTTATACAGTGTATTATATTCCGGACAGCTTGAGTTTTTTAAAGTTTTGTTTAAGTTCTTCTGCACCAGCTGTCATTAGATGTTAAAAGAATACTCAGAAAAATTATAACCTTGTAAAACACGTACTGTACGCGATTCAGTGCTGGCTGATTTAGATCACGTTTGGTGTCCATGAAACGAAAATTTGTCCTATTTAAAAGAACCCTAAGAATTACAGAGTAACTTTTTTTGGCAATTTTTCGTTTCCTTGCTTCGTTTGTTTGATATGCAAATTGACAGTTTGACGTTACATTGTGCATGACCCATTGGAAAAGGTTATATATTTCTTCGCTTTTAGCAAATATAATCAAAGTTAGTTTCAGAAATTGCAGCTTGATGTCAGTAGTAATTGTCCGTTGTTTGCTGTACAAGCTGTGTTATTTAATAATACTCAGAAAAACTCTGAGTTCTAAGCGGGACTCGAACCCACAACCTTCTGAATGCTAGCCAAACCCTCTAACCATTGAGCCATTAGAACTAGATAATGGAACAAGGTTAATTAAGGTAATTATACCTTAGACTGTGCCCCAGTCCTCCTGGAAACTTACTGTTACAACGCGACTTGTAGACAAACAGTACTTGTAACCGAGCGGTTAAGATTCGTTCCTGGAGGACTGGGCACAGTCTAAGTTACCTTAATTAACCTTGCTCCGCTATCTGAGTTCTAGTGGCTCAATGGTTAGAGCGTCTGGCTAGCATTCAGAAGGTTGTGGGTTCGAGTCCCGCTTAGAACTCAGAGTTTTTCTAAGTATCACTAACTGACACAGCTTGTACAGCAAACAACTGACAATTATTATAATCAAAGTTGCCCATCCTCATCTTGTGATACATCAGTAATTTTTGATTAGTAAAATTTTAAGGGAAAATATAGAATAAATTAGGCTTACTTTTGATCTTTCTCTGTCAATTTGTTGTTTAATGCCGACCTTTACCAATTTTACTCATATAGTGAGTTTGCAGGCTACATGTAAATGTGATATAATCACTTGAAAAATAAAATAAATGTTGTTGTAAGAAAAGCAAACCATGCACAAACGCCTCCTTCAAATTAACTTCGAAATGTTTATATATTGCAATTTGATTTCATATTGTCTTCCTATAGGTGGTGGGGGAGGAGGTTATAAAAGCGATGGACGAAGTAGTAAACAATTTGGTGGAAACTATGGCAATGGTGGAGAGGGAGGTAAAAGTTTCTTACAAGGTGGAGCAGGAGGACGTGCTTGGCGCAATAATGCAGTAGGAGGATTTGGAGGGGGAGGTGGTGCTTATGGAGGAGGTGGTGGGGCAGGAGGTGGTGGAGGCTATTCTGGAGGGGCATCCGGAGATAATGTGACTGGTTCATGTGGAGGTGGTGGAGGATCATACAACAGCGGAACAAACCAACAAAATACTGTGGGCTTTCGAGACAATGGACATGGCTATGTTGAAATAAATCGAATCTTTACAAAATAGTGTTTAAGTTCAGGTAATCACCAAGACTTTATGTAAATATGCCAATCACATGCATATAGTACAGTATATACATTTAAAATACATTGTTGGTCTTTTTTTAGTTGGGGTATTCTGTAATAATTAAATTAATGTTGTAGATGATATACTGTATACAATATTGTATATAGCTTGAATGTAATTATTGTTTATGTATAATAATTACTGGACATGCTAGCTGAAAATACATTAAATCACAAATTAAACACAGTTTGAGAATTATTATATAGACTGTATAGTATACTATATACTCTTCGCCATTGAAAATTTTAATAATGCATTAATACCTTTTCCATGCTAAGAAATTTTAAATGACTTACTTATGTACATACATAAAAAAAGCCCTGGGCAGTTAAAAAAAGCCCTGGCTAGTTACCGCCGTAGTGCATAACAATTCAGTTGTATTCCCTGCAAGTAATTATTAGGACTACAAATAAGCTGAATTTAATTAAAACATTTGCTAATTTACCAAAAACTTACATTCAGTTTATTTCTGATTATCCGCCAGTATTTCCCGAGAATAGCGGGTATTGTACCAAATATACCTGAAGTAAAAATTTCATTGCGGTACACCTTAACAGAATTTATCAAAACGCAAAAATACGCAGAAAATAGGTAAATTGAAGGTTTTCAAAGAGCAAATAGGGAGTTCAAGGTTTTTTCCCGCCATATTGCAAGGGGTGCAAAACCATTGGGGCGAGCGCGCGGCCATACCTATTTATCCCTGTTAAAATCATGGCGAAACTCGCGAAGCAAGAAGTATATCGCTTCGGTTTCTGTTAAATTCGTCTTTAATCGTCATTTGGATCACTCTCCTGTGAGCTGATATGCTCGTTCTTTGATTTTACACCATTATCGCTGATAATCAACGTGTAGAAATGCTATAATACGAAAGTTTCTTCAACTGAGGGGTGGCTGCGCCGTTGTGGCAGTTGGAATGTTGGGTGAAGAGGTATTATCTTAAAATTTTGGTCGTTAATAAGCGGTCAAATCACCAGATTTCGGCAGAAACTTGGCGTAAGTAAACATTTGTCCAGTTTATCAGCCTTCCACGCGAATGGTGTCAAATTTCCCAAATAAAATTGCTTCGTTCTTCAAAATAAATTACGCGTTTACTTCGATAAAAATACAATAAATATGTGCTATTCTATCTTTATACTTTAGTTAGACTTAAAGTGGATTTAAAGAGTTTCCGCTCTCGTTTTGCCCTGTATATGCGAGTTAGCGTGTACAAATAATAGTCAATAGAACAGAGAAATATAAAACACGAGCAACCCGCGAGAAGGGAATCTTATACATAACAGTGATAATACACTTCGACTTCGTTTGATAACGAGAAAGAGGATATTTCAGACTTCAGATGATAAAGATGAACCTCTGGTTACTATACGCTTGAAGTTCGAGTGATTTACAAGAGTTGGAGGTAAAGTTTTACATTGCGTTGCTGAAATCGTCACTCAGTCGTGCCCGTCATAACAGCGCAGTCACTCCTCAGTTGAGCAAACTTTAGTATTATAGCGTTTCTACACGTTAGTTATCAGCGATAATGGTCTAAAATCAAAGAACGAACATATACCAGCTCACAGCAGAGTGATCCAAATGACGATTAAAACGAATTTGACAAAAACCGAAGCGATATACTTCTTGCTTCGCGAGTTTCGCCATGATTTTAACAAGGATAAATAGGTATGGCCGCGCGTAGCTATTTTGCACAACTGTTTCCTTTGGGAGTTGAAAGTCGAAAATGTCTGGCCCTTCCTTTTTTGCAGTCAAAATAGAAATACCTTGCCACCGGGTAGAACTTTACCGTATAAATAAATTAATTATAAGACAAATTTGCGTAGATGTATCTTACAATCGTCAATAAAGGCTCGTCATCCATCTTTTCTGTGAGGCCAAACACGAGAGAGAATACAGGATTTTTGAAAGCGCCAGTGTAACTGACAGCTGATCAATCGTTATTATTGAAATCAACAACGGTTTACAGAAACAAATCAGTCTACTACGATGTACGATCACGTTTCACGGGAAATAAAAAAGTCATTTCTCTTTTCACGGATAAGAAAACTGCCATTTCACGTTTCACAAAAAGTTACGGGAACGTTTAATCAACTCTGTGACAATTATTCACAGAAGGCGAAGTAGATTGAAGCTGAGTAGATTGAAGCTGAGTAGATTGAAGCTTATATCGCGGATATAGGATTTTGAAAACGTCAGTCAAAGTTGCGGGGGGTCCGGGGGCATGCTCCCCCGGAAAATTTTTGAAAATGGCATTTCCCGCGATCTGACAGCACATTTGGCAAAATTCTGAAACTTTTAAAACATATTTTTAATGGCCCACTTTAATCATTTTTACAAAAGATTTTGTCCAAATTGGATGTTTTCTAACTTTATTGAGAAATTATACAGCATTATATATACTAAAATATTAGTTAGCCTAACGAAACAGGCGCAAACACCCATGCTTTCTAAAAATTAACTAAATAAATTATGGACCATAAACACTAGTACTGACATTACTGACCAAAATGATCGAGGGCTCTGGGGAACGGTAGGCATAGCAGGGGACCCCAATCTCGTCCCCAGAGCTCACGTTCCCCACCCGGGCAACGAGAGACTCTGGGATAATCCGTTTCACATCGATATTTCATTGGCTGACGAACACAGTGAACTCTATGTAACTCTTCTTCCGGATAACAAGAATCCTGTGATGGCGTGAACGGATTATCCCAGGGCCTCTCGTTTTCCGCCGGCTGGGTAAGGGGTAAGGGGAATGTGGGCTCTGGGAACGAGATTGAGGGGACCGTAGATCGTGCACGCGCGAGCGAGTATCTCTAGGAGAACGATGGCTCTCGCAGATCAGAAGAAATTAAACTTACAGTCTTAAAAATTATAAAATACGTAATGCTTAATCACAGTTCACGACAACTTCAGTACTTTATCTTCACGGACAATTATTATCGACAATCACGGCTCACGGCTGCATACAAATCACGTTTCAAAGACACAAAATTCCGGCATTTCACATTTCACAAGAAAATATATTGGCAATTCACGGCTCACGAAAATAACCTTTTACCACCCTCTACGATCTTCTGTAACCGCCGCAGTATTTTTGAGCAGAAACGGGTCCGCAATTGACAGCCAATCAATCGTTGTTATTGAAATGCACAGCGGTTTACAGAAGCGGAAGTGGGAAGGTATTTCTCTTTTGACTGTAATAACATTTGCAGCCTTTTATATATCTATATTGAACTTTTTAGCTAATGTCACATATTGGTGGTTTGTAATCAATCCCGTGAGATTTAGGCAACAAAGATACGGCGGCCATGTTGGAGGAAAACTGATACTCCAAATACAATAGCTGCTAATGAATTCTTCTGTTAAGGTTCCTCCAACATGGCCGCCATGACGTCTACAGTAGTGCAAACCAAGAATAGGTTAAACTTAAAAGCCTAGAGAGATGTTTAATATTATTAAACATCTCTCGTGGAAGCACGGGTGCCGTGTTCTGTTAGGGCGCTGCCTCTCGCCGCTGTAGTTAAGCCCAGTTGGACGGGGTTAGTACTTGGATGGGTGACCGTCTGGGAATAACCCTGTTCTCGAACTTGAATTTCATGTGAGTAGAGTTTAGTTGGTCTCCTGTGCTTCGAGGGTTTTTCGCAGGGTTCTGCGGTCTTCCTCCCTCAGTAAAATCAACACTTAGGTCTCAGCTTATGTCGTGCACTTTTAACATGAGCCTCTGGCTCGGATGATTGGGCGACCACATCCTGTGCTTACGATGTTAAATAAATCATTACTCATTACTGTAAAGCTCGAGTGCGAAGTACGTAATAACTAAACTCATACATATAGATATATAGATTATAGATAGATACTTTTAATAGAAAAAAACCCACCTTGCAGCTAACAGATATTTAAAATTACATGCATGTCGAATCCAAGAACTTAAAACTATAAAGTAAACTAAACTACAGACTACCTAAAAAAATAATTAAACTTAACTAAAGAATAAAAAATGTGATGCACATGCAGGTAAAAATGTTTGTTTAAATAATCTATTTGTTTTACACTTGGGGATGATAAAATGTCTTTGGTTCCTAAGTAAATAAGTAGATACAGTAACGTTAGGAGTCTTAGGCCATGTCCGCACTAATTCGTTTTCAAACGAAAACGGAGACCTCGTATCGAAAACGTATCAAACGTTTTCCGTCCACACTATCGTTTTCGCCGTTTAGTAAAACAATAAAAGATCTACAGGGGTATGAATGAATAGTTCTAGGTGACTGAAACCAAGATAACATAATCGCGACGTCATTGTTTTCCAAACGCTTCATTTTTGCCGTCCACACCGGTGCAGAAAAACGGGTTTCGAATATCTCCACTCTGGAGAGCGCGTTTTCCAAACGCTCCGTTTTCGGCAACAAAAGACGTTGGATTAGTGTGGACGAAAAGCCTAACCGAATGGAAAAGTCTCCGTTTTCGTTTAAAAAGTGATTTATGATCGATTTTCGACTGTACTGTTAAAAGTCTTGACTCTTGGTAAGATGATATCGATGGTGATGAAGGCGACCAGTTGCGATAAAATGCAACATCAAGGCCTTCCGGGATTGAACCCGCGACCCTGCGATGCTAGTGCAGTGATCTGACAACTGAGCAACGGTTTGGTCTTATAATGTTTATAAATGTATACTACACGAGAAATTTCTTTCACCAAAATTACCTAGTCTATCCAGTTTAGTCGAGTGAAATACCAAATATCACTTGAAATTACACGCAGTTCTACTCCCGGCATTACCACATTATATAAATAGAACTTGTGGCCAAGCTCTTGGCAACGGCTTCCGTAGCTCAGTGGTCAGAGCACTGCATTGGCACCGCAGGGTCGCGGGTTCAATCCCGGGAAGGCGTTGATGTTGCATTTTTCGCAACTGGTTCCAGTTT
>OZ036013.1:7208550-7343550 GCA_964035015.1 Corallium rubrum
AGAGGTTGTTTATAAAAACAGTTGGGTTTTAAATTTCTCAATTTTCAGTAGGAAAAAACAACAAATGCACTTTACCGTGTGTTATTACAGCTCTGGAATTACATGTACTCTTGGTATCGAAAAATGTCGGATTTTGCATTTCCACAACTGAAACTTGAGTTTAAGCTATAATTTAGCATTATCTTACTACTAATTCTTGGCAAGACAACCTTCAAACGTTTGAGATAACAAAGAAAAATAAGAGAAACCTGCATCTTCCGTACGAGTTTCGGACTCGAATTTTGCTTTTGTGCGGCAGATATTTCGTCATTCAATCCATTTTCCTGTGTAGAAATTGTTCAGCTACAAGGCCGATAAGCCCAATACATACTATCTTCTTCGTTATCATCTATAAAAAAACTTTAGGTCTAAAAAATGGTTGTTTTTTGCAGCGAGTTTTCAGTTTTTCATTGTGCCCCTCATAGGTTCTGTTGAGGTCAGACGTGCAATGGCTACCCCCAGCGGCCGGAAGTTTGACTTCACCCAATCATAGGGCCTGTCTTATGGAGTTAGCGTTCCAGTTTATTTAGAGTTCAATGGTGTGCACACGGAAGTCACGTTATCGTATAATCCTATCTCACCTTTACTGACTCCGAGTAGTCAAACGTATTCGCCTTGAGAAGTTTATCTGGTCGAGATATTTTGGTAGCATTATTAAGTTGGCATTTGTTTCGTTGGTTTAAAGGTATTCCTCGTGTTTCGTAATTGATGGATTTGCAGCTTGGAAATTGTAAGAGACACAAATGTGCACATTCAATAACGCTGTACGTCCTTTGTTCACTAATGACATGGCCATCAAGGCGACCACCTAGTTTTAAGAAATAAATGTAAATTACAACACATCAACCTCGAAGAACATAAACTTCTTAAAGTGGCTGGGAAAAACATTTACAGTGCATATAAAATTAAAGAAAAGACAACTAGAAAACGTTCTCATTCAAAGATTGTAAAAATTAAGGCTAGGGCCAGCTTTTCCCGCCAGGTGACGCCATCCTACGCCATCCCACGCCATTTCACTTCATGCATTCATGATCTTTATACTCTTAAATATAAATGCACGGGGCCCAGCCAATCAGAGCGTACGTAGGGGACACCTTATTTTATAAATTTAATATTGATATACGTACCTTCGGCCACCAGACGAAACACTGCACTTGAATACATAGCTTGAAAACAGTCAGCATTCAAAAGAAGTAGAAAAAATATTTGGAACAGGCATTTAAAAAGAATGAACAATTTCGATTTGGGGCGATCCTTTCCAAGGAAACCTTTTTGAAACATTTCTTCTGTTAAAACGAAATTCAACATAAACAATTAATGCCTAATCGTACTTAAAACGTTTACTTAAAAAATAAAGAAGTGTCATTATTTTCAAAAGAGATCTATTTGTAATAAAGTATATATGTACAAAATGAAATTTTCGTAGTTAAAATAATTAAATTAGAAAGAGTTAAAATTATTGATGAAACCAACGTTATCACATCCACTAAGGGGCTGCATGTTCTTATGAGGCGAACGGGCCCGGTAACCGGGCCTTATTACCGTGCCCTATGATGGTCAGCAAATATCAAATTAAAGACATTTAATTTTACTACCCACATGGGATATTAAGCTTGAGTAAACTCGTTATGTTAATATGTTTAACCTTAATATGTTTGACTTTCACACAAAACCCATCATAGTTAAATAAATCTCTTCGGCTATACATGTTCTAGATCAATTAAAAACAACGCTAATTCCATTATCTCGTCAATCATTGTATTACAAACTAATACCATGACATTTTGGGATTGCTAGGATGCACGTGACGTCATGGCAGTCATGTTGGTTGGTAAATACAAAAGAATATTATATTAGATGCTATTGTACCTACCAACTGACATGGCCGATGTTTCTTTGTCATTTAAATAATAATAATAATATTAAAAGCTTATATAGCGCTTATAACATATAGATATAAGCGCTTTACATTGATTAGTCTAAAAATACATATGATGATAAAAATAAAAGTCTAACATTACAAAGATTACATCTCACAAGATCTAAATCACCAAATAGTGAATAACACTAATCTACATTATAGGCTATTTTGAACATGTGAGTCTTAAGCTTACTCTTGAATTCCAAGAGATCTGTGCATGCTCTAATAGAGGTAGGTAGTTTATTCCATAATCTAGGACTACTAGCATAAAAAGCTCTACCACCGTAACTATTTACATTAAATCTAGGTTCATTAAGTAAGTTAGCTTTGGAAGATCTAAGACTTCTAGAAGGCTCATAATGACTGATCAGATTTGCAATATATTGCGGAGCAAGTCCATAGAGTGCTTTAAATGTCATTAAAATAATCTTATAAATAATACGTTGTTCAACTGGAAGCCAATGTAACTCCATTAAAATAGGTGTAATACGATCATACTTATGAGCTCCGGTTAACATTCGTGCTGCAGAATTAAGAACACGCTGTAACTTTCTAATCTGATCCTTAGGAAGACCATACAACAGTGCATTTGCATTATCAAGTTTGACAGTCACAAAAGCATGAATAAGCGTTTCAGTTGTATGAGACGACAAAAATCTTCTAGCACGAGCAATATTCCTTAGGTGGTAAAATGCTGACTTGCATATACTATTAATATGTATAGACATTGTAAGGAATTTATCTAGTGTAACACCAATATTCCGAGCATGGGGTGCTGGAGTAATTATGTCGGAGCCCACAGTCAGCACAGGGAATACAGGTTCAGGCCGGAATTTTGAGCTCAAAATAAGAAGTTCCGTCTTACCAGTATTGAGCATTAATTTATTCTCTGACATCCAATTTATAATGTCTACTAGACAGGCTTCCACGCGCGATTTGACTTGCTCGAGGTCATTCTGATCCTTATAGTTAAAAGAAACGTAAATTTGACTGTCATCAGCATATAGATGAAATTTCATGCCATGAGATCTTAAGATGTCTCCTATCGGTGACGTGTATATCAGATATAATATAGGTCCTAGTACCGATCCTTGGGGAACACCGCAAACTACGTCATAGCTGTCTGAAGTAGCCCCATTAACATATACAGCCTGAGTGCGACCAGACAGATAGGACGTGAACCAGTTTAACGCATCACCTTTGATTCCAAATTTAGAAGACATTCTACGAAGCAAGATCGTATGATCTACCGTGTCGAACGCAGCTGATAAATCCAATAGCAGCAATATGACACCCGAGTTTCCATCTATTTCACGAAGAATGTCATTCTGTACACGAATCGGTGCTGTCTCACAGCTGTGAAATTGCTTATAGGCAGATTGGTACAATTCCTCAAGGCCATTGATATGAAGATAATGCAGTAAGCGCAAAGCTACCACTTCTTCAGTCATCTTCGAAATGAACTTTAAGTTAGAAACTGGACGAAAACTGGAAAATTCCTCGTAGTCCGTATAGCAGACTTTTTGAGAGTCGGGTGTAAAGCAGCTTTCTTGAAGGATAATGGAACATGGCTAGTTTCCAGAGATGAATTAACAATATCAGCAATAAACGGTAGAATCACATGTATTTGAGCAGAGAGTACCTTCACTGGAATAGGATCTAGCACACAAGACTTTAATTTAGTCTTTTTCAGAATATCAGATAGCTCCTCAACAGTGGTAGGAGTAAACGCATCTAAACAGCAGGTCAACTCTGGATTATCCAACTGAGAGAAAAATAGAGTATTACTTGACGATGAAATATGTAATCCTTGCCTAATCTTGAAGATTTTATCATTGAAGAAATGTGCAAACTGGTTCGCTAATCTTGTGGAAGAATCACACGCAGGATATAACTTCTCGGGTTTTCTATGGAAAAAACGGTTAACAATCTGAAAAAGCCGTCTACTATCAGTACCAACATCCTGAACAAGTGATGAATAATATTCCATCTTTGCTTTACAGATCAGGTTCTTGACATGAGTACACTGGTCAACATATCCTTTTCTATCAACCTGTAGGCCACTGTTGCGCCATCTCCGTTCCTTCCTCCGCCGTATTACTTTCTGATCTTTAATATCTTCATTATACCACGGTGCCATAGGTCGAATCGTTACGGTCTTTTTACGAAGTGGGGCGTGGCTCTCCAATAAAGTTGATAATACTAAGTCATATTGGTCGCAGTGCTCTGCAAGGACAGAAGCAGGTGCTGTATATAACTTAGAACTGAGAATGTCCTGACGAAAGGTAAGCATATCAATATTTCCAAGCCTACGATACGAAATATCTGACTTCAGGTTAGGAGGCTTAGTCATATCCACATTACAGTGCAACACAATGTGATCAGAAATTCTAGCATCCAACACTTTTAAGTTGTTAATCACAGCTTCATCTTTCCTAGTAATAATGAGGTCAAGTGTATGGTTGTTATTGTTCGTTGGCACATTCACATGCTGTTCAAGATTGAAAATCTGCAGAAGCTCCAAAAACTTGCAAGCATTAGAGTCTCCTTCGTCCTCGTGACAATTAAAATCCCCTACCAATATAAGCTTTCCAGTAGCTAGTGAAACGTGCTCCAGAAATGTTGTAAATTCTTCAAGAAATAAGGGATATGTAAGTTTATTCATCGATGATGGAGGAGGACGGTAAATAACAACAAATCTAAAAGTAGATGAGTTTGCATTAAATAATAATTCCATCAATTCGAACTCATATCAGGAGATTGACTGCAACCCAACAATTGCAATATTAGTGATTAAATAAATGTCCCCTAAGACCTTGCATAGGAGGCTGTGTAAAATTCCCTCGTGATAAACCCATCCCTTGGCTTTCGGGGACATTTAATCGCATCTCTCACATTTAAGCCTCAAGGATGTATTCATGGGGTAGAATTAGGCTAAAGGTCCCTCATTACTATTAACAAGACGCCTGCTCAGGCGTATACTCGGGTTACTGATCTGTGCAACCTGACAAGGCAAACGTAAAAATGACAAGCTGCGCAATAAACTAAAATGTAAACATAGTTGTCGCACGGAAAAGTCTAAAGAATGCGCAATAGCAATACGTAAACATAATTCTCAATACAATAAATAATAATTGAGTTTCAAAAACAGATATTAAATGACTGGACACACAAGGTGACCAATGTGGTAGACGCTGTCCATCTTGTATTCCTGACTTGTGTCCGTGAGTGTTCTCTGTATTTGACTTATCTTGATGTATGGTTACGTCATCGAGAATATGACACGACGTTTGGAGATTGAAGGCGATTTCGAAACGAGTAACGAAACATCATATACAAATAGCTACTGTCGTTCAACTACTGTCTCAGTGTCACTGATTCAGAATCGAAGTGACCGACTGCAAACTACAACGAACGTTCAATCATAAACACGAAATGGACAACCAAGAAAGAAAAAAACCGGAAAGAAAGAAGCCGAGTAATAAGGCCATTGTCCTTTATAATCATAGATTAGCCTAATAGATTGACACACTGCGTGCATGCTAAACAATTCTTTTGTTCCTCGGTGACCATGTAATTACTTATTATAACATACAAAGTCTATTATGTTCCATGTGCCTAACAATTTTAACAGGTCACTTTTCTCACGGCAGCTGGTCGTATATATATGTGTCAATGCTTTCAACTCGAAGATAAAAGTGAACTTTTTATCTGTGTCTTTTATCTGTATAAAATTAATAATTAAATTACAGTAATAAAATCCTAATTTAACTAAATACAACAATTAAATTGTATTACAGCCAACGGTAACTACAATATTAAAAAATTAAAGAAATAATTAATGAACTCAAAGCTAATTCAGAAAAAAGGACTTCCTTGCTGAAGCTTCCGGAGCACTTGTTATTAACTGTTTGCTCTGGAAAGTTATTCCAGGTAGGGCTAGTGCGAGGGGAAAAGGAGTACTTAAAGACATCAGTACGTACAGAGAAGTATTTGTATGTCTGGGAGTGTTTCTGTCGGGTAACCCCAGTAGATAAGGTGGCGTATTGAGTTGGGTCAGCAGTATTGAGGCCAATGGTGGCTTTATGAAAGCAGCTTAAGCAGAGGCACTCACGGCGGAATGACTGCACGAAGATCAAATTGTGCAAATTTTCTTATTTGGTTCACCTTCATTATCATTGGAATCAAATAATGAAATATTTTCTCATGCAGTTATATATCATTGAATCGAATCGTTTTTGTTCTAGTGATTCTTGACACCCATCGGTATTTTCTCATGCATTTTTCTTTCCTTCTTCCTTACTTTTTTTTTATACATTCACATATAGCCGTGAAACAAATTTAGCAATGTATAATTACTTAAAAGTAAGCCCCCCAGATGAGCGCGCGCGCTCTTGGGGCAAACTTTAATATTATTAAATAAAATATGTTTAAACAAAAAAAAAAGGGGGGGAAGGTCAGATAGCATGGAGCTGACACTCGACTCCCTCAAGTAGTCCCGATTCACAAACCGTGCAGCAAGCACGTCTTTGCATGCACCTTCTCCAGCTGGTTATATTACTGACTATAAGGATCCCATGCTGAGCAAGCATACTCTGCAACGAGGGACGAACAAGAGCAAGGTATAAAGCGTTGCCTTCTCTCTTCTCGAGTAGAATAAAACTGATTACGAGCAATGAAATTTAGCGTCATGCTTGCCTGCTTGATACGTGGTCGCAGTGCCTGTTGATCAGCTAAGATTTTCTTACACTTGACGTATTTTTTCAACTCAAACCGGTCAAAGAATGAAAGCCAAAACGTTCATAGTTATGACTGAAAATTTAAAAAAGAAATACTTATGCTGATACTATAGACAGGTTGTTCTTTTTCGATTAGAATAAGTTCTTCCATGTGCCCGGCCAGCTGCGTGACAGCGAAAGCCTTTTCTGATACGGAATTAAGTTCGAATAACTTTAATTTAATAATTTTAACAGGTCACTATATGGCAGCTGATCGTATGATCAATGTATTCAACTCGAAGTTAAAGTGAACTTTGTCTTATACTTAACGTTTGTAGTTTTCAACTCAAACCGGTCAAAGAATGAAAGCAAAAACGTTCATAGTTAATTATGATTGCAAATTCATAAAAAAGAAAAACTTATGATGCTGATACTATATAGACAGCTTGTTCTTTTTCGATTAGAATAAGTTCTTTTAGAAATAAAGTAAAACGTATATCATAATAAATACTTCGTGAGAACTTACTAAGCAAGATAGACAAAACTTAGATCTATAATGAGTCTAGTTAAGGCATTTCGCTCGACAGCTGAAAACTTTGTATCATTGAGATTTTGCACCTGCCGAGCTTTTAAATTTTCTTATGCAAAACAAGATTTTGTCGTGGGGCAAAATTTATATATCGCATCAAAAACCATCGATGCTATGTGAATAAATAAAGAAAGAACAAATAAGCTTTAAAAAGATAAGGTAGTAAAACAGACTGCCAAAATTAAAAAGGTGTACGCCTTTAATTAACTAAGTGGTAACGCTGAACAGTGGTTTTCAGACTACGCGTTTACACTACAGAAAATATTCCGGATTCGCAAAAGTTTCCAGATTCACTTCGTATAGGCGTTTACACTACAAGAGCATTCGGATTCGGCCGTTTACACTACACGTACACCTGGAGTTCCTTATGTGTGCCATGTTGGTTGCACCGCAAACTCATATGACTGCGGACATAATTAATAGCCGAAAGAAACTTAGCGTTGTCTGCTAAAATGCACTCTTTCTACATTGTTTTATCCATTTTAAGTTTTTAACAGTTCTTCGAAGAACTATACTGCTCAGCATTACTACCTTAAGCGATATACCTCATTAGGCAGTCTTTCTTTCTATCTTATTTTTTAAGTATGTTTGTTCTTTTATAATTTATGATGATATTTACGATTTTTCACTTTTTTTTACCTAAATTACCATTGATAATACTAAACCAATTATAGTACATCTTAAAATATATCTTACCTTTTAAGATTTCTTTTTATTCTCGAGCTCAGGGTTGTATTTCCGTGCTATAAATGTACTCCGTCCGTGCTTCTTGTTAACATAAGGCTGGAGTGTTTGCCTTGAGCAGAATATCGTGGGAGGCGTATATGATTACGTAGTTCCCCTTGAATATAATAATTAACTTAGAATATGTTTTTCGTAATACCGCAACATTGTCGCTTTATAAACTGTTCCTTAGCGAAATAAGGTGCTTCGTGTCCTTTTATCAATTTATAAACTTATCAATTTATAAACTCTATAGGAGCTGAATTGTGGTTATGTTGTCAGGGAAACATAAGTAGAATGTAATTATTTGATTAAGGTCTTCGGTAAGGTTTGCAGGGTCATTTCGGCAAAGCGCTCTCAATTAGTCAGAACCTATGCCAGAAAAATAAAATAGATATCGTTCGCAAGCTATTAATTTGTATAATACAATGCTGTATTTGATTTTGTATAACTAACATAACCTAAGGCAAAGAGGTGGTCTGTCTTTGCATATGCGAATGATCTAAGTACAGCTACCCACTATAGGGCATATAGGTGTTATAGGTATCATATTCAAGAGTGCAGTCTCAGTAAGCGCTTGCTCTTCGCCATCATGAAGACGAATCTATTTCTATTCGCCCACCCGTCTCCCCTTTAGCTGACAACCTTTCTGCTTTGTTGTGTATTAGATTCCGCATTATTCTTTGCCTATCTGGCGTTTTATTGCCCCCACTTTTACCGGGCTCAATCATCAGTTTGAAGTATGGAAAATAATCCCCGAGCCCGGGCGTAGGGCCGAAGGCCCCGAGCCCGGGTGAGGGTGCTAATCTCGACACGCGTGGAGTTCACTTACACGCGAAATGACACGCAAGTGGGAAAGAAATTCTGCGAGATGTTTGTATATATATCAACAAATCCGCAACTTTCGCAGTTCGGATAGCAGGGTACTTGTAACTGTTACAACGAAGACCGAAAACGACACTGTGTCCTGAAACTGGCCAAAGCCTGTAAAGAATTCTGCTCTGGTGTATTCTACTTAACTCGAGGGAGAACGATAAAGAAATCAGTTTGAAACAAACGGCTTTTTAGGTCTTGAAGAGAACTGAATGACCTGGTCATGGAAAAAGTAAGAAACCGAACGAGAAAAACAATCTGAATTCTGAAAAGAGTATAGACTGAATTGGCAGTGTTTGTGGTGACAAAAGCAGAAGAAAGTTTAACGGTAGGAGATTCATATTTACCAGTTTAGCTGAGTCTTGAGAAATCATGCAATATAAATAATATTCTTGTCTACAGTTGTCTTTGGACGCTAGGACGTGGTATTGTGTCTTTTCTTGGCCACTACTATCTATTTTGAATGAAAATTTGTTATTTGGTTCATCTCGTTGTTTCTTTTTTAATATTGACTTTGTATGCTCTTTCGGTGTGTCAATACAGATGGACTTTGCCAATGAATTTTCTTTGAGGTTATACTGGTTTGTTTCTCTCTTTCTATTCAAATTTTTTAAGGCTGTTAATTTTATTATTACATACTAAAAGTATAATAGACTAAATATAAAAATATAAAAACTATAATAGACCTAAAGGGCGAGGGGTTGTTGCGATCATGTATTTCTAGTTGTATAATTTATTTATGACTTTTTATAAACGCGGCTGTGACCATAGCCAATTTATCCCAATTGGTGTATGTCAATTTCCGTTGTGGGGTGCCCAGTAAACAGAGCTCAGTTAACGCAGTGCTGATAGTAGTCAGAGAGACCCGGTGGAAGACATAAAAGATCTATAGGAGCTGAATTGTGGTTAGGTTGTCAGGGAAACACAAGTAGAATGTAATTATTCGATTAAGGTCTTCGTTAAAGTTTGCAGGGTTATTTCGGCAAAGCGCTCTCAATTCGTCATCATCTATGCCAGAAAAATAAAATATATATCGTTAGAAAGCTATTAATTTGTACAATACAATGCTGTATTTGATTTTGCGATAAATACAAGCCAATAATAGTTGCAAATTTTTCAAGTAAAACCAAAGGGCTTCACTCAGGTCGACTTAAGAACAAAGCGGTTCATTTTGTTCAAAAATTAGTTTTCGCAGTTCGATTCCGAGATAAATTTCCAGCAAAACGTTGACAGCGTTTCTTACTTATTGCCTGATTTCGATTTTATGACTTATTTTGTCCGAATGTTGGGTCGAAAAATCAACTTCGGTCGTCAATAAAATCTGCAAAACTCCACTGTAAATTTATTGCTGCAAATTTATCTCGGAATTAAACTGCAAAAAAGATTTCGAACGAACTAAAACGATTTTTACTTGAGTCGTCCCGAGCGAAGCCCTCTCGTTTTAATTTAAAAATTCATAACTATTATTGCATGGTTTGTGTTTAGCGCAAAATCAAAGACAATAACATTGTATTCTATAAATTATAATAGCTTTCTAACGATATCTATTTTACTTCTGTGGCATAAATTCTAATGAATGGAGTGCGCTTTACCGAAATGAACCTGCAAACCTTAACGAAGGCCTTAACATGCAATTCATAACCATATTTTGTGAACATCAGGTTTCTTGTGATAATTAGTTTAATTTAACGCTTTTTTAAGCAATAACTTTAATAAAAGTGAGCTTGTCAAAGTATAATAAAACAAATAATACCGTGAAATTGCATGGTTTATAAATGCTATAGGAGTTGAACTGTAGGTACAAGAGATAATTAGTCGCCCACAGCGAGTAGCCCAACCTCGTCCCCAGGGCCATTTGTGGGGGCTGGGCCAAGATGGCGGCCAAAAACAAAATGGCGGGAACAAATGGCCCTGGCACAGGCTGCAAAAAATGAGTCATATTTTGACTCATTTTTGACTCGGTCCAGGCTTCACGAAGTTTATCGCGCCTAGTCAGGCTCAATTTTTTTCTGAATATTTTATAGTTCAGCTTGACTGACACAAACTGAAAACAATCAAAACATTCATTTCCAAATACATTGTCGAATTATTAAAATAAACACAGTTTTAATAAATATCTGTAAATTCTTATTATTTATCATTTGCTTCACCGTTGTACCAAATTCGCAAGAAACTGGATTGCCGTTGTTTGGCCGGGCCGCCTTGTTTTCGTAAATTTTCGGTGGATTCAATTCAGCGTTTTGAAAAACATTTAGGCTTCATTTCGTCGAGAACTCTTGTTTGAATAAAGCCTGCTTCTGAATAGCCAAACATATAATTTCTGCCCTGTGTACTTTCCTTTCGCAGCCAAAATACTTTTTGACTTTGGTCACCAAGTCTTTCGTTCGCCCGATTTAGAAAACACACTGAATTGCCGTCCCATGGACTTCGTTGTATGGCAGCCATGGCACAGAGACGACACGACCCCTCATTACATATTCTTCCGACGTTTTTACGGGTGTTTCGCCACATTTTCATTCATTTTGAAGTTGTTTTTTTAACAGCCGGCAATTCTGAATATAATTTGAGCCCTATAAACAAATGCCCGCGAGTTAGCCTGCCGCCCGCCTTGTTTCCACCAATCAGATTACCTAAAACATCCAAAGTTATCTTGAGCCAGGGCCATTTGTTCTTGCCGCCATCTTGGCCCAGCCCCCACAAATGGCCCTGGGGACGAGGTTGCGAGTAGCCATGACGGTGTTTTGTTGCCAGAGTAACACAAGTAGCCTGACGTTTAGCTCCTATAGTTATTACAGGTAGCACGTATTCTATTGTAGTTTAATTTAACATTCTATGTACTTTTTCTTTATTATGTATTAATTTGGGGTGCAAATCTAACTTTATTCGGACACAAATAAATTCCTGACGCAGCCAGGTGAAGAATCAGACATATAGTTTAACGCTAGATATAATGCCGAAACAGAGAACGTGGGAGTCGAAACGAACGAGTCGAGTAGGAGTCGTAGGAATGTTGTTTATTCTACGCTGCCTACGCAGCACGCTACTTTTATTTCACTATTTGGATAGTTTAACCCTACTTTGGCTTAAAAGTTTTTGAACTTAGCTTAAAAAGTTACTGTTCATGACCCAACATTTCGACACTCCCATCTAGTGTCTTCATCACCCCGCTCGTCTCCATGCATACTTATACTCTCATAGAACCATTTTGGAAGCTTGGCACATCAATAGCGCCAACGCTCCATTAAATCGTGATAGGCAATCGTGATAATAATCAATGGTTCTTCGAGAGTACAAATATGGGAGCTGTCTTCACAACGATCACCCCTGATGAAGGCATTAAATGGAAACGTTGGGTCATGATCAGTAACTTTTTAAGCTACGTTAAAAAAACAGTTAAGCCAGAGTAGCGTTAAACTTTATTCGGACACATTATAATCCTTTATATAAGCAAGGATTTCTTGTGCTATAATGGTGCAGTATATTCTTTGCAAAGTAAAACATGTGTAGCGTAATCAAAATAATACTGCGAATGATCGTTTTATTTACTGTTTTTATTGTGCGAGATTCGACAGGGGGAACATACTGTGAAGTGCTTTCTTTGCGCTGAAGCAATCGATAATTTGCCGATTCTCTTAAAATGCAAAACACACACGATCAAAGTCTCGCTGTTATAGTGTTTTGAACATTGTTGACCTTGTGAAACCATTATATTTCGTCATATTTTGTATTGTGTGATGATACAAATAACTTGTTTTTCCTGTTTTAATGATTAATTCAATCAGCCGCTGGATTGTAAAGTGGTGCTATACGAACGTCGAACACTTTCAATCAGTCGTTTGAACGATTGTGTCTTTCCGGCGTTTTTCAATCACTGGCTCAGCAAATTTTCAGTAGCTCTAACCGCGGGGAGTCCACTGATTATCTTTGGGGCGCGTGAAATCACGTCAAGGACTGGGGAGAGTAAGTCAAAAGACGACCGGCATATAATATAGATAAAGGGAAGGGATGAAACATCATAAGTTGTGAACTTTTGAATCGTCTCAAACACCGGTTACTTAGCCAAGTGTTGAAATAATTTAATTATTACAAAATCCTTAGCATCAAGCTCAACTCACTTAGGAACTGCTTCCTGAAGAAACCTCTAACATTTTGTTTCTTCATGAGTCGAAAATCAAAATACGTTTGTTTCGGTGGATGTGTTCCACAGTAGATGGGTCCCATTGCGTCAGAATACAAGATCGTTGTATGCTCGTTTATTTTTATCTTAAGTTCGTTAATTCTTATCAGGTTGGTGTAGAACCAACGTTTCTTCTCGGTTTTACTGTACTACGGTCTTCTTCATTCGTCTAGGAAAGGGGAAAACTCGCTTCAGTAATCTATAAAAAAGCTCGCGAGGTTTGTTAATATAAGATTCGGAAGGCAACTTAAAAGATTGTCGAAAATTTCGCAAAGAATAACGGAATTGGTTTCACTTTGCGAATACGTTTTCCATAGCCTGAAACAAATAAACGGCAGCAAGTTTTTTGTCATCTGTTAAACAGAAAAAGACAAAAACAAAAAAAATCACGAAAAGTTTGAGAGGCTTGCAAAAGATTAGGTAAGCCGTAAAGCCAACAAACAAACTTGTTATATACACATTGTTATTATATAACAAACGTAAAAGCCAATTTATATACGCCTATAGCAAATATAAATTTAAGTTAATGAGACAAAAACGTCTAAGCAAAATGTAAAGCTGCGTAAAGGCCTTGTAAAGCGGTAGGGATGCGGACAAAGATCAATTTCTCAGCTGTCAGCAACTCAAATAAACCCCAGACGGGTATAAAGGTCAGTCTTTCCGACCAGCATGACTCCGCACGTGCAGAACACAAGGCAATGAATAGTCTGCCAATGGAAACGGTATTTCCTCTTTTTCGCGGGAAAATCTACCAATCAAATTTCACCTAGTCGTCCTTATAAGACTTCAACACGCACCATATGAACCATTGTGATCAAGAGCTTTACACAATAAGCTATGCGTAAGCTCGGTAAAGTGAACAAATTACCTCCCATCCCACCCATTCAACGATTTTGCACATCTTTATTTGAAAAAAAACCAAACAAACAAACAAACAAACAAACAAAAAATAAAAAAAAAGGAAAAAAAAAGTTTTCACAAAAACACTACTCCTATATAGAGTCTGTCATGCGAACTGCGTCAAATGACTTATCGTGGACACTTTATTATCTTAATATGTGAATCAATTTTGTATATAGCATTACTATTTTAATAAAGGTTTGGTTTGGGGATGAAGTGCTCCCAAAGGTCACCCTCAACCCCATAGACTCATACGAATTGATGTAATTATAAGAATTAGTCGAAAGTAAGGAATGTCCAACTCGGGATCTATTACCCCTTGGACATGTAGGATGCCCTTGGGGAACTACGACCCCTTGGGCAAAGTCCAACATGGGGATCTACCACCCCTAGGACATTAGACTAGAGTCGTACTTGGGGATTATTACCCCTATAGGACAACTAAGACCGTAATGTTGAGTTGTTGGGATGAGGCTGACCACAATTTTCACCATTCGGAGTATTTCTCCCCGAACCCTTCTCCCACAAAAACATTGCGTGTGTGTCATAGCTGTATTCTTAGTGTCGCAAAATATGCGTATAAGGAGTTGGATCATTAATTAATATGGCATCGAAATTTTAGACGTTTTTACTTGTTTGTGAAAATACTTACCAGTTTACTAACGGAAGATGCCGATGTGGGACACATCTACATATGGAACACATGCCTAAACTCTTTATCTATATACAAATGCCCGTCATAGGCCCGACGTCTTCTCCCCCCTGATCCTCGCCCCAGTCCTTGACAGTTGGTGAGTGGGCTCCCTGTGCTCTGACCACTAGATTTTAGTTTTCAAGGCTGTCCGCGCGAGGCCTGTGCTCGCGCATATGGACTGGAAATACTTTTGGGGGTAAAGAAACCGGTTTGACAAGTATAAATTTAACCAAGTATAAAGACTAAACAACACATAATGCCTAAAACAATGTTCATTATAGAATGCTTTTGTAAAGAAAACATGTTATCGTTATAACGCCCTCCCACAAATTTTAAAATGTAACTTGATGAAAATATTAATTTGCAAGAACATGATGACAGTATAATCAATCTTTGCCTAAAAATAAACCTTTTCGAACTTTTCACCAAGTCCAAGAACGCTTGTTTATACTGACGTTAAAGTAAAATGCATTCAGTACGAGCGAGGAAATTCTTCATGAGAAGAATTAAATACAAGTAAGGGTTAGATAGGGCGTTAAATTCTGTACAACATATGTGAATTAGAACAAATCGTATAGAATAGCAACGAAGAAAAATCTATTTGAACTGAAATGAGCGCAAATATCAAATTGCATTATTATGCTATCACTTGGCGTACGATCAAACGCAATCATTAAGTATCCCTGAATCATACTACTCCAATCATACAGCATTGCAATTGACGTTCTTCGAAAATAATGTTGTTCTTCGTCTCGCTCCGTAGTTCATACAACATGGCGAGGAAATATAAACAGTCACACTACTCTACTGCACACATTACAGGTCAGCGGTTACAGCAAAAAGTTAACACACAAACTCCACCCCCCCCCCTCCCCCACCCCCTACTTAATAGTGGGCACTGGGCAGTGGGTACAGGTAGGTATCAGGCTGTTATGGGAAGATTATGCTATGCAAATAATCCAATACACCATGATTCTAACCTGTGTGCTAACAAGTGCTATTAGGATAGTTGTCAAGAAAAAATTTGAATTTGTTCAACAGAATTATTAAGGTGGGAATCCTGGGCACACAAAAAATTTATCAATCATTTCCTGTAAACATTATGCAACTATTAACCCTTTACCAGACAAGATTACCAGGTCGTCTCCACTTGAAAAATAAAATCATGTGCCATTAGACAGAGTAAAAGTAAGAAGTTGCTAAATGGCAACCATGCCAAACTAACATACTGGTGTACCAAAACAAATAAATGGTAGCTATACGGATGTACATGCCCCAAAACATTGAAATGGTAGCCATAGAACCAAAACAATGAAATAGTGGCCAATCGGCCATATTGGTGTACCAAAACAATGAAATGGTGGCTATACTGGTGAACCAAAACATTGTAACTGTGGCCATACTGGTGTAACAAAACAATGAAATAGTGGCCAATCGGCCATACTGGTGTACCAAAACAATGAAATGGTGGCCATACTAGTGTACCAAAACAATGAAATGGTGGCCATACTGGTGTGCCAAAACATTGAAATGGTGGCCATACTGGTGTACCAAAACAATGAAATGCCAGCCATACTGGTGTACCAAAACATTGAAATGGTCGGGCCATATTGGTGTACCAAAACAATAATACACACTTGATGAAAGTCATGTATAAACTGTTTAATAACATCGACTTTTAGTGCAAGACATCAGTACAATAATAAATAATACAAGCAATATAAAGCAAACCACAAATATTAATACAGTTACCTCAATACATTTAACATTCACAGACACAAGTCAGTTCAGCTAAATGACAACTTCGATGAAGATGTAAAACACAGCATGTTTACCTTTCACTTGCAAGTTGGCTTTATCAACTTTCTTTGTTCTTTGATTTACAGCACTTGAGCAACATTTTTCAGTACAATTTAATTAATAACACATGTAAATTGATCGAGAATTTTCGCAAAGGTTTGATCGAGTACTACACATTTTCAGCGTGCGGTTATCGAGATCGCGGACCAACGCACGTCTACTATAGTATAAAAATAATGCGAGCGTGTTTATCATTAAAACACAAATTCACTTCGAACAACACAACCAAAGGCGTCAGGAGAAGAAAAAACTCGCCACTCCTGAATGAAAAATATCCGCCATGATGAAACATCAGCATTTGAGCTGTGACGTCATGCCTGCAGTTTCGCAAAGCCTGTCGGGGCAATATCGCGACCCCCAAAAAACTACCAATAACCGGACCGAAACCTAGACTCGTTCTACCACAGGTAGCCGGTAGCCGGAGTAATAAGATTATCTTAAAAAGAGGGCCAAGTTCATTTAACGTGAAGCTTTGGTCGAGTTATGACTTGCACTTTCTATACCGAGGATTTTTCAACAGCTGTGGGATTTAATCATAAGGATTTTATCATAAGGAGTATATAGTGGACTTTGCCAATGCATAAAGATAAGACCTTTTTTTGCCAAGTCTACCGCCACTTTACATTTCGTTTCCTGCTATTTTGTTCGCTGAAGTTTCAAAACGTTAATAACGTTGTGCTCTGATGGAAGGAACGAAGGTGGGTTTAGCCAAAAACCGTGTTTCCATGACTAATTTTTACACATAACATAACCCGCCGTTTCAAATATAGCGAACATCTCGTAAAAACAGCTAATTCTTCAATTATCCGTATCTAAAATACGCCAAGAGTAGTAGCTGTTCTACAATAAGCCGCTATCTAGTATTAATTAGTAAAAAACTGACCGTTTATATATATACGAGGAGTTCGCGTCCCCTTTAAGCTATGAGTGGCTCGCACACATATATCTTTTTAAATGTTGGATTGCTCAGATGCATCAGTGCAATATCACCAAATTTAATGTTTTTCTTAACATCATGAAAAAGTTGTTTCATAGAATTATTTGTAAAAATATTTCAAAAAAAGTACAAGGTCTTTCCTGAACCGTATGCAAACTTTAAAAACACTTCAGCAAAGAAAAATATATTTATATTTTAATACTGTTCAGTACATGTTCCACCAAATGAACAAACCCGCATACGACTTATTTTCTTTTTTATAAAAGTCCCTATATCAACAACGTGGTGTAGAACAAGGCATATAGTAATGTAACAGACGTTTAGTAGACGTCCAAAGAGTTCATCAAAATAAAAAGACAAATTCTCGGAGTCGGAACCTTCAAGCTACTGAGGCTCGGATGGCGAACCATAGTTGCAAATTCATAGTCATGTGTGTGCTCCTAAGCGGCAGCGTTTAGTAATAAAGTTGTACGTATATACATGTTGCGCATGTGGTATATTTGCGAGCCTGGTGTAATACTTACGAACACATATAACTTAAGTTATTCGCTCTGAAGCGGCTCGAGTATATATAGAAAATCAGAACAGCATAATGTAACCAACAAACATTTTATATTAATTTATATTGCCAATTCCCTTTAAGACTTCATATTATACGTGCTATATATACTCCGAATGACGAACCATACGGGGAAAGTATAGAGAAAAACTCTTCATTCTATGTTTTTGAAATAACTATTGTAGGACAGCGGACCCAAGTGGAGAAGCACCTCTACTATCATTATTCTCCACCTGCATGAGTTCGCTGTCCCATAGTAAACTATTTGATCAACTTACCATGCAATAACGTTTCAGACAAAAATGAGCTACATTGCGTTTTTTATTTCTTTAATTTTGGCAAAAGTTTCAGACGATACATGTATCCTCCTTCTAAGCAGACACGGCTGTCCAAAACGTAATTCTAAAAAAAAAAAATTTGAAAATAACATAACGGAATATAGAAACTCCCTCAGTCAATCTTTTGCGGAAGTTCAGATGGATTTCGATAAATATCTTATCCTATTATTTTATATAATAAATGTCTTATTAAAATGAGAAAAATGATATTAGTCTTCAACTCCTTGCAATCTTTAACACCATTTGAACTTTGCAACTTGTTCAAGTTTTTCCGTGACGTAAATTGATTTATTTAGTATAAAATATAATTTCTGATTATTTATCCATTTTGAAAACATTTTAAGAGAAAAAGTTTATGCGAAAAGTTGCTCTTAATTCTGCTCTGTAGGTCATCGTTTAAACAGTACGGTGTATGATCATCGTCATGCCCTGTCACGAATAGATTGTGTGGTTCATTGTGTTCAAGAGCCTTGCTGCAGATCAACAAACTACCGAAAGAGTCATTCCTTTGATGGGAAAGAAAATTGCGAGTTACTTCACACAGTGTTATCAGAACAACCAGCTGAGGATTTAAAAGAAGATAAAGATTACGTTTTTACATAGTGCTTGAACCAATAAAAACAACTAAAAAAAGGAACATAGTTCACTTCATTCATTATTGAAACAGCATGTTTCAACGGCCTATTATCGAGTTGCAAAACGTCGCATCATTTTAGCTGGCTCGAGTTGAAGTCAGCAATGGCAGACAAACAGCATGTTTCAACGGCCTCATTATCGAGTTGCAAAACGTCGCATCATTTTAGCTGGCTCGAGTGAAGTCAGCAATGGCAGACAAAATCAACAAAATAACATCGAAAAGAAAGTATCAAAAATATGTTTACTAACGTTTCGTTACTATAATCTAGTAACATGTTCAGAGTAAACAATTGGGGTTGTTTCCGCGGACGTGGCTTGATAAGAAAAAGCTAAAAACAATCAGATTTTTCCCTCTAAAACGCTTCACGGCGTAGATTCATGTTTCGTTCTAGTTCTTTGCACAGCCCCCGTGTTACTCTCGATTATTGAAATGTACTATAGACAGTCCACAGTTTTCATGATGTAATTTGCCCAGATGCACAAATGCTGCAAGAGTTAAACTTTTCAGTTATTAGCACTAAAACTAGAGCTGTGCATGCAAGGAACTAAAATGAGGCATAAACCTAAACCGCAAAACGTATTTAATATATCAAGCCACCTTAAAGACTGATCTTTGTTGATTACCTTGTTTATATAATATAATATAATGTAATATAATATAATATAATATAATATAATATAATATAATATAATATAATATAATATAATATAATATAATATAATATAATATAATATAATATAATATAATATAGTATAATATAATATAGTATAATATAATATAATATAATATAATATAATATAATATAATATAATATAATATAATATAATATAATATAATATAATATAATATAATATAATATAATATAATATAATATAATATAATATAATATAATATAATATAATATAATATAATATAATATAATATAATATAATATAATATAATATAATACATTATATTATATAATATCATATCTATTTATTTATTTATTTATTTATTTATTAAGCTTCGCCAGAACATTTAACAGTACATACACAAAAACAATAAGTACATAAATACATACATACATACATACATACATACAAATTGGCTGGGATACCACAACAGCTTACGCCAATTACTGTGGACCCTTTGGTCAAGAGTTTGAAAAGTTGTGAGAGTTCTAAAGGTTTTAAAAGCAGCAAGATATACGAACAAGACCGCGAGCAACATTACACTTCGGGCAGATGGACTTCCATGTCCTCGGGTCGTCTTGGTCAAATATATTATTCAGGGCACAATCATAATATTCTAAAAGGGACTTCGTAAAGCATTTCAATTTAATAGATTTGTATCTAAGGTATTCCGGGAGGACATTCCCCGTTCTACATGTTCGTACAAAAAAGGAGCGCTGATAAGTGACTGTTTTACATTTCCTTGGAATAAAAGTATATACATCGTTGTTACTGGATGATCGTGTTGTCCTGTCTGTATTTCTGATAAGAAGTAAAGCGTCGCTGTTTATATCAATTAAACCATTAACAGCCTTGAAAAAGAAAACTAGGTCAAGAAACTCGTGCCAGTATGAGATCGGTAGCAAATTGGTTAACTTCAGTCTCTCCTTGTATGAAGTTTCACATAGGAAGGGTAACTTCAATATAAATTTAGAAGCCCGTCTTTGCACTCGTTCCACACGCTTGAGGAGCTCGATAGTCTGCGGTGCCCACACCTGCGTTGCGTACCCAAGGTGCGGACGGACCAAAGCTAGGTACAGAGTGCGTCGTGTCGTGCAGCTTTCGATCTCTCTAGAGGACCTTCGTACAAAGCCCAGCAGCTTATTTGCCTTAGAGCACTGATCACTGACCTGCTTAGACCACGAAAGATCGTTTGCGACACATAGGCCGAGGTCCTTTTCATTGACACAGGTCTCTAAACAGGTGTCTTTGATGGTGTATGTGAAATGTACGGGGTTTTTCTTGCGTGTAATGTGTTGGGACTTACACTTGGAATGGTTGAATAATAAACCTGAGCGTTCCGACCAGGACACAAGACTGCTCAAATCAGATTGTAAGGCAACCGCATCCTCAGTAGTGTCCACCCTCTGATAGATCTTAGCATCATCAGCAAAACAAGCTACAGTTGATGACGTGACAACATTCGGAAGGTCGTTAATGAATAGTAGGAATAATATTGGCCCCAGGATGGATCCTTGCGGCACACCTGAGGTTACAGGTAGCTCTTTAGATGTCGCACCAAGTACAGTGACACCCTGCCTACGGTCACGAAGGTAGGAGCTAAACCAATCATGCAACTTTCCGGTAATGTTAAAGAGGCGTAATTTATCAAGCAGAATGGTGTGGTTGACTTTGTCGAACGCCTTAGACATATCTAAATAGATGATGTCAGTCTGCTTGCCCGAGTCGAGTTGCGATCCAATATGGTCTAAGACTGTTGTTAGTTGAGTCACACACGACCTTCCGGGTAAAAAACCGTGTTGTATTGAGTTGATAAGGTAAAATATATGGTCTCTTATACCAGCCAGCACACAGCGCTCCAGGACTTTGGAAAGTATTGGAAGTAGGGAGATTGGTCTATAATTTTCCACAAATTCTCTTTCCCCTTTTTTAAAAACTGGTACGATGTTTGCCAGTTTCCAGTCTTCTGGGAGGGCGCCTTGGCGAAGTGACTTGTTGAACAGCAGTGATAAGGATGGTGCTATCTGCTCAGCTGTTTCTTTCAGGAGACGAGCTGGTATGCCGTCTGGTCCGGAGGCTTTGTTTATATCTAACTGCTTTAGTGATCTCAGTAACTGGTCAGTTGGTATTTCCAGATGTGTAATAGCTGGGCCGGGGACTGGGGTTTGTGCATCTTGGGGTAGGTCGATCACGTTGCTGGAGAAGACAGAGGTAAAATAGGAGTTGAACAGATCAGCAATCTTAGTCGGCGTTGAAGCCAATAGACGAGTTTTACTACGGTCTTGGTCAGCTGTATTCATTGACAGGACGTCAGGGACACTTGAGGACTTATTACTAGTAATCTTAAAAATAGACCAAAACCTCTTGGGCTTGTGTGTAAAATCGGAGTACAGTGAACCAAAGTAATTGGCTCGGCTCTCACGTATCATGCACTTGATCTTGGACCGTATCTCCTTGAACTTATCTCTAAGGTGGCTGGTCGGATGTTTTTTAAACTTTAAGCGGACTGCCTCTTTTTTCCTTAGGTTGTGGATTATGTCCCCGGTGATCCAAGGTGGCGACTTTTTGCCCTTTATCTTCTTGGTGGGAATGAAGCCAGCGACAGTGGAAAGGAAAGCGTCTTTCCATTGAAGCCAATCTATATTAATATCACCATCATCTTGAATAAAATTAGACAAGTCAAGAGACTGGAGACTGCTCTCCACGCAACCCATTGAAGTCTCCCCTTCGGTAGTCGAAAACAGATCTATTCAGTTTATGAAGTGATTTGACTGAGCCGTTCACGTTGAAAGTAATGGTGCAGTGATCTGTTATTAAGCCGGCCTCGTGCGGTTGAAGAATAGAGCCAAATTCCACTAGCTCTGGCACATTGGTGATTACTAGATCTAGTAGATTCTCACCTCTGGTAGGCAAAGTGACGAGCTGTGACATAAAGTAATCACTTAGGAATTCAGTAAATAGTACTTCGTCGACACCTTTGGTCTTTTCAGGCGAATCCCAATTGATTTGTGGGAAGTTGAAGTCGCCACAGATTATGATGTTTTGGTAGCATTCGGAAATTTGAGCAAGAAGGGAATTAAAGGAGACCAACCAGCTTCTGTCAGCACAGGGAGGTCTATATCATATCATATCATATCATATCATATCATATCATATCATATCATATCATATCATATCATATCATATCATATCATATCATATAATATAATATAATATAATATAATATAATATAATATAATATAATATAATATAATATAATATAATATAATATAATATAATATAATATAATATAATATAATATAATATAATATAATATAATATAATATAATATAATATAATATAATATAATATAATATAATATAATATAATATAATATAATATAATATAATATAATATAATATAATATAATATAATATAATATAATATAATATAATATAATATAATATAATATAATATAATATAATATAATATAATATAATATAATATAACGGAACGGAACGGGACGGGACGGGACGGGACGGGACGGGACGGGACGGGACGGGAAGGGACGGGACGGGACGGGACAGGACAGGACAGGACAGGACAGGACATGACATGACATGACATGACATGACATGACATGACATGACATGACATGACATGACATGACATGACATAACATAACATAACATAACATAACATAACAGAATAGAACACAACACGACACGACACGACACGACACGACACGACACGGCACGACACGACACGACACGACACGGCACGACACGACACGACACGACTCGACACGACACGACACGACACGACACGACACGACACGACACAACACAACACAACACAACACAACACAACACAACACAATACAATACAATACAATATACAATACAGTACAGTACAGTACAGTACAGTACAGTACAGTACAGTACAGTACAGTACAGTACAGTACAGTACAGTACAGTACAGTACAGTACAGTACAGTACAGTACAGTACAGTACAGTAAGTACAGTACAGTACAGTACAGTACAGTACAGTACAGTACAGTACAGTACAGTACAGTACAGTACAGTACAGTACAGTACAGTACAGTACAGTACAGTACAGTACAGTACAGTACAGTACAGTACAGTACAGTACAGTACAGTACAGTACAGTACAGTACAGTACAGTACAGTACAGTACAGTACAGTACAGTACAGTACAGTACAGTACAGTACAGTACAGTACAGTACAGTACAGTACAGTACAGTACAGTACAGTACAGTACAGTACAGTACAGTACAGTACAGTACAGTACAGTACAGTACAGTACAGTACAGTACAGTACAGTACAGTACAGTACAGTACAGTACAGTACAGTACAGTACAGTACAGTACAGTACAGTACAGTACAGTACAGTACAGTACAGTACAGTACAGTACAGTACAGTACAGTACAGTACAGTACAGTACAGTACAGTACAGTACAGTACAATATAATATAATATAATAATATATATATATATATATATATATATATATATATATATATATATATATATATATATATATATATACTCGCTATAAATAATATAAGAATAAATTAAATCATTTGATACGAATTTCGAAACGTCTCTATTACGAAAAGAAATTAGAATCTAATAAATTAAAACAAATATTAAAAGTACTTGGAAAATTTTAAACGAAGTCATTAACAGGAAAAAGCGCAACCAGAGATTGCCCTCTGTCTTTACTATTGACAATCGAGATATTTCTAATCTTTTGGCAATTGCTAACCGATTTTGTGATTATTTTACCAACATTGGTCCGAATTTATCTAATAAAATACCTGCTTCATCCTCCACTCCCCGCTCCTTTCTGAACGGAGATTTTGTGAATTCCTTATTCTTTGAATCAGTTAACGTTGAGCAGAAATTGCTCAAACGGAAATAATTGAAGTTGTAAAATCTCTCCGTTTGGGGAATGCTGTGGGTTACGACAAGATTCCAGTTGGACTATGAAAGAGTCCATTGATTTTATTTCAAAACCATTGACAGACATTATTAATTTATCTATCGAATCTGGCATTGTACCTGACCAGATGAAGATTGCTCGTGTTATACCAATATTTAAATCAGGCGTGAATAGTCTATTCTCTAATTATACGCTAATTTCGGTTCTACCAATCTTCTCCAAAGTATTAAATGGAGAGGGTTGTGTATAATCGTTTAATTAATTATTTAAATAATCATAATATTTTATATGATAACCAATATGGTTTTAGGAAAAACCATTCAACCTCATTAGCCTTACTTAAATTACTAGACAAGATTACATCTGCAATTGACCAGAAAAAATATGCACTGGGTATCTTTCTTGATTTGTCTAAGGCATTTGATACTGTGAATCATGAGATTCTTTTTGAAAAACTTGAGCACTATGGTATCCGAGGTTTGGCCCTTGATTGGGTAAAAGATTATTTCCTATTAAGTGTGGAGTACCTCAAGGGTCAGTCCTCGGGCCATTGTTCTTCTTGATATATATCAATGACATTTGTAATGTTTCAAATGACTTTGAATTGGTCTTATTTGCCGATACTAATTTATTTTTTCCCCATAATGATTTAACTTGCTTGACGAATTTAATAAATACTATTTTAAATAAGTTGTCGGAATGGTTTCAGGCAAATAGGTTATCAATTAACGTAAAAAAATCAAATTACATGATTTTTAAACCACGGCAAAAGAGGCCAACAGCTGATTTGTTGTTAATGATAAATAATCATAGACTTCAGCGGTTGAGAGATGTTGTTTTCCTTGGAGTGATTCTAGATGAACGATTGTCTTAGAAACTACACATCTCTCATATTGCTAGTAAAATTTCCAAATTAATAGGTATAATATACAAAGCAAGTTTTTGCCTATCTGGGCGAGCACTGCGTACCTTATATTATGCACTTGTTCATCCATATTTGCACTATTGTGTACTAACGGTCTGGGGTTCAACTTATCCATCCAATTTAAATCATCTTGTTTTGCTTCAAAAACGGGTGATACGAATCATTAATAAAGTATCTTTTGACGCGCATACTGATCCAATATTTAAAGAGCTTATGATTTTGAAACTAAAAGACATTTACTTATTTAATTTGGGAAAATTTATGTTTTTGTATATAAATAACACGCAATTTTAACAATTCTATTCTTCGAGTTAATCAGGTGCATGCATGGCTATGATCTACGAAGTTCTTGTCTACTTTATATTCCATTTTGTAGAACAACCTAAATCAACAAAATGAAGGTTTCATGAGTGTTTTAAACAAGTTTTAACTTTGTCACGGTACATGATATTTTCGGGAAATTATTCAGAGCGGCTGGCTGAGATAGCGTGACTGCTAACTTGCGATGACTTGCGTTCTCGTTTGATTAGGGCTTAACAATTCTGAAAGAGCTGCATGCAAATTCATGTTGGCTAGCAACGTCGATTTTAGTGGAACATTTAAATTTGCCACCCTAGTTGAATTCATTATTAACGAAGATCAATTTACGTATAATTAAGAAACGAGGTCCACGTTTATTCTAAGTGTAGACTTAGCCAAGCTATAGTCGCACTTTCTACCAAAAGATTTTTTTGACAGCTGTGGATTAATTTTGTTATATATTAAAGTCTGAAAATATTATACAGTGGAATTCAAACCTTGCTTTTGAGACTTCCCATTTAAGGATGCATAAAGTTAAGAGCTTTTTTATCAAGTCCTCTGTTCTGCGACAAGACATTCGCTTTCTTTTCCTGCTATTTTGTTCGTTGAAATTCCAAAATGCTGACGCAGAAATAGTGTTCTGTTCTGATGGAAGGAACGAAGGTGCGTTAGATCTAAAAATAGAGTTTAGTATATATGTGGTTAGTAAAAATATAGAGCCGTTTTGTAACGGCAAAAATATATGCCATCAATAATATAATTCGGGCTTTAAGTAAGCCACGCGAACAGTTTTAATAAACGGTCAATTCTCCAGTTATCTGCAACTAAGACTGCATGCCTATTTCAAACATCGAAGTTATAATGTATCGACTCTAATGTATGAGCTTGACGAAAATTTACTAATTTGCATTAGATTGACACATAAAACGTTCGACGTTTAAACGGACATAAAGCCAGTTTTTTCAACTTTTTTTCGCGCAAATCGACCTTCTATTGTTAGAATTAAATAGACTTCTAACTAGTACCAGTCCAGAGTTTATAAAACCAAAAAAGGGAATAGATGCTCGCACCAAAAAGTCGCCTAGTGAAAAACCGCTTTAAAACAACCCAAGGGTCGAAGCTACAGTCTACAATAAGCCCTGAGAAATTAACCGCTTACACATGCATGTATAGCCAGTTCGCATTAACGTCTTTAAACACTCCAGTGATTATAACCCTTTCATTTGCACTGTTGTTGTAGAACAACTTTATCTTTTTACTCTGTCTAATAACGCCAGACGATTTTATTCGTCAAAGAAAGGCGTCTCGGAGAGTCAGATATGCATAAAAAGGTTAAGCTAGGTAATTCTCTATCACGGTTTCTAAATAATGCCAGACTAGAGTAATATGTATACTTATAGAAGAGCCTATAGCTGTTTGTGCTTGCCAACTACAGTATGTTTATAAAATTATTGAGCTAAACTAAGAACTAACTCTAAAAAGATTGCCTCTGGGATCGGAGTCCTAGCTGAAGCGCATTAGAACATCTGTTTTCCCAACAGGACGCTACGGTTGGTAATCAACTCCCTGGTGGAACCACATTTTGACTACCGCAGTGGTCTGTGAGGGAGTTGTGATAAAACCCTTGCTACTAAAGTTCAAAAGTTGCAAAATCGCGCGGCTCGGGTTTTAACATTTTCTAACTATGATGCTAATGCTGATTATTTGTTTGAAGAACTTGACTGGAAAAAACTAGAACCTCAGCGCCAAATTAGTAAAGCTGTTATGGTCTATAAATCACTAAATGGACCAGCTCCTGACTATCTTTGTTCTAAATTTGACCGTAGCAGCGTTACAAATTACTCCTTAAAGGATACTGAGAACAAGCTTGCTATTCATTTCCCGGCACCAACTTTCTTAAAAATAGCTTTGCCTATAGTGGCGCTGTTTTGTTGAATAGCCTTCCGATTGAGTTGCGACAAGCAGAAAGTATATAGGCGGTTTTCAAGCTGGCTGCAGCAGTTTCTTAGTTTTTTAAATTTTTTATTAATAACACACGGCACTTAGGTTCTTTGTGTTTTGTCTTTTTGTCTTTTTTTTATTATTGTTTTAATTAGGTAGGACATTTTGTAATATATGATATAGCATCTTGTAAACTTTGTATTTTAACTTTTGTATAAATTCTGATGAGTATATCGTGTATAAATAAAGTTATTCTATTTCTAACTTCTCGCAAATATATTTTTGTTATCCTGAAGAAAATTATTAACATGGCAACAACTAGCGTAAACAAACTTTTATGAAAAAAGAGGAAATTTTTCAAACGCTTATTTTCGTCGCAGCAGCTGCTTTGTACAAATAAGATTCTCAGATGAAATATCATTTTTTGACAATTTTCCCTCCAATCGTTTATTCAGATATATAGATAGATACATACATAGTTTATTGTATAAAACCTGCAGCCAAAAGGCTAAAATATCATAAATATTACAAAGGTATAAAACTAAATATTAGATGTTACAAATGCTAAAAGTACTCAGATCAATTATATATAATTGAAAATTATATTAACTAAAAATATACACTAAGAATTATGTTTACATTAACTATACATCATTAACGAGTTGTGTATAATAAACGGTTCCTAAAGCTTTGGGTGCAGAAAGTAATATTAAACTTGCGCTCCTTCGTCAAGTTAAAAACACGACTGCATGTTGTAAGGCGGAAGGAGGCCATGGAGTCTATGGTGGTCACGAATTCTTGAAGAAGTTTGTGTTTTAATCAGAATGAAAACATTTTAAGAGAAAAAGTTTATGCAAAAAAGTTGCTCTTAATTCTGCTCTGTAGGTCATCGTTTAAACAGTACGGTGTATGATCATCGTCATGCCCTGTCACGAATAGATTGTGTGGTTCAATGTGTTCAAGAGCCTTGCTGCAGATCAACAAACTACAGAAAGAGTCATTCCTTTGACGGGAAAGAAAATTGCGAGTTACTTCACGCAGTGTTATCAGAACAACCAGCTGGAGATTTAAAAGAAGATAAAGATTACGATTATACCATAGTGCTTGAACCAATAAAAGTAAGTGCCAAATAACTATAAAAAAGGAACAATTGAATATAGTTCACTTTATTCATTATTAAAACAGGATGCATTACCAGGTATTTAGGACAAGATGGTGGCGCGCGTGCGTATTAAGGACCATGATAATGGAGATTCTCAACAGTAAATATAATAATTCAAATTTTGCTTAAACGGTACATATTTCTTCTTTGCCCGACTCCATCTGACTTCAGCATGGACTAACGAACAGTTATAACTAAAAACATTTGATTTGCTTACTTCGACGACAAAGTACTTCCCTGGCTCGTCTTATTTTTGCACTGAAAGCGCCACTATCCATAGTGTTAGACATAGTAATCTTTGTAAACAGGTGCTAGAAATTGGCCAGATTGACCAGCAACGTTACGTGCGATGCAATGTGCCCGACCCGAGAGCACGTAAAGGTCCTCATTTGTCCCTAGCAAAGTACTTCCAAAAGCGTTTGAACTTGCTTGATTTCACAGTCCTTGTGATCGTTTACAGGTTATTTATTATACAGTACTTCAAAAACCATTAATAATTCATGAGGAAAACACAAAAGAAAATCATGACCGTATCGTATCTTTATATGTGAGATTTCTCCTGATTTACATAAACTTTAGCTTTGATTTTCTCGGCTTAGACAAGGTTATTTTTCAAACTAACTCCGCCAATCAACTTATCAAGTGGTTCGTTTTTGAAGCCGTATAATAAACTCGCAGTTCGTGTTTTATCAGATATAAAAACACTCGGTTTCGCCTCGTGTCTTTATATCTGATAAAACACTCCTGCTCGTTTATTATACAGTACATAAATAATTATTGAGTTGGTTTTCTTCGTTCTTGCGAGGGCTTCATATCGCATAAAGCCCTTGAATACTAATTAGAAAAGAAATGAAGAAAAAAACTACGAAAATCTTTGTCCAAGGTAGAAAAAATAGATAAAACTTTGTTGGAAAACCTCCTCAATAATATTTGTATAGGATAAAGCACGAGAACGAGGGATTTATGCTATAATAACGTTCGAGGGATTTATCTGACTTAAATAATTATTGAGGAGGTTTTCCAACAAAGTTTTGTCTATTTTTTCTACCTTGAACAAAGATTTTCCTAGTTTTTTTCTTCATTTCTTTTCTAAATAGTATTCAAGGTCTTTATGTACTGAATAATAAACGAGCAGGAGTGTTTTATCAGATATAAAGACACGAGGCGAAGCCGAATGTTTTTATATCTGATAAAACACGAACTGCGAGTTTATTATACGGCTTCAAAAACGAACCACTTGGTAAGTTGATTGGCGGAGTTAGTTTGAAAAATAACCTTGTCTAAGCCGAGAAAATCAAAGCTAAAGTTTATGTAAATCAGGAGAAAAGATACGATACGGTCATGATTTTCTTTTGTGTTTTCCTCATGAATTATTAATGAGTTTTTGAAGCGAAAATAAAGCCCTCGGAAGAACAAAGAAAACCGACTCAATAATTATTTAAAAGTCAGATAAAACCCTCGAACGTCCGGATTTATGCTAGCTATATAAAGCCGTCGGACGCTGCGCGTCCTCGGGTGTTTATATAGCATAAATCCCTCGCTCTCGTGTTTTATCCTATACATACAAGCACGATTTAGGCAAATTCTAAAGAACTCAATGACCTGAATAATGAGAAACACTAGAATACAACAGAATCACACGCATTAGAAATTCTAGAATACATAATCATATTGTTAGGTGAATGGCCGCTTACCGAGAACGGCGGCACAAACGACCCAAATTTCTGGTGATGGTAAAATGCAGCGGTCTATAATTGCCGGATTGCAAAGTGTCGAACAATTTTAGCGGGCTCTACTCAAAGTCAGGAATGGCAGACTAGATCGGCAAAATAGCATCGAAAAGAAACAAAAATATATATTTACCAACATATTGCTTAGGTCAAATAGAACACAGACGTCCGTATCGCTTAAATGTTGAGTATGACTGAATATACTGAACTTACCATATAGAGTTGATGATTTTAAGAACTGCATACAGTTGACTTCATTGGTCACTGAATCAGTCTGAAAAAGCGGTCTAATACCGAGTTGAAATTACGCGTGATAGTTTTGTGCTAGTTCAACAATAATTTCACTTCTGTTTTTAGTCATTTGACTGTCAGTGTTCTTCCTGTGAAAATAATGGGAAATGTAACACATCTACAAAACGATGTTCATGTCTCCCGGGTTTTGCTGGAAACCAGTGTAAACAAGGTAATGTGAATAGATTACGCCATCCAATTAAAATTTGAATAGAAACACCATTACACGCCAACCCAACTGCGCCATCAAACGCCATACATCCAATACGCCACCCATAGACAGTAACGACAACTTTATGCTTTTTATTCGGGTTAATTTTAACGTTTAAACTATTTTTGACGGGCTATTTCATAAAGGAAATAGAAAACACCTTTTCCGTGTTCCTATGGAGTTATAGAAACACTTGTGGACTTTGTGTTTTCTTCATGAATTATTAATGATATTTTATATATATATATATATATATATATATATATATATATATATATACATATATATATATATATATATATATCTATCTCTCTACCTCTCTACCTCTCCACCTCTCCACCTCTCCACCTCTCTATCTCTATCTATCTATCTATCTATCTATCTATCTATCTATCTATCTATCTATCTATCTATCTATCTATCTATCTATCTATCTATCTATCTATCTATCTATCTATCTATCTATCTATCTATCTATCTATCTATCTATCTATCTATCTATCTATCTATCTATCTATCTATCTATCTATCTATCTATCTATCTATCTATCTATCTATCTATCTATCTATCTATCTATCTATCTATCTATCTATCTATCTATCTATCTATCTATACATATACCAAGTAAATAAATATACCAAGTAAATATAATGTTAGTAGTAGATTGAAGAGTGCTCGATACCTATGCATAGGCAGAGCGAATTTAACTGACTGTTTCTTACTTAAAACATCATTGTTGCTACTCTGAGTTTCACGCGGTTAGGCGATCATCAGGCAACTGTGAAAGATTCAGTTAGGTTTAACTATGACGCGGCATCATGCAAACTGTCCAACGTCAGCAAACATAGTTAAACCTAACTGAATCTTTCACAGTTGCCTGATGATCGCCTAACCGCGTGAAACTCAGAGTAGCAACAATGATGTTTTAAGTAAGAAACAGTCAGTTATATATATATATATATATATATATATATATATATATATATATATATATATTTATGATATGCGATTATTTTTAGACATTCACAAATGAATTTTCAATCCCTGTTTCAATGCTGTTGGTTAATCTTACACCTGCACGTGCAAACGTTTACTATAAATGAAAGCAACTGCAAAAGTGATACATTACTGAGTAACTCTACATAGACTTTCAGTATTATAATGTTTGATCTCGTTTAAAGAAAACCCACACTATTCTCAGAACTCTAAGTGTAAAATAGAAAACTATTATGTTTTCCATTGCTGGAAAGTTATATATAATATGAATGTTGTGAGATTTCCAATTTGATTTTTCAGTTCTTACATGCAATTACAGATAAGGCATTTGTTTTGGTATACTGTTTGTTCCTATGGTTTCTGGAGTAATTCTAAATTTACTGGATATAAAAATAATAACAGATTATTCAATATTCGTCTCCAATATCTACACACACAGATTTACAATAAGTTTGGCTTGTTTTCATCCGTCAGTAAAAAATAATCATTAAAGCGAAGTTTTGATAATGTGCGCGGTCAAATGCAGCTCCAAACCCTGTCACCAAAATTCTACTTGTAATAAGGATATTGTTGGTTCTTATACCCAAGGCACCACCATAAAATTTCTTTATTTGTTCCAGTTAGCAGACATTAAGAGATTTCAAATCGACACCGGCTAGCGATCAGACTAAGAAAATTCCACATGATAATGTAAATGTATTCCGATTCTGGTGTTATATTACATCACTGATCAGTTTTCACACTCTCATAGAAAGTGATTTTACGCTTAAATTTACTAATCCATACCGTAATATTGCGTGAAAATCGTGAAGTTGTTAACCTTTGTCACCCGAGGCGGAGCTCTTCTAGCCTACGTGCAGACTCTACTGTCTATATACATAATCATAGAGGTCTGCACGCAGGTAGGCTCTTATCGACTTACACCTTGAATGACGCGTCCATTGTTTAGCTTGCTTTGGTTGCGTTCCCATGATGCCTGTCACAGTTTATGTGGCAGTCGGCAGACTCTCCCTACAAAACGTTCTGGGTACGGCCATGCCTAAAAATAATTATGCCACACACCCTCCCAATCGTTTATTGTAACTTATTAAAATCATTAATTCATGACGAAAATTCAAGAGAAATATATGTTAATCAAGTGTTTTAAATCGGATAAAAATTTGAATAATTTAAATTTGCTAATTTAGCAAAGAAAATATTTCTTTAGCAAAGAAAAATTTTATGTGGTGTTTCCACAAAACTTATTTATAATGTTTGTTTGTCTGTCTGTCTGTCTGTCTGTCTGTCTGTCTGTCTGTCTGTCTGTCTGTCTGTCTGTCTGTCTGTCTGTCTGTCTGTCTGTCTGTCTGTCTGCCTGCCTGCCTGCCTGCCTGCCTGCCTGCCTGCTGCCTGCCTGCCTGTCCGTCCGTCCGTTCGTTCGTTCGTTCGTTCGTTCGTTCGTTCGTTCGTTCGTTCGTTCGTTCGTTCGTTCGTTCGTTCGTTCGTTCGTTCGTTCGTTCGTTCGTTCGTTCGTTCGTTCGTTCGTTCGTTCGTTCGTTCGTTCGTTCGTTCGTTCGTTCGTTCGTTCGTTCGTTCGTTCGTTCGTTCGTTCGTTCGTTCGTTCGTTCGTTCGTTCGTTCGTTCGTTCGTTCGTTCGTTCGTTCGTTCGTTCGTTCGTTCGTTTGTTTGTTTGTCTCCAGAATATCCAACAACGTACTACACAGGTTATCGTAAAATTTTGTGGAAAGATGGATCATAGAAAAAAGACAAAGCCAATAAATTTTGGTTGAATTTGGTTGAGAATTGGATAAGAACTTAACAAAAAATACATAAATGCAATAACCCCTCACCCGCTTTTACATGAATGTTTGTAAATACCCCCTGATTAGAACCCCACTTGCCCTGTTTTTTATTGGGGAGCTGGATATAGGCTACTGAGGCAGGCGTAATTTTTTTTTGTCAAAATATTAAGGTTATATTTTACAGTACTAGTTCTTTCATTCTAAGTTTACAAAAAACATCGCTACATCATATGAAAACATTTTTCAAACATTCAATTGATTGAAAACTACTCAAACAACCACCGGGCTGGCTGCAATGGTTATATTCATTGATGGCATTTCAAATTACTTCAAGCTATTGACAAAAACAATTTTTCATTTCGAAATCTGAAGTGCTGAAACTGTTTTCACCTACATGTTAATAAATATTTCCACGGCATTTGTACGTTTTACAGAAGAAAAATTGCTCCTTTATAATTATGCCAAATTATGGACAAGCTACGTTAAGTCACAAGTGGTTTTACAATAAAAAACCCATTTAAAAGAAGATTTTAAGACGGCAGTCAAAGATAAAAAATACAACAGACAAGCAAACTGACATGCAATGGATACGTTTAAAATACTTTAAGGACATACAAAAAAGAAAACAAAATTAACAGTGATAGGACGTAAACCGGGAAACTCGAACAGTTTTGCTACTAATTAAATAAATGTTCTTGATTACTGAGAGCGGCTGCTCTATATTTTTACCGTAAACTTAAACTTTTCGCCGGCCTATATTTCTTCGTTGGTTTTCAAGTTTTACTATTGCGTTTTCCTCCTTTAGAGTTTCGGTTTGACGGGTTTCCTTCTACTCAAGACGTTGTTTTGCTTTATACGTAGACGTTGATTTGTTCCTGTTCTTTCAAATGTGATATACATTTCCCAAAAACTCCTTTCTCAAGTCTTTTTGTCAAGAAAAAAATTATGTTGATAGTTCAAATCTTTTTGTCAAAAACTAACTTTTCCTCAGTGCCCCACAATCTTAACCGTGCATGGTCAGTCCACGCATATATACAAATAAACATTCATCTCAGATCACAAAAAATCGTTCGCATATCACGTTTGTCCACGCTTGTAAAATGACTCAACGCTTGTCGAGATTAGCACCCTCACCGGGCTCCGGGCCTTCGGCCCTACGCCTGGGCTTGGGGATGAAAATATGACAACAAGATTTCCGTGCAAAATAAGACAATTGCTCGATTGAGATCGTTATCCTACTTTTATGCAAAAACTATTTTCATAATTCCGGTACGAATGCAATCAAGGATTTTATTCATTCATACATATGTAAGTCTCAAAAGAAATACTTAAAGATTAAAGATTAAAGACTGTCAGCATGCATGCATGTGGAACTCTTTGGATTCCTCATTACAAGTACGTATACTTTTATTTACTGATCATTTAGAAATACATGAACGCAACAACCCCTCGCCCGCTTTATATGCATTTTTTAACCGCCCTTCTCCCCCACCCCCTCCCCTAATTTCTGTTTTTTGTTGTATCAATGAACACAGATCAGCAAACAACCAGAAAATTAGTTAGCAAGATTCGTCTGTAGTCGTGTATTATTTCTATGGTATTGACACACCGAAAGGACATGCAATGTCAATATTAAAAAACAAAACAAAACGAGATGAACCAAATGACAAATTTTCATTCAAAAATATATATAAACAGTGGCCAAGAAAAGACACAAATCACAAATGTCAACGTCCTAGCGTTGAAAGACAATTCTAGACCTATATTAATTTTCATTTTCAAAATTTCTTCTGTTTTAACTCAGCTAAACTGTTAAATACGAATCTCCTACCGTTAAACTTTCTTCTGCTTTTGTGAACACAAACACTGCCAATTCAGTCTACTCTTTTCGGATTGTTTTTCTCGTTCGCGGTTTTTACTTTTTTCGTTGTTGACACATAAATATGACAAGGCATCATTCAGTTCTCTTCATGATCTAAAAAGCCGTTTGTTTCAAAATTCCTTCACCGTTCCCTCTCGCGAGTTATGTAGAACACACCAGAGCAAAATTCTTAAAGATTTCATTCGTTATGATCGTTGAAAAACTATTTTGTAATCCAACCGAAATTATAAATTATAATTTGCTGACGTAAATTTAAATAATTTGAATAATTTAACGGATTAGTTACCAGTACCCTGCTATTCGAACTGCGCAAGTTGTGGATTTGATAATATATATATATATATACATATATATATATATATATATATATATATATATATATATATACATATAAACATCTCGCAGAATTTCTTTCCCACTTGCGTGTAATTTCGCGTGTACCCCACGCGTGTCGAGATTAGCACCCTCACCCGGGCTCGGGGATTATATATATTTATGTATTTATCTTTGAAAAGCCTCTTTGGGGTGTAAAGATAACAATCCCGAAAGGAGAATGGAACGAGTAAACTCAAATGCATATAACATGAAAGTCAAGTCTGGCTTATTTAAAAACACACTTAAAATGACGAAGTAACGTCTTTTGCAGTTTTTGGTTTTTCGCTAGATCGTGGAGTAGTTAGTCTTATGTATTTTACTCCGGTTAACGCCAGACAGATTTACTCGTCAATAAGAGAGCATATAGAATGGAAAAGTTTAACAAGAATACTACAATTGAAAACCTTAGAAAATTGAAGATTTCAAGTTACGTGTGCGTCATGGCATTGTTTCATTCACAAAATTCTAAAAAAAGGCGAAGCTGAAATTGAATTATTCAGAACTCAACATCAGAACTATTTATTCTATTTAGGAACCTTTGTGGTAAATTTTACTAACCTTGGGGCAAGTGGTCGTTTTGGACCAACATCATGCACTCGGATCTTTTTATGCTGGTCAAGATCACGAGAATATGGCGAGAGTGGTAAATGGCATACAATATTGGACTGTTCCTTTCACCGCAGTGTATCAAATCACAGCGGTTGGCGCGTCAGGTGGTTACGATAAATATGGATCTGTTGAAAGAGGTCGTGGCGCATATATGAAAAGAGATCTTGATTTGAGCAAAGGAGAAGTGATCAAAATATTGGTTGGGCAATAAGGTGTTGAAAATGTTGAGGAATTTTCCTCAGGTGGTGGTGGAGGAACATTTCTTGTAACGTCATCAAATAAATCATTGATCATCGCTGGGTGTGGAGGATGGATTCAACACCTCGTCAACCGCTTAGAAAACTGCGATGCAAGTGTTCAAACGTCAGGAAAGGAAAACCAATGTGACTTGTCAAATTTGGTCTGGGGGAATAAATGGCAGTGGTGGTAAAGCCATGAGTGGTTACCCAGATAATCCATAACTTTGGCGTTAAACGCAAAGGGAGATATCACTATGACAATACGGTAATTTAACGCCATGTTGCCATAGTTATATCGACTTAATTGAAAACGTTGGACACTGTGGCCCAGAGTAAGATACAACGTTTGCCATTTGATTTTAGTTTCTTGGCCAAGTTATTCGCATTTGTGATAGTAAAAGACGATATTTCGGAAGAAGTAAAGTTGCAATTCACTACCTAATAGAAACAACGACTAATAGCGCACAACTACGATAACAATGTCAAACGCAAATGGTGTGCCTTTGATTTGCCGCGGCGCGCAACTTAAATCTGCTCAAATACCCGATTCCCGGTCAAAAGAAAACAATTCTAAATTGTTCTTCAAAAAATACTGCCTTCAATGATGGGAACGGGAACTTCCAACGCACCTGAAAAAAAGAAAAAAAAGAACGATCTGTCCGAATTTCTTCATTAATTTCCATGGTGATATCTCCCGTTGCGTTTAATTAACGCCGAAATTATGGATTAACTGCTACTCTGTTATATTTATTTTTAATTATTAACCATAAAACTAACTTACTGACAATTGTCTAAATTAACATATCTTCGTCTGGCTCTTCACCAGACTATAACATCCGTGTTTATTTTCGGGCGAGCCGAAACGAGCAGCCCATTATCTGTAAAAATGACGTCATATCTTCACGCAATAAACTATTATTAGTAGGTCTAGCGCCAGAATTCAAGGCTATCACAAATTGTTCGTATGCAAACAGCCAATCAAAGTCGAAATAGAATAGAAAATGTATAATAATAGAAATTAGCATATACCTCGCAGGCGAATAGTGCTTTTCACGAAATCTGGTTGGTTCCTCTAGCTCGGGATATTCACCTGCGGGCAAAACAAAATGGCGGCCAGTTTTGTTTTGTTTACCGAAGCAGGAGGTTTTGTTAATAAACAAGGCTGATGTGGTAGAATAACGAGAAAAGTCAACAAAATTAAGCAGAAGAGTATCCACAGGTATGTTTCTTTACAATTTTCTAGCCATTAATATATTCAAAATTTGTAAAAACTGTTTTATCGACAAAATAATATCGAGTACGCCAAGTTGCTAGAGGCCATATCTTGTGTGAAAATATCGAAAATATAAGAATGTTAAACTTGTTATTTTATTTATGAGATATATGCTAAAACAATCCAACACTATTCACCTCCACCTGGGTGAATACTTGTTAATTATTCGACGCATTAAAACATTTCAACCTGTCTTCCTACAAGCGGAGGTACAGGTCCATGTCCTATTCAAAACTCAGTAATTTCTGAGTTTAGCATCTAACAATAGCTTGTACAACAGGAGCTAACAAAAATTCATACTGCAATTGAATTCCAATTTATCTTACTGTAGGTGGTGGAGGAGGAGGATTTTACGGCAATGGAAGAAGTAGTGAACATTTTGGTGGAAAGTATGGAGATGGTGGAGAAGGAAGTAAAAGCGGTTTCTCACAAGGTGGAACAGGAGGACGTGCCTGGCATAATAATGCAACAGGTGAATTTGGAGGAGGAGGAAGTGGAGGAGGATATTCTGGAGAGGCGTCAGGAGATGACGTGTATGGTTCATGTGGTGCATGGCGATGGAGGATCGTACAACAGTGGAACAAACCAAAATACCGAAGGATATCAAGCAAACGGAGACGGTTTCGTTGAAATAACACGACTTTTTTAAAACCAATACAATTATAAAGTTCTGGGGATTTTCACCTGATATTTACTTTCACTAATCAAACCTCAGGCAACATTTTATCAAATTCTATAGTATACAATACTGTATACAAATGCAAAAATGTTATAGAAAAAAATGTTATTGTGTAGGGATTCGTAGATGAAACACTAGTATAGGTATACATGTAAGGTAAATTCAGAAATAGCACGCATATAGAAAATATTGAAAAGCCAGTGCTTTTTTAATTAGCACAGAAACAGATATAGACTTTATTCTAATTAGCCGTTGTGTGAGATCGCGTTCTTATGCTCAACAACCAGCTGAATCGGTGGACCCCAAACTGGGAGTGTTTCCCCACATCAAATAGTTATAAAATAGCTATAAAAAATATATCTGACATAAACACAATTCCACCCAAAGGAAAACAGTGTTATCAGACAAATCACTTAAAATGCAAATTAAAGTACTTTTTTCAAAATGTTGGGAAGATATCATGTTTAACAATGATATCCCTAGGTTATGAAAGAGTTTTATAAAATAACATATGGTACGCAAGTTTGGATCAGGCTATTAGGCCTAAACACGGAAATTTGCAGCAATTCTGAGTGAGGCCTTTTATAGACTTTAGTCTAAATTTTTTAGTACTGACACAAATAAAATGGCATTGAAATTACTAAAATATTATGGGTAAGTATAGGTATGTATAAGGGGTTCAACAAGGAAAAGTTTTAAATAAGCGAGGGCGAAGAACTAAATGTCCAATTTCAAGCAAACAACTAATTTCTTGAACGAATCTCATAGTTAAAAAGCACCGTCTTTGAGTCTTTAAAACAGTACAAAACAACAACACTATATGTTTATATATTGTGAGAGAACTATAATAATTGTTTTCTGGCCCTGTTGTGTTCAAGAGGCTGGTTTGTACTTTAATACGGTAACAAAACAATTAAGTAAACGTGATTTGGAAAGTACACGTTTCGAAACGATATTAAAACGGAATAACATTTTGTTCAAATACCTTTCATTTTCGTGCCGGATGAATTCACTTGCATGGTAAAAGAAAAAGACTTTGTCGATATGAAGTAAAATACCCAAGAGCTTTAGATCGACATAAAATCCAAATCTGCCGATGGAAATATTTTTTCGGAAGCTTCAGTTTCAGCGGCTTTTTACGGCCAAGAATGTTTTTCTTGTATTATTGCTCTCAAACCAGGAGCCAGATGCTGAGGCGCTTGATTGTAGTAATGTTGAAGCGTTTTCCTAATAATATTCGTTGTTTTCGATGGTCAGAGTTAACCTCTTTATTGACATTCCCATCTTTAACTTTGGATTTGTCGGCAAAATAATTTTCGGATTACTTTCTTTCTCGTTTCGCTCGTCCGGCTCGTCATCAAGACGTTACAAGGCGAAATATGGTTAGTTGTTTATGAGTCTGGGGAAAAGTAGACGAAACGTGATTGGTAGTTGATGAATTTCGGGAGAATATATATTCCTAGCATTATTTTTTTTCACAAAATCTGTTATTTTAGTGTCATTTTATAAAATAAATACCTAATGGGTTTCCATGTTTGGATAGCCTGATCCAAACACTCGGGATGTTGCTCGACTTTCGAAAGCTAAAAAACACTCGCCTAGCGGCTCGTGTTTTTTTACGCTTTGCGAAAGTCTCGCAACATCCCTCCTGTTTAGATGAGGCTATCCAAACATGGCAACCCATTAGGCATTTCTTAATTGAAAGAGAATCAGGCACTCAAACTTGCTTTAGCCACCCGTATATATTATGTTTGAATTAAAAATATTCACAAAAAAGAATTAAAAAATACTGAAAGACAAGAAATCAAAATCTTTGTTGTTTCAGTACACTTTGAGATATTCAAATCAAATATCAAACTTTTAATGGAACTCTATTGAATTCCAAAACCATTAAGAAAAAGTTGAAAAAAGTACAGGACTATAGGTGGCTCATTAGTTTTCGCAACCGGTTTGTATGAAACAATTATTTGATGAGACTTTTTTTACTATACTGACTTAAAATGTTATACATGATGTATTAATACAGGACAAAACATAAACCAAAAATAAACATTTTCCCGCTGAAATTGTCAGTAAGTTTGCACTATCTTATTTCTTAATATAATACAAAAATAAAATTAACATTGCACCTCACTGAAAGTTACGTGCTAGAAAGATCTAACACGATCTATGAAAACATAAATCGGAGTGTCAAAACGTTGGTCATCAACAGTAACTTTTTAAGTTTGAAAGCTTTACGTTAAAAATCATTTAGTCAGAGTAGCGTTAAAATATGTCAAATTCTTCACCTTACTGCGTTGGGAATTTACTTGTTTAATTTCGTTATGTTTCTTATACACGGCTAAGACTTCAAAACAAACGTCAAATAAAAGGCTTTTAGTATAATGGGACCCAAGCAAACATTGGTGTTTTCTTTTACAATGAGTATTACTATTAATAGCCGGGACATTTTATCGTAAAGTGTTTCGTTGTATTCACAGGTACAGTTCCATAATCATTTCAAGCTGTGTTATTGACCAAATTTGGGGGCTTTTTAAATTCATTGATTTCAACTAGATTGTATGCTCACGCCATCAAGTTTCCTATGCAATCATAGACAAGTCAACCAAAGAAACCGCATTCCAAAGTTTGTTTCAATAAGAGTAGATTTTTCGATTTTATCTGCCATAACGCCGTTGTTTTACTGAAAAGCGCTGCAAGGTTATGTGACGAGTTTCTATGGCAAAGTTCATGGACAATCAGATCATAGTACTGATAATGTAACAATAATATAAGATTCCACATGCATGTGAACTTTTGAAATATTTCATAAAATAAATGATATGTTGAATATCACACTAGACCCGGTGCAAGATAATTACAATTTATTTTGAATATTTAAAATAAACAAAATCGCTAAGAGCACAATGGCATTGCGTGTTCTCCAAAAAGGCAAAATACCCGCATATCTAAACGTGACAGTTTGTATATAGACGCACAATGTGAAATACGAAAGTTGTTAAGTCGCCATACAAGTGTGCAATTTCTAGCCTCCCAGCGTACTATACTTGCAAGTTACAAGCAAAACAAGTATTTTTCTAAAATTGTTTTTAACAATTTTGAAATAATTGCTCACTGGCCATGGGGAGTTTAGATAACTGCATGCAAATGCGCCATGTTGGGTAGCTACTTTATAAATTTGCCAAGCACCCAGCTTGGAAATACTAATATCTATTTAAATACCTAAGAAACAGGTCCAAGTTCATTCTAGGTGCAGCTTTGCCCAAGTGAAGAGTCGCACTATCTACCAAAAGATTTTTTTGACAACTGTGGATTAATTCTGTTGTACATTAAGGACTAATAATGTTATACAGTGGAATTCAAACCTTTCTTGAGATTTCCAATTTGAAGATGCATAAAGCTAGGAGCTTTTTCATCAACTCCTCTGGTCTGCGACAAACCGTTTGCTTCCTTTCCCTGCTATTTTGTTCGTTGAAATTCCAAAATGCTGACGCAGAAATAACGTTCTGCTCTGATGGAAGGAACGAAGGTGCGTTTGATCTAAAATAGAGTTTGTATGGTAAATAAAAAATTATATAGAACCGTTTATAACGCGGAAAAAATAAGCCGTCAATAGCCCGGGCCTTAAATAAGCCACGAACAGCTTGAATAAACGGTTAATTCCCCGTTTCAAACGTGAACTTGAACTTAAGAAATACACTATAATTTTCATTAGATCTTCTATTGTTAAATTTAAATAGATTTCTAATTAGTTCCAGGCCAGAGCTTATAAGACAAAAGAAAACGTCGCTTCGCACCAAAAAAGGCATGCTAATTAACCGTTTAAACATCCAGTTCGTAACTTCTTTAAACACATTGTTGCATGACTAACCCTTTCTTGAGCATTGTTGTTGTGGAACAACTTTAATTATCTTTTTACTCTGTCCAACGCCAGCCGATTTTACTTGTCAAGAGGAGACGTCTCGAAAAGTGCAATAGGAATTAGGATTAAACACACTGTTGATGATTAACCCTTTCATGCGCACGGATTGTCGTTGTGCAACAACTTTATCTTTTTACTCTGAATGAAAGACGTCTCGGAGAGCCATGCATGAAAGGGTGAAGTTAGGTGTCTCCCCATACCTAAGGTTTCTAAATATTGCGTTAACTAAACTATACTTATAGCTTGCGATCTACTGCATCTTCACAAAATTATTGAAGTAGATGAACAATTATTCTCGCAAATATATTTTTGTTACCTTGAAAAAAATTGTTACACGGTAACAAATAGCGTAAACAAGAAACCTTTTTAATTTTTGAGAAAAAAAAAGAGATTTTTGAAACGCACTATTTTCGTGGCAGCAGCTGCTTTAGATAAATAATATTCTTAGTACTAGTATAACCAAATTAGTGAAATTGCTTCCGTCTCTAATAAATCATTAACCCCCGCGCGCTTACAACGCTTGCGGTTTCTTTCAACAGGTATAAATCGTTTGCAAACAATGGTCCATCTCGAAACAATCCAAGGTCAAAATAATGTAAAAACATCAAAAAAATTCATAACGCAACCAGGTGAAGAATCAGACATACAGTAGTTTAACGCTACTCTGGCTTAAAATTTTCTTATACTCTCATACAACCATTGATGACGTTATCTATCAACAAGATGCAAATAGGCTTCCAGCAATAGACAGCCATCATCATGATTTAATGGAGCCTGGGCGCTATTGATGTGCCAGGGTTGATAGTGTTAATATTTGAATTATCCCATGCAATCTCATCGTTGTTTTGAAAGAGTGCTGCGACAAAGCAGAATCTTCCTTTTTGGAAAAGAAAACTGCGTGTGACTTTGGAATATTGACGACATTGCACTTTTGATTGATGGATTCAATCAGTAACCTGCAAACGCTTTATCACGATTCCTCGACGGGGAATCGTGATAAAGCGTTTGCAAGTTGCTGATTGAATCCACCAATCAAAATTGCAATGTTGCGTATCAATATTGCAAAGTCGTAGGCAAGAGAACATCCAGTTTGACTATAAACGCGTGCCAGACTGACGTTTTGTCTGGCCGATGTACTCCTGATTACAATCCTTGCACGGAATGGAAGAAATAGCATCTAAATTTTCTCTGTTCTTGAAACGCGTGCAAAACCAACCATGAGATTGCGTGGGATAATTCAGAAATTATCACTACAAACCCACGGTAGCACCAAAAACGTTGTTTGGATGCCTAGCCGTAGCGGAAGCAATAAAATATCACTTTTGACAATTTTCCCTCGAATTGTTCAAATCCAGAATGAAAACTTTTTAAGAGAAAAAGTTTATGCAAAAAAGTTGCTCTTAATTCTGCTCTGTAGGTCATCGTTTAAACAGTACGGTGTATGATCATCGTCATGCCCTGTCACGAATACATTGTGTGGTTCAATGTGTTCAAGAGCCTTGCTGCAGATCAACAAACTACAGAAAGAGTCATTCCTTTGACGGGAAAGAAAATTGCGAGTTACTTCACGCAGTGTTATCAGAACAACCGGCTGAGGATTTAAAAGAAGATAAAGATTACGATTATACCATAGTGCTTGAACCAATAAAAGTAAGTGCAAAATAACTATAAAAAAGGAACATAGTTCGCTTTATTCATTATTGAAACAGCATGATATATATAAACAGCGGTCTATTACCGAATTGCAAAGTGTCGCACAATTTTATCGGGCTCTACCCAAAGTCAGCAATGGCAGACAAGATAGGCAAAATAGCATCGAAATGAAACAAAAAATATATTTACGAACATATTGCTTAGGTCAAATAGAATAAATACAAAGTAATTGAATAGAAAGAACATAGACATCCGTATCCCTTAGGTGTTGAAGTTGATATAGAGTTGATGATTTTAGGAACATACTTGACTTCATTCGTCACTGAAACCGTATGTTACAGCGGTCTAACACCGAGTTGCTATTACGCGTTATAGTTTTCTGCAAATTCAACAATAATTTCACTTTGTTTTTAGTCATTTGACTGTCAATGTAGTTCTTGTGAAAATAATGGGAACTGTGACACATCTACAAAACGATGTTCATGTCTGCAGGGTTTTACTGGAAACCAGTGCAAAAAAGGTAATGTGCGTGCATGCTTTTCCAAAAGTGACAAAATAACAAATTCATTTATTTTCGTATCAAACCTAATTAGTATATAGGCGACTTTCAGGGTATTGCGCGCGCATCATTTTGTAAAGGAATTGGCGGGCTCTTGGCGGGCTCTCCACAAAGTAAGCAGTGCCAAACAGACTTGCTAGCGAGGCAACAACAGCAGAGTAACAGTATCAAACATCCCGAAACTGTATCTATATTTGTTTATTTTAAACAGAATGTTTACTTTAAGTGGACTTTGCCAGTTTTTTTTTGTTTTTTTTAAATGATGCACGCGCAACACCCTGAAACTCGCCTATTTACTGCTATTTGCGGGCAAGCTAAACCACTATGTTAATGTCAAACTTTGATGACATAGCATTCATGCATGTCAAAGGATGTTTATAGTATGTTGAGATGCGTACGTGTATTTGCAAAGTTTTAAGTAATTTCGTTTAATAATTCCAAAGATATACATGACTTTTCAATAAGTCACAATGATCTGCAGGTAAATTCAACAATGTACAATCTTGGACAAAACCTTTTGTTACACTGCCCTCAAAAATCATCCCCACTTGAATTACATATTTTTACCACTTTAGCAAGAAACATCCCCCCCCCGTGCAATGTTGTTCCTAATTGCAAGAAACAACTTTTGGTTCAATTTTCTGTGTAGAAATCAACATTGAAAGGGGGGAGGGGGGATAAACCAAAAAAAACACACTACATTTAACAAGACTGATGCGACTTTTTTTGTTAAGTGTAACAACCGTTTTGTCCAAGATTGTCTGAGAGGTATATTGTACAAAATACCATTAAAGAATCGATATTAAAAATTCATAGTCACTGCAGAGGAAGCCTTTATCAAATGAAATGTTTTAGTCCTAGATGGATGTTCATTGGTTAAATGAGTATTAAATTATCACTACATTCCCATTTGACCAAAACTACTTATAAAGGGCGTGGCACGCCCTTATAAAGACTCTACTGAAATACAAGTTGAAAATAAATTCTAATATGGCATGTGCAGAAACGTCGCTAGCATGGATTTGATAAAAAGTTACTCTTCAGATGATTTGAGCTCGGATACTCCTCATGAGCATGACGAACATGTTCTACCAAGGCAGACGAGAAGGCACCCTGCGCTAGGTGTTTCGCCAAACTTGTTTTGGATTCATGATCATAAAAAGTATATAATTGTATATCAACGGATAACAAAGTTACATTTCTTGAATACTTCATTTCACAACGATGAACCACGAAAAAGCACGGTGAACCACGATGAACCACATAAATGAAAGAGTTGTAGTGTTCTATTTATAGAGCGTGGTTCACCGTGGTTCATCGTTCCCATTCTCGAACTGTTTCTTGATTCTGTACACAGTGGGACGGGAAACATTACATTTTCGCGCTATATGTGCCAATGGCATGTTTGCTTCAGTTGCCAAAAAAATATATATAACTACGAATATCGCTGCTGATTCTTTCTTTGAAGACCATCGTGGTACAGTTAGCTGAGACGAGTTTTAAGTTATTACGTCATATAATTAGTACCACTGAATTGTGACACGTCATTAGTAACTAGCATAATCCCGTGGCCTCGTTCCTCGACCATATTAGCCATTTAGACTCGTCTTGTACAATTAAATTACAATTGGTGGGTCGAAATCATTTAGACAATCTTAGAAAAAACCTGTTGTTACACTGCCCTCAAAAATCATCCACACTTGAATTAGATATTTTTACCACTTTAGCAAGAAAAATCCCCCCCCCCCTGTGCAATGTTGTTCCTAATTGCAAGAAACCACTTTTGGTTCAATTTTCTGTGTAGAAATCAACATTGAAAGGGGGAGGGGGAATAAACAAAAAAAAACCCCACTACATTTAACAAGACTGATGCGATTTTTTTGTTATGTGTAACAACCGTTTTGTCCAAGATTGTAGCTTTCCTTTTCTTTTTTATCAATAACTACGATATCTAGCTCATTTGTTGTGCTAAATCTTCTTTTCCGTTTGGTTTAAAAATCCCATATTTTTGCCTTATCATTCTGCCTGATGTTGTATGCCCATGCAGCCTGTTCTGTTTGTCAACTAAGTGCTTGTAGCTCTTGCCTGTACATGTGAATGGAAAACAGAACTTTCTTGCACAGATGATAGCAGCATTCCGCAATAATTGAGAACAGGTTGACACAATATGTGAGAATTTCATCTCGTTCCCTGCACATCCTACATTTCGACAAAAAGAAGGTATCACCACCAATGTCGATTATTTTCACACAATTATTGTTTGCATTGCTTTATTTGTGCTGCTAATATATGAAACCCAAACCTAATTAATTGTTATTTGCCTGTCTAGTTAAACCACTATGCATGTTTGTGGGTGAAACTTTGTTGACATAGTCATGTCAAATCTGCACATAACTTTACGTCATAGTTTATCTGATTGACTAAATAACTCAAAAACGGAATGAGTCATTGAACGAAGTGAGTCAGTGAACTGTAAAAGTCGTTCTCTGTCGCTTTCAGAAAATCTTGAAGATGAAACAAACTTAAATTTCAGTTCGTTACTTTTTAAGTAAAGTGTTGATCATATGCGGTTGTCATGCACGACGAATGCAGCTCCAATCCCTGCGACCCAAATTATTCAGGCTATAACATTAAGTATCAATACGCATGCAATGATGTTTTAATGATATGAAATTATTTTTAGACATCAACGAATGCCACAGAATAAAGACTATACAGAAGGGCCACTTAGCGGTACAACGTGTCCTCGTATTTTTATGCAAAAATATGCAGTTTACTGGCTAGGACAGCCAGTTCAGCGTGCTTATTGGCCAGAACATGCAGTTTACTGGCTGAGCAACATGCGTAATGCGACATGCGCGGAGACAAAAACTTCAAAGGTTCCGACCCGAGTGGCCCTTCTGTATAGTCTTTATTCTGTGCGAATGCACTTCCAATCCCTGTCACCAATATTCCACTTGTAATAATACTGTTGGTTCATATGCTTGCACGTGCGATCGTGGATTTACTGGAAATGAAACTAACTGCACAGGTAATAGATTATACAGTATAGATCGACATAGATTTTTATTTTTAGCAAACATGAAGATGTTCGATGTTTGATATTAGAATTTTTAATCTTCTGTAGAGAAAACCCACACTATTCTCAGAATTCAAAGTGTAATATATGAAACCATTATGGTTTCCACTGTTGGACATGTTATATATAGCTACTCTCAAAAGTTTGACATTGGGAGATTTAGTCTTGTTTAGAGAAAACCCATACTATTCTCAGAATTTTAATGGAAATATACTTTTTCCATTATGTTTTCCGCTGTCGGACATGTTGTCTAAAGTGTTGAGTAATTTCTACCACTTTAATACGTTAATGAAAACAGTTCATATCTCTCAAATTACAGGTTAGACACTTGCTTGACTACTGTAAATATTTGTATAATTTTTCGAGTATAATTATAAATTTACTAAATATAGAGTCGATGACAGATTATTTAATCTAAGTCTCCATTCTAAAATTTTAAACATTATATAGCTTCACTTACGTTCATTCTTCAACAAAAAAATTTCAGCAGAGTTTTTATTACGCACGGTCATTTTTTAGACTTGGACGAATGCAGCTCAAATCCTTGTCACCAAAATTCCACTTGTAATAATATTGTTGGTTCTTATTCTTGTACGTGTAATCAAGGATTTATTGGAAATGGAACTTAATGCACAGGTTTGAAACACTCATTGTCAAAAAACGTTAAAAACTATAATGTACCGACATGGAATGTTCTCAGTTTATAATATTGTACCAGTGTAACTTGCTATTTAATTAACTACACTCCGCAGTCAGTGATGACAATAGAAAGTACATTCTCATATTCGGGTTATTCCCAATAGCCCGGCTTTTTGGACCGTTTATGTTCCAATGCTGACCCCTAGCTGCTCTAGATTACATTTACCGATCCAACCATCCCCACAACGACAGCAAGATCTTTATTTTCTTCACTTCGTTACTGATGTGTAGGCGAAAACCTTCTTCTTTTCCTTTTCAGCTATGTTTGTAGCTCTTGCCTGTACATGTGAATGGAAAACAGAACTTTTTTGCACAGGTTCCAATAGATGATAGCAGCAATCCTAATACGTCCGATCTTTTTATATTCATTCCGCGTTAATTGAGAACATTTTGACACAGTATGAGAATTTCATCTCGTTCCGGTATGACCAATGATGTCGATTTTCACACTGTTAGTGTTCAGTGCTTGATTATGTGCAGCTGCTAACGTATGATGCCCAAACCTAATTTATTGCTATTTGCGTGTCAAGTTAAACCACTATGTTCGTGTGTCAAACTTTGTTGACATATTCATGTCAAATTTGCACATAACTTTACGTCATAGTTCTCATTAACTAAATAACTCAAAAACGAAATGAGTTATTGAACGAAGTGAGTCAATGAACTGTAAAAGTCATTCTCTATCCCTTTCAGAAGATCTTGAAGATGAAATAAACTTAAATTTCAGTTCATTATTTTTTAAGCAAATTGTTCATTATAATTGCGGTTGACGATGCATGACGAATGAAGCTCCCATCCCTGAGACCCAAATTCCACTTGCAATAATTGGATGATAGTAATACCCAAGCCTAACAGTTATTACTCAGGCTATAATATTAAGTTTAAATACGCATGAAATAGTGTTTTAATGATATGCGGTTATTTTTAGACATCAACGAATGCATTTCCAATCCCTGTCACCAATATTCCACTTGCAATAATACTGTTGGTTCATATGCCTGCACGTGCGATCGTGGATTTACTGGAAATGAAACCGACTGCACGGGTAATAGATTACAGTATAGATCGACATAGATTTCTATTTTTAGCAAACATGAAGATGTTTGATCTTAGAATTTTTAATCTTCTTTAGAGAAAACCCACACTATTCTCAGACTTCAAAGTGTAATATATGTAACCATTATAGTTTCCACTGTTGAATAAGTTATATAATATGAATGTTGCAAGATTTCAAATTTAGTTTTTCAGATCTCTCCAATTATAATAAGACACTTGTTTTAGAAATGTTGGATACTATAGTTTCTAGAGCAATTCTAATTTTAATGGAAATAGAAATAAGAAATTACTGAATCTTCGTCTACACATAGATTTAGGCGTCACTAATTTTCATCCGTCAATAAAAACAACCGTTAAAGCAAAGTTTTGATCATGCGCGGTTCTTTTTAGACCTGGACGAATGTAGATCCAACCCTTGTCACCAGAATTCCACTTGTAGTAATAATGTTGGTTCTTATACTTGTACGTGTAATCAGGGATTTACTGGAAATGAAACTAACTGCACAGGTAATAGATTACAGTAGCTCGACAGAAACATTCATTTTAGCATACATAATTACTCTCAAAAGTTTGATATTGGGATTTTTAATCTTGTTTAGAAAAAATCCACCCCCATAGACCACTTTCATTAAGGCCTTTACTTTAAATATTCTTTTATGTGCATCTAAATGGGCCTTTCTGGCCTCGTTATGAAGCAAATATTCTTTTGAATTACAGACACACAAACGAGGACAGAAAGGCTTATTAAGATGCACATAAAATAATATTCAAAATTAATCGCTATTATGAAAGTGGTGAAATCCCCGAATTTTAAGTGTAATATATTATGGTCAATAGGTTTTACACATAGATTTAGGTTTGACTAATTTTCATCCGTCAGTAAAAAAATTCGTTAAAGCAAAGTTTTAATCGTGTGCGCTTGTTTTTAGACTTGGACAAATGCAGATCCAACCCCTGTCACCAAAACTCTACTTGTAAGAATACTGTTGGTTCTTATACTTGCACGTGTACTAAAGGATTTACTGGAAATGAAACCAACTGCATATGTAATCGATTACAGTAGCACGACATAGACTTTCATTTCAGCATAGTTACATTAAGCTACTCTCAAGAGTTTGCTATTGGGATTTTTAATATCGTTTAGAGAAAACCCACACTATTCTCAGAATCCTAATGACGGATGCAAACGCCCCTACAACGGTTAGCAAGATCTTTATCTTCTTCACTTCGCTACTCTATGCAGCATTTCCTTATTTCATATTTCAAATCTGTGTATGCGAAAATCTTCTCCTTTTCAGCTACTAATTTGCTTAAAAAGAAATGAACTGAAATTTTAGTTTGTTTCGTCTACAAGATCTTCTGAAAGCTCCCTTGAAAGCGATAGAGAATGACTTTTACAGTTCATTGACATACTTCGTTCAATGACTCATTTCGTTTTTGAGTTATTTAGTTAATGAGATAAATTATGACGTAAAGTTATGTACAGGAAAATACAAGTAAATTAGGTTTGGGTTTCATATATCAGCAGCAAAATATCAAGCACCGAAGACTAACTATGAAAATCGACATCGGTGGTGATATCTCCTTTCTGTCGAAATGTATAGGATGTACTGAGAACGAGATGAAATAGTTGTTGGATTGAGAATTTTGACGGCTTATTATTGACGAATGTTTAGAATATATTATTGATTATGTTTGACTTTTTAATTAGTCTTCTTTTGTTATTAAAACAATGCAAGTGCTGACAGTTTGAATAAAAATGTCGCGTGGCCAGCTAATAAATCATTCATGTTCAAATGGCCTAAAAGACCACACCTGTAACGCCGAAAATTTCTTTAATAAAACGGTTTAGAACCGACGCTGTCATTAGAAACTTTCCTATATTGCGCGAAACTGTTCTCAGTATTTATCGCGGAATGAATACAAAAAGATGAGACGTAATAGGATTGCTGCTATACCTGTGCAAAAATAGTTCGGTTTTCCATTGACATGTACAGGCAAGAGCTACATGCAAGCACTCTGTTGACAAAGAGAACTGGCTGGGCATTGGGGAATGATAAGGCAAAAGTATGGGATTTTTAAACCAAACGGAAAAGAAGATTTAACGCAAGAAACGAGCTAGGTATCGTATAGTTATTGATAAATCAGAAAAAGAAAGCTACATGTACGTTGTTGATATAACTTGCGTCTTAATTTGGTACAAGAATTTAATAGTTGATCATATGTGGTACCTCGAATCCTTGCGACCCAAATTCCACTTGTAATAATTGGATATAGTAATACTTAAGCAGATAACAGTTATTACTGAGGCTATAACGTTAAGTTTCAATAAGCATGCAAGAATGTTTTAATGATATGCGATTATTTTTAGATCTCGACGAATGCATTTCTAATCCCTGTCACCAAAATTCCACTTGTAATAATACTGTTGGTTCATATGCCTGCACGTGCGATCGTGGATTTACTGGAAATGAAACCCACTGCACGGGTAATAGTTTACAGTATAGATCGACATAGATTTTTATTTTTAGCAAACATGAAGATGTTTGATATTAGAATTTTTAATCTTCTTTACAGAAAACCCACACTCAGAATTCTAAGTGTAATATATGAAACATTATGTTTTCCACTGTTGGACATGTTATATAATATTAATATTGTAAGATTTCAAATTTAGTTTTTCAGATCTTTCCAATTATATTACGACTCTTGTTTTTCTAGGGCAATTCTAATTTTACTGGAAATAGAAATAACAAATTACTGAATATTCTTCTACACATAGATTTAGGCTTCACTAATTTTCATCCGTCAATAAAAACAACCATTAAAGCAAAGTTCTGATCATGCGCGGTTCTTTTTAGACTTGGACGAATGTAGATCCAACCCCTGTCACCAAAATTCCACTTGTAATAATACTGTTGGTTCTTATACTTGTACGTGTAATCAAGGATTTACTGGAAATGAAGCTAACTGCACAGGTAATAGATTACAGTAGCTCGACATAAACATTCATTTTAGCATACATACAGCTACTCTCAAAAGTTTGATATTGGGACTTTTAATCTTGTTTAGAAAAAATCAACACCATACTGTAGACCACTTTCATAAAGGCCTTTACTTAAAATATTCTTTTATGTGCATCTAAATGGGCCTTTCTGGCCTCGTTATGAAGCAAAAATTCTTTTGAATTACAGACACACAAACGAGGACAGAAAGGCTCATTACGATGCACATAAATAATATCCAAAATTAATCGCTATTATGAAAGTGGTGAAATCCCCGAATTTTAAGTGTAATATATTATGGTCAATAGACTTTAGACATAGATTTAGGCGTGACTAATTTTCATCCGTCAGTAAAAAAAATTCGTTAAAGCAAAGTTTTGATCATCCGCGCTTGTTTTTAGACTTGGACGAATGCAGATCCAACCCCTGTCACCAAAATTCCATTTGTAATAATACTGTTGGTTCTTATACTTGCACGTGTAATCAAGGATTTACTGGAAATGGAACCTACTGCAGAGGTAATAGATTACAGTAGCTCGACAGAGACATTCACTTTAGCATACATAAAGCTACTCTCAAGGGTTTGATATTGAGATTGTTAATCTTGTTTATTAAAAAACCCACACCACTCTCAGAACGTAACATATCATAGTCAATAGAGATATGGTCTGGAATCTCGGCAAACTTCAAAGCGCTTATAATGAGCTGTGATTTTGTTGAACCGTACCTTACAAAGTGCACGTCCCTTGTTTTAGCTTTATTAATATTTAAAAAGCACGGTTGAGTGATCGAACTGAAACGTTGCTATTGGATAAATCGTTTATTATACTGAAGTACAATGGGTTCAATGACCACGCACCGTGAACAAAAATGCATAAAGGAGAACAAAAAGATAGAACAAAGACTTTAGCTGAGTTTTTAGACCATAATTTGAATGACTATGAATACGAAACAATTATGTTTTCCACTTTTAGACATGCAATCTAATGAATGTTGTTTCATTTCAAATACCTTAACTAATACGTTAATGAGAACCGTTCAAGTCTCTCAAGTTACAGATAGAGCACTTCTTTAAGTACTGCTAACTTTTATATAATTTTTCGAGTATAACTGTAAATTTACGGCTGGATATAGAATTAATAACAGATTGGTGAATCTTCGTCTTCAATCAAAAATTTTGCACATAGATTTAGGCTTGACTAATTTTCATCCGTCAGTAAAAAAATTCGTTAAAGCAAAGTTTTAATCGTGTGCGCTTGTTTTTAGACTTGGACGAATGCAGATCCAACCCCTGTCACCAAAATTCCATTTGTAATAATACTGTTGGTTCTTATACTTGCACGTGTACTAAAGGATTTACTGGAAATGAAACCAACTGCATATGTAATCGATTACAGTAGCACGACATAGACTTTCATTTCAGCATAGTTACATTAAGCTACTCTCAAGAGTTTGCTATTGGGATTTTTAATATCGTTTAGAGAAAACCCACACTATTCTCAGAATCCTAATGACGGGTGCAAACGCCCCTACAACGGTTAGCAAGATCTTTATCTTCTTCACTTCGCTACTCTATGCAGCATTTCCTTATTTCATATTTCAAATCTGTGTATGCGAAAATCTTCTCTTTTTCAGCTACTAATTTGCTTAAAAAGAAATGAACTGAAATTTTAGTTTGTTTCGTCTACAAGATCTTCTGAAAGCTCCCTTGAAAGCGATAGAGAATGACTTTTACAGTTCATTGGCATACTTCGTTCAATGACTCATTTCGTTTTTGAGTTATTTAGTTAATGAGATAAATTATGACGTAAAGTTATGTACAGGAAAATACAAGTAAATTAGGTTTGGGTTTCATATATCAGCAGCAAAATATCAAGCACTGAAGACTAACTATGAAAATCGACATCGGTGGTGATATCTCCTTTCTGTCGAAATGTAGGATGTACTGAGAACGAGATGAAATTGTTGTTGGATTGAGAATTTTGACGGCTTATTATTGACGAATGTTTAGAATATATTATTGATTATGTTTGACTTTTTAATTAGTCTTCTTTTGTTATTAAAACAATGCAAGTGCTGGTAGTTTGAATAAAAATGTCGCGTGGGCAGCTAATAAATCATTCATGTTCAAATGGCCTAAAAGACCACACTTGTAACGCCGAAAATTTCTTTAATAAAACGGTTTAGAATCGACTCTGTCATTAGAAACTTTCCTATATTGTGCGAAACTGTTCTCAGTATTTATCGCGGAATGAATACAAAAAGATCAGACATAATAGGATTGCTGCTATACCTGTGCAAAAATAGCTCGGTTTTCCATTGACATGTACAGGCAAGAGCTACAAGCACTCTGTTGACAAAGAGAACTGGCTGGGCATTGGGGAATGATAAGGCAAAAGTATGGGATTTTTAAACCAAACGGAAAAGAAGATTTAACGCAAGAAACGAGCTAGGTATCGTATAGTTATTGATAAAACAGAAAAAGAAAGCTACATGTACGTTGTTGATATAACTTGCGTCTTCATTTGGTACAAGAATTTAATAGTTGATCATATGTGGTAGCTCGAATCCTTGCGACCCAAATTCCACTTGTAATAATTGGATATAGTAATACTTAAGCATATAACAGTTATTACTGAGGCTATAACGTTAAGTTTCAATAAGGATGCAAGAATGTTTTAATGATATGCGATTATTTTTAGATTTCGACGAATGCATTTCTAATCCCTGTCACCAAAATTCCACTTGTAATAATACTGTTGGTTCATATGCCTGCACGTGCGATCGTGGATTTACTGGAAATGAAACCCACTGCACGGGTAATAGATTACAGTATAGATCGACATAGATTTTTATTTTTAGCAAACATGAAGATGTTTGATATTAGAATTTTTAATCTTCTTTACAGAAAACCCACACTCAGAATTCTAAGTGTAATATATGAAACAATATGTTTTCCACTGTTGGACATGTTATATAATATTAATATTGTAAGATTTCAAATTTAGTTTTTCAGATATTTCCAATTATATTACGACTCTTGTTTTTCTAGAGCAATTCTAATTTTACTGGAAATAGAAATAACAAATTACTGAATATTCTTCTACACATAGATTTAGGCTTCACTAATTTTCATCCGTCAATAAAAACAACCATTAAAGCAAAGTTCTGATCATGCGCGGTTCTTTTTAGACTTGGACGAATGTAGATCCACCCCCTGTCACCAAAATTCCACTTGTAATAATACTGTTGGTTCTTATACTTGTACGTGTAATCAAGGATTTACTGGAAATGAAGCTAACTGCACAGGTAATAGATTACAGTAGCTCGACATAAACATTCATTTTGGCATACATACAGCTACTCTCAAAAGTTTGATACTGGGACTTTTAATCTTGTTTAGAAAAAATCAACACCATACTGTAGACCACTTTCATAAAGGCCTTTACTTAAAATATTCTTTTATGTGCATCTAAATGGGCCTTTCTGGCCTCGTTATGAAGCAAAAATTCTTTTAAATTACAGACACACAAACGAGGACAGAAAGGCTTATTAGTTACGATGCACATAAATAATATCCAAAATTAATCGCCAATATGAAAGTGGTGAAATCCCCGAATTTTAAGTGTAATATATTATGGTCAATAGACTTTAGACATAGATTTAGGCTTGACTAATTTTCATCCGTCAGTAAAAAAAATTCGTTAAAGCAAAGTTTTGATCATGCGCGGTTGTTTTTAGACTTGGACGAATGCAGATCCACCCCCTGTCACCAAAATTCCATTTGTAATAATACTGTTGGTTCTTATACTTGTACGTGTAATCAAGGATTTACTGGAAATGAAGCTAACTGCACAGGTAATAGATTACAGTAGCTCGACATAAACATTCATTTTAGCATACATACAGCTACTCTCAAAAGTTTGATATTGGGACTCTTAATCTTGTTTAGAAAAAATCAACACCATACTGTAGACCACTTTCATAAAGGCCTTAACTTAAAATATTCTTTTATGTGCATCTAAATGGGCCTTTCTGGCCTCGTTATGAAGCAAAAATTCTTTTGAATTACAGACACACAAACGAGGACAGAAAGACTTATTACGATGCACATAAATAATATCCAAAATTAATCGCCATTATGAAAGTGGTGAAATCCCCAAATTTTAAGTGTAATATATTATGGTCAATAGACTTTAGACATAGATTTAGGCTTGACTAATTTTCATCCGTCAGTAAAAAAAATTCGTTAAAGCAAAGTTTTGATCATGCGCGGTTGTTTTTAGACTTGGACGAATGCAGATCCAACCCCTGTCACCAAAATTCCACTTGTAATAATACTGTTGGTTCTTATACTTGTACGTGTAATCAAGGATTTACTGGAAATGAAGCTAACTGCACAGGTAATAGATTACAGTAGCTCGACATAAACATTCATTTTAGCATACATACAGCTACTCTCAAAAGTTTGATATTGGGACTTTTAATCTTGTTTAGAAAAAATCAACACCATACTGTAGACCACTTTCATAAAGGCCTTTACTTAAAATATTCTTTTATGTGCATCTAAATGGGCCTTTCTGGCCTCGTTATGAAGCAAAAATTCTTTTGAATTACAGACACACAAACGAGGACAGAAAGGCTTATTACGATGCACATAAATAATATCCAAAATTAATCGCTATTATGAAAGTGGTGAAATCCCCGAATTTTAAGTGTAATATATTATGGTCAATAGACTTTAGACATAGATTTAGGCGTGACTAATTTTCATCCGTCAGTAAAAAAATTCGTTAAAGCAAAGTTTTAATCGTGTGCGCTTGTTTTTAGACTTGGACGAATGCAGATCCAACCCCTGTCACCAAAATTCCATTTGTAATAATACTGTTGGTTCTTATACTTGCACGTGTAATCAAGGATTTACTGGAAATGGAACCTACTGCAGAGGTAATAGATTACAGTAGCTCGACAGAGACATTCACTTTAGCATACATAAAGCTACTCTCAAGGGTTTGATATTGGGATTGTTAATCTTGTTTATTAAAAAACCCACACCACTCTCAGAACGTAACATATCATAGTCAATAGAGATATGGTCTGGAATCTCGGCAAACTTCAAAGCGCTTATAATAAGCTGTGATTTTGTTGAACCGTACCTTACAAAGTGCACGTCCCTTGTTTTAGCTTTATTAATATTTAAAAAGCACGGTTGAGTGATCGAACTGAAACGTTGCTATTGGATAAATCGTTTATTATACTGAAGTACAATGGGTTCAATGACCACGCACCGTGAACAAAAATGCATAAAGGAGAACAAAAAGATAGAACAAAGACTTTAGCTGAGTTTTTAGACCATAATTTGAATGACTATGAATATGAAACAATTATGTTTTCCACTTTTAGACATGCAATCTAATGAATGTTGTTTCATTTCAAATACCTTAACTAATACGTTAATGAGAACCGTTCAAGTCTCTCAAGTTACAGATAGAGCACTTCTTTAAGTACTGCTAACTTTTATATAATTTTTCGAGTATAACTATAAATTTACGGCTGGATATAGAATTAATAACAGATTGGTGAATCTTCGTCTTCAATCAAAAATTTTGCACATAGATTTAGGCTTGACTAATTTTCATCCGTCAGTAAAAAAATTCGTTAAAGCAAAGTTTTAATCGTGTGCGCTTGTTTTTAGACTTGGACGAATGCAGATCCAACCCCTGTCACCAAAACTTTACTTGTAAGAATACTGTTGGTTCTTATACTTGCATGTGTAATAAAGGATTTACTGGAAATGAAACCAACTGCATATGTAATGGTTTACAGTAGCACGACATAGACTTTCATTTCAGCATAGTTACATTAAGCTACTCTCAAGAGTTTGCTATTGGGATTTTTAATATCGTTTAGAGAAAACCCACACTATTCTCAGAATCCTAATGACGGGTGCAAACGCCCCTACAACGGTTAGCAAGATCTTTATCTTCTTCACTTCGTTACTCTATGCAGCATTTCCTTATTTCATATTTCAAATCTGTGTATGCGAAAATCTTCTCCTTTTCAGCTACTAATTTGCTTAAAAAGAAATGAACTGAAATTTTAGTTTGTTTCGTCTACAAGATCTTCTGAAAGCTCCCTTGAAAGCGATAGAGAATGACTTTTACAGTTCATTGGCATACTTCGTTCAATGACTCATTTCGTTTTTGAGTTATTTAGTTAATGAGATAAATTATGACGTAAAGTTATGTACAGGAAAATACAAGTAAATTAGGTTTGGGTTTCATATATCAGCAGCAAAATATCAAGCACTGAAGACTAACTATGAAAATCGACATCGGTGGTGATATCTCCTTTCTGTCGAAATGTAGGATGTACTGAGAACGAGATGAAATTGTTGTTGGATTGAGAATTTTGACGGCTTATTATTGACGAATGTTTAGAATATATTATTGATTATGTTTGACTTTTTAATTAGTCTTCTTTTGTTATTAAAACAATGCAAGTGCTGGTAGTTTGAATAAAAATGTCGCGTGGGCAGCTAATAAATCATTCATGTTCAAATGGCCTAAAAGACCACACTTGTAACGCCGAAAATTTCTTTAATAAAACGGTTTAGAATCGACTCTGTCATTAGAAACTTTCCTATATTGTGCGAAACTGTTCTCAGTATTTATCGCGGAATGAATACAAAAAGATCAGACATAATAGGATTGCTGCTATACCTGTGCAAAAATAGCTCGGTTTTCCATTGACATGTACAGGCAAGAGCTACAAGCACTCTGTTGACAAAGAGAACTGGCTGGGCATTGGGGAATGATAAGGCAAAAGTATGGGATTTTTAAACCAAACGGAAAAGAAGATTTAACGCAAGAAACGAGCTAGGTATCGTATAGTTATTGATAAAACAGAAAAAGAAAGCTACATGTACGTTGTTGATATAACTTGCGTCTTCATTTGGTACAAGAATTTAATAGTTGATCATATGTGGTAGCTCGAATCCTTGCGACCCAAATTCCACTTGTAATAATTGGATATAGTAATACTTAAGCATATAACAGTTATTACTGAGGCTATAACGTTAAGTTTCAATAAGGATGCAAGAATGTTTTAATGATATGCGATTATTTTTAGATTTCGACGAATGCATTTCTAATCCCTGTCACCAAAATTCCACTTGTAATAATACTGTTGGTTCATATGCCTGCACGTGCGATCGTGGATTTACTGGAAATGAAACCCACTGCACGGGTAATAGATTACAGTATAGATCGACATAGATTTTTATTTTTAGCAAACATGAAGATGTTTGATATTAGAATTTTTAATCTTCTTTACAGAAAACCCACACTCAGAATTCTAAGTGTAATATATGAAACAATATGTTTTCCACTGTTGGACATGTTATATAATATTAATATTGTAAGATTTCAAATTTAGTTTTTCAGATATTTCCAATTATATTACGACTCTTGTTTTTCTAGAGCAATTCTAATTTTACTGGAAATAGAAATAACAAATTACTGAATATTCTTCTACACATAGATTTAGGCTTCACTAATTTTCATCCGTCAATAAAAACAACCATTAAAGCAAAGTTCTGATCATGCGCGGTTCTTTTTAGACTTGGACGAATGTAGATCCAACCCCTGTCACCAAAATTCCACTTGTAATAATACTGTTGGTTCTTATACTTGTACGTGTAATCAAGGATTTACTGGAAATGAAGCTAACTGCACAGGTAATAGATTACAGTAGCTCGACATAAACATTCATTTTGGCATACATACAGCTACTCTCAAAAGTTTGATACTGGGACTTTTAATCTTGTTTAGAAAAAATCAACACCATACTGTAGACCACTTTCATAAAGGCCTTTACTTAAAATATTCTTTTATGTGCATCTAAATGGGCCTTTCTGGCCTCGTTATGAAGCAAAAATTCTTTTGAATTACAGACACACAAACGAGGACAGAAAGGCTTATTAGTTACGATGCACATAAATAATATCCAAAATTAATCGCCATTATGAAAGTGGTGAAATCCCCGAATTTTAAGTGTAATATATTATGGTCAATAGACTTTAGACATAGATTTAGGCTTGACTAATTTTCATCCGTCAGTAAAAAAAATTCGTTAAAGCAAAGTTTTGATCATGCGCGGTTGTTTTTAGACTTGGACGAATGCAGATCCACCCCCTGTCACCAAAATTCCACTTGTAATAATACTGTTGGTTCTTATACTTGTACGTGTAATCAAGGATTTACTGGAAATGAAGCTAACTGCACAGGTAATAGATTACAGTAGCTCGACATAAACATTCATTTTAGCATACATACAGCTACTCTCAAAAGTTTGATATTGGGACTCTTAATCTTGTTTAGAAAAAATCAACACCATACTGTAGACCACTTTCATAAAGGCCTTAACTTAAAATATTCTTTTATGTGCATCTAAATGGGCCTTTCTGGCCTCGTTATGAAGCAAAAATTCTTTTGAATTACAGACACACAAACGAGGACAGAAAGGCTTATTACGATGCACATAAATAATACCCAAAATTAATCGCCATTATGAAAGTGGTGAAATCCCCAAATTTTAAGTGTAATATATTATGGTCAATAGACTTTAGACATAGATTTAGGCTTGACTAATTTTTATCCGTCAGTAAAAAAAATTCGTTAAAGCAAAGTTTTGATCATGCGCGGTTGTTTTTAGACTTGGACGAATGCAGATCCAACCCCTGTCACCAAAATTCCACTTGTAATAATACTGTTGGTTCTTATACTTGTACGTGTAATCAAGGATTTACTGGAAATGAAGCTAACTGCACAGGTAATAGATTACAGTAGCTCGACATAAACATTCATTTTAGCATACATACAGCTACTCTCAAAAGTTTGATATTGGGACTTTTAATCTTGTTTAGAAAAAATCAACACCATACTGTAGACCACTTTCATAAAGGCCTTTACTTAAAATATTCTTTGATGTGCATCTAAATGGGCCTTTCTGGCCTCGTTATGAAGCAAAAATTCTTTTGAATTACAGACACACAAACGAGGACAGAAAGGCTTATTACGATGCACATAAATAATATCCAAAATTAATCGCTATTATGAAAGTGGTGAAATCCCCGAATTTTAGGTGTAATATATTATGGTCAATAGACTTTAGACATAGATTTAGGCTTGACTAATCTTCATCTGTCAGTAAAAAAAATTCGTTAAAGCAAAGTTTTGATCATGCGCGGTTGTTTTTAGACTTGGACGAATGCAGATCCAACCCCTGTCACCAAAATTCCATTTGTAATAATACTGTTGGTTCTTATACTTGCACGTGTAATCAAGGATTTACTGGAAATGGAACCTACTGCAGAGGTAATAGATTACAGTAGCTCGACAGAGACATTCACTTTAGCATACATAAAGCTACTCTCAAGGGTTTGATATTGGGATTGTTAATCTTGTTTATTAAAAAACCCACACCACTCTCAGAACGTAACATATCATAGTCAATAGAGATATGGTCTGGAATCTCGGCAAACTTCAAAGCGCTTATAATGAGCTGTGATTTTGTTGAACCGTACCTTACAAAGTGCACGTCCCTTGTTTTAGCTTTATTAATATTTAAAAAGCACGGTTGAGTGATCGAACTGAAACGTTGCTATTGGATAAATCGTTTATTATACTGAAGTACAATGGGTTCAATGACCACGCACCGTGAACAAAAATGCATAAAGGCGAACAAAAAGATAGAACAAAGACTTTAGCTGAGTTTTTAGACCATAATTTGAATGACTATATGAAACAATTATGTTTTCCACTTTTAGACACGCAATCTAATGAATGTTGTTTCATTTCAAATACCTTAACTAATACGTTAATGAGAACCGTTCAAGTCTCTCAAGTTACAGATAGAGCACTTCTTTAAGTACTGCTAACTTTTATATAATTTTTCGAGTATAACTATAAATTTACGGCTGGATATAGAATTAATAACAGATTGGTGAATCTTCGTCTTCAATCAAAAATTTTGCACATAGATTTAGGCTTGACTAATTTTCATCCGTCAGTAAAAAAATTCGTTAAAGCAAAGTTTTAATCGTGTGCGCTTGTTTTTAGACTTGGACGAATGCAGATCCAACCCCTGTCACCAAAACTTTACTTGTAAGAATACTGTTGGTTCTTATACTTGCATGTGTAATAATGGATTTACTGGAAATGAAACCAACTGCATATGTAATGGATTACAGTAGCACGACATAGACTTTCATTTCAGCATAGTTACATTAAGCTACTCTCAAGAGTTTGCTATTGGGATTTTTAATATCGTTTAGAGAAAACCCACACTATTCTCAGAATCCTAATGACGGGTGCAAACGCCCCTACAACGGTTAGCAAGATCTTTATCTTCTTCACTTCGTTACTCCATGCAGCATTTCCTTATTTCATACTTCAAATCTGTGTATGCGAAAATCTTCTCCTTTTCAGCTACTAATTTGCTTAAAAAGAAATGAACTGAAATTTTAGTTTGTTTCGTCTACAAGATCTTCTGAAAGCTCCCTTGAAAGCGATAGAGAATGACTTTTACAGTTCATTGGCATACTTCGTTCAATGACTCATTTCGTTTTTGAGTTATTTAGTTAATGAGATAAATTATGACGTAAAGTTATGTACAGGAAAATACAAGTAAATTAGGTTTGGGTTTCATATATCAGCAGCAAAATATCAAGCACTGAAGACTAACTATGAAAATCGACATCGGTGGTGATATCTCCTTTCTGTCGAAATGTAGGATGTACTGAGAACGAGATGAAATTGTTGTTGGATTGAGAATTTTGACGGCTTATTATTGACGAATGTTTAGAATATATTATTGATTATGTTTGACTTTTTAATTAGTCTTCTTTTGTTATTAAAACAATGCAAGTGCTGGCAGTTTGAATAAAAATGTCGCGTGGGCAGCTAATAAATCATTCATGTTCAAATGGCCTAAAAGACCACACTTGTAACGCCGAAAATTTCTTTAATAAAACGGTTTAGAATCGACTCTGTCATTAGAAACTTTCCTATATTGTGCGAAACTGTTCTCAGTATTTATCGCGGAATGAATACAAAAAGATCAGACATAATAGGATTGCTGCTATACCTGTGCAAAAATAGTTCGCTTTTCCATTGACATGTACAGGCAAGAGCTACAAGCACTCTGTTGACAAAGAGAACTGGCTGGGCATTGGGGAATGATAAGGCAAAAGTATGGGATTTTTAAACCAAACGGAAAAGAAGATTTAACGCAAGAAACGAGCTAGGTATCGTATAGTTATTGATAAAACAGAAAAAGAAAGCTACATGTACGTTGTTGATATAACTTGCGTCTTCATTTGGTACAAGAATTTAATAGTTGATCATATGTGGTAGCTCGAATCCTTGCGACCCAAATTCCACTTGTAATAATTGGATATAGTAATACTTAAGCATATAACAGTTATTACTGAGGCTATAACGTTAAGTTTCAATAAGGATGCAAGAATGTTTTAATGATATGCGATTATTTTTAGATTTCGACGAATGCATTTCTAATCCCTGTCACCAAAATTCCACTTGTAATAATACTGTTGGTTCATATGCCTGCACGTGCGATCGTGGATTTACTGGAAATGAAACCCACTGCACGGGTAATAGATTACAGTATAGATCGACATAGATTTTTATTTTTAGCAAACATGAAGATGTTTGATATTAGAATTTTTAATCTTCTTTACAGAAAACCCACACTCAGAATTCTAAGTGTAATATATGAAACAATATGTTTTCCACTGTTGGACATGTTATATAATATTAATATTGTAAGATTTCAAATTTAGTTTTTCAGATATTTCCAATTATATTACGACTCTTGTTTTTCTAGAGCAATTCTAATTTTACTGGAAATAGAAATAACAAATTACTGAATATTCTTCTACACATAGATTTAGGCTTCACTAATTTTCATCCGTCAATAAAAACAACCATTAAAGCAAAGTTCTGATCATGCGCGGTTCTTTTTAGACTTGGACGAATGTAGATCCAACCCCTGTCACCAAAATTCCACTTGTAATAATACTGTTGGTTCTTATACTTGTACGTGTAATCAAGGATTTACTGGAAATGAAGCTAACTGCACAGGTAATAGATTACAGTAGCTCGACATAAACATTCATTTTGGCATACATACAGCTACTCTCAAAAGTTTGATACTGGGACTTTTAATCTTGTTTAGAAAAAATCAACACCATACTGTAGACCACTTTCATAAAGGCCTTTACTTAAAATATTCTTTTATGTGCATCTAAATGGGCCTTTCTGGCCTCGTTATGAAGCAAAAATTCTTTTGAATTACAGACACACAAACGAGGACAGAAAGGCTTATTAGTTACGATGCACATAAATAATATCCAAAATTAATCGCCATTATGAAAGTGGTGAAATCCCCGAATTTTAAGTGTAATATATTATGGTCAATAGACTTTAGACATAGATTTAGGCTTGACTAATTTTCATCCGTCAGTAAAAAAAATTCGTTAAAGCAAAGTTTTGATCATGCGCGGTTGTTTTTAGACTTGGACGAATGCAGATCCACCCCCTGTCACCAAAATTCCACTTGTAATAATACTGTTGGTTCTTATACTTGTACGTGTAATCAAGGATTTACTGGAAATGAAGCTAACTGCACAGGTAATAGATTACAGTAGCTCGACATAAACATTCATTTTAGCATACATACAGCTACTCTCAAAAGTTTGATATTGGGACTTTTAATCTTGTTTAGAAAAAATCAACACCATACTGTAGACCACTTTCATAAAGGCCTTTACTTAAAATATTCTTTTATGTGCATCTAAATGGGCCTTTCTGGCCTCGTTATGAAGCAAAAATTCTTTTGAATTACAGACACACAAACGAGGACAGAAAGGCTTATTACGATGCACATAAATAATATCCAAAATTAATCGCTATTATGAAAGTGGTGAAATCCCCGAATTTTAAGTGTAATATATTATGGTCAATAGACTTTAGACATAGATTTAGGCTTGACTAATTTTCATCTGTCAGTAAAAAAAAATCGTTAAAGCAAAGTTTTGATCATGCGCGGTTGTTTTTAGACTTGGACGAATGCAGATCCAACCCCTGTCACCAAAATTCCATTTGTAATAATACTGTTGGTTCTTATACTTGCACGTGTAATCAAGGATTTACTGGAAATGGAACCTACTGCAGAGGTAATAGATTACAGTAGCTCGACAGAGACATTCACTTTAGCATACATAAAGCTACTCTCAAGGGTTTGATATTGGGATTGTTAATCTTGTTTATTAAAAAACCCACACCACTCTCAGAACGTAACATATCATAGTCAATAGAGATATGGTCTGGAATCTCGGCAAACTTCAAAGCGCTTATAATGAGCTGTGATTTTGTTGAACCGTACCTTACAAAGTGCACGTCCCTTGTTTTAGCTTTATTAATATTTAAAAAGCACGGTTGAGTGATCGAACTGAAACGTTGCTATTGGATAAATCGTTTATTATACTGAAGTACAATGGGTTCAATGACCACGCACCGTGAACAAAAATGCATAAAGGAGAACAAAAAGATAGAACAAAGACTTTAGCTGAGTTTTTAGACCATAATTTGAATGACTATGAATATGAAACAATTATGTTTTCCACTTTTAGACATGCAATCTAATGAATGTTGTTTCATTTCAAATACCTTAACTAATACGTTAATGAGAACCGTTCAAGTCTCTCAAGTTACAGATAGAGCACTTCTTTAAGTACTGCTAACTTTTATATAATTTTTCGAGTATAACTATAAATTTACGGCTGGATATAGAATTAATAACAGATTGGTGAATCTTCGTCTTCAATCAAAAATTTTGCACATAGATTTAGGCTTGACTAATTTTCATCCGTCAGTAAAAAAATTCGTTGAAGCAAAGTTTTAATCGTGTGCGCTTGTTTTTAGACTTGGACGAATGCAGATCCAACCCCTGTCACCAAAACTTTACTTGTAAGAATACTGTTGGTTCTTATACTTGCATGTGTAATAAAGGATTTACTGGAAATGAAACCAACTGCATATGTAATGGATTACAGTAGCACGACATAGACTTTCATTTCAGCATAGTTACATTAAGCTACTCTCAAGAGTTTGCTATTGGGATTTTTAATATCGTTTAGAGAAAACCCTCACTATTCTCAGAATCCTAATGACGGGTGCAAACGCCCCTACAACGGTTAGCAAGATCTTTATCTTCTTCACTTCGTTACTCTATGCAGCATTTCCTTATTTCATATTTCAAATCTGTGTATGCGAAAATCTTCTCTTTTTCAGCTACTAATTTGCTTAAAAAGAAATGAACTGAAATTTTAGTTTGTTTCGTCTACAAGATCTTCTGAAAGCTCCCTTGAAAGCGATAGAGAATGACTTTTACAGTTCGTTGACATACTTCGTTCAATGACTCATTTCGTTTTTGAGTTATTTAGTTAATGAGATAAATTATGACGTAAAGTTATGTACAGGAAAATACAAGTAAATTAGGTTGGGGTTTCATATATCAGCAGCAAAATATCAAGCACTGAAGTCTAACTATGAAAATCGACATCGGTGGTGATATCTCCTCTCTGTCGAAATGTAGGATGTACTGAGAACGAGATGAAATTGTTGTTGGATTGAGAATTTTGACGGCTTATTATTGACGAATGTTTAGAATATATTATTGATTATGTTTGACTTTTTAATTAGTCTTCTTTTGTTATTAAAACAATGCAAGTGCTGACAGTTTGAATAAAAAGGTCGCGTGGGCAGCCAATAACTCATTCATGTTAAGATGGCCTAAAAGACCACGCCTGTGACGCCGAAAATTTCTTTAATAAAACGGTTTAGAATCGACTCTGTCATTAGAAACTTTCCTATATTGTGCGAAACTGCTCTCAGTATTTATCGCGGAATGAATACAAAAAGATGAGACGTAATAGGATTGCTGCTATACCTGTGCAAAAATAGTTCGCTTTTCCATTGACATGTACAGGCAAGAGCTACATGCAAGCACTCTGTTGACAAAGAGAACTGGCTGGGCATTGGGGAATGATAAGGCAAAAGTATGGGATTTTTAAACCAAACGGAAAAGAAGATTTAACGCAAGAAACGAGTTAGGTATCGCATAGTTATTGATAAAACAGAAAAAGAAAGCTACGTTGTTGATATAACTTGCGTCTTTGGTACAAGAATTTAATAGTTGATCATATGTGGTAGCTCGAATCCTTGCGACCCAAATTCCCATATAACAGTTATTACTTAGGCTATAACGTTAAGTTTCAATAGGCATGCAAGAATGTTTTAATGATATGCGATTATTTTTAGATCTCGACGAATGCATTTCTAATCCCTGTCACCAAAATTCCACTTGTAATAATACTGTTGGTTCATATGCCTGCACGTGCGATCGTGGATTTACTGGAAATGAAACCTACTGCACGGGTAATCGATTACAGTATAGATCGACATAGATTTTTATTTTTAGCAAACATGAAGATGTTTGATATTCGAATTTTTAATCTTCTTTACAGAAAACCCACACTCAGAATTCTAAGTGTAATATATGAAACCATTATGGTTTCCACTGTTGGAAATTTTTTATTAATATTGTAAGATTTCAAATTTAATTTTTCAGGTCTCTCCAATTATATTACGACTCTTGTTTTTCTAGAGCAATTCTAATTTTACTGGAAATAAAAATAACAAATTACTGAATATTCGTCTACACATAGATTTAGGCTTCACTAATTTTCATCCGTCAATAAAAACAACCGTTAAAGCAAAGTTTTGATCATGCGCGGTTCTTTTTAGACTTGGACGAATGTAGATCCAACCCCTGCCACCAAAATTCCACTTGTAATAATACTGCTGGTTCTTATACTTGTACGTGTAATCAAGGATTTACTGGAAATGAAACTAACTGCACAGGTAATAGATTACAGTAGCTCGACATAAACATTCATTTTAGCATACATACAGCTACTCTCAAAAGTTTAATATTGGGATTTTTGATCTTGTTTAGAAAAAATCAACACCATACTGTAGACCACTTTCATAAAGGCCTTCACTTAAAATGTTCTTTTTTGTGCATCTAAATGGGCCTTTCTGGCCTCGTTATGAAGCAAAAATTCTTTTGAATTACAGACACACAAACGAGGACAGAAAGACTTATTACGATGCACATAAATAATATCCAAAATTAATCGCTATTATGAAAGTGGTGAAACCCCCGAATTTTAAGTGTAATATATTATGGTCAATAGACTTTAGACATAGATTTAGGCTTGACTAATTTTCATCTGTCGGTAAAAAAAATTCGTTAAAGCAAAGTTTTGATCATGCACGGTTGTTTTTAGACTTGGACGAATGCAGATCCAACCCCTGTCACCAAAATTCCATTTGTAATAATACTGTTGGTTCTTATACTTGCACGTGTAATCAAGGATTTACTGGAAATGGAACCTACTGCAGAGGTAATAGATTACAGTAGCTCGACAGAGGCATTCACTTTAGCATACATAAAGCTACTCTCAAGAGTTTGATATTGGGATTGTTAATCTTGTTTAGAAAAAAAACCCACACCACTCTCAGAACGTAATATATCATAGTCAATAGAGATATGGTTTGGAATCTCGGCAAACTTCAAAGCGCCTATAATGAGCTGTGATTTTGTTGAACCGTACCTTACAAAGTGCACGTCCCTTGTTTTAGCTTTATTAATATTTAAAAAGCACGGTTGAGTGATCGAACTGAAACGTTGCTATTGGATAAATTGTTTATTATACTGAAATACAGTGGGTTCAGTGACCACGCACCGTGCACAAAAATGCATAAAGGCGAACAAAAAGATAGAACAAAGACTTTAGCTGAGTTTTTAGACCATAATTTGAATGACTATGAATATGAAACAATTATGTTTTCCACTGTTAGACATGCAATCTAATGAATGTTGTTTCATTTCAAATACCTTAACTAATACGTTAATGAGAACCGTTCAAGTCTCTCAAGTTACAGATAGAGCACTTCTTTAGGTACTGCTAACTTTTATATAATTTTTCAAGTATAACTATAAATTTACGGCTGGATATAGAATTAATAACAGATTGGTGAATCTTCGTCTTCAATCAAAAATTTTGCACATAGATTTAGACTTGACTAATTTTCATCCGTCAGTAAAAAAATTCGTTAAAGCAAAGTTTTAATCGTGTGCGTTTGTTTTTAGACTTGGACGAATGCAGATCCAACCCCTGTCACCAAAACTCTACTTGTAAGAATACTGTTGGTTCTTATACTTGCACGTGTAATAAAGGATTTACTGGAAATGAAACCAACTGCACAGGTAATCGATTACAGTAGCACGACATCGAATACACTGCACAGGTAATCGATTACAGTATCATGCTGCAGAAGAAACTAAATGTCATGCCAGAGAGTTACAGAAATATCAAGGTCCATGTCATATCCATAAAATCAACCGCCAACATGAGAAATTACAAAGGTCCTGGTAATGATGATATCATAAACAAATGCAATTTTTCAATGGTTCCCACCAGCGTGGCAACTGTCCAGCTTATGGTAAGAGATGCAGAAACTGCAAGCGTAAAGATCACTATGAGGTGTGCTGTCCTCAAAAAGAAATTAAAAGTGTTGCTGAAAGAGCTTCTTCCTCAGATAATTCCTGTTTCCGATGATGAATTCTTCATTGGTACGGTTAATGTTGAAAGTACTAGTCCTTAACAACTGAATCAAGTCCTGGATCTCCTTCACATACCGTGATGCATCAGAACCTGGACACACATGCATTTACGGTAAGTGATACCACACCAGACTGGTCTGTCACACTTGAAATGAATGGTACCAATGTGTATCATTCAAGATTGATACTGGTGCTCAATGCAACGTTATCTCCAAACGTCTTCCCCGTAAATTTTCGCCTCAGCCTAAACTCAAACCAACGCCAACGAAGCTCTCCGCATATAATAGCACATCTATCCCTGTTGCTAGCAAGTACATTACTCAAATCAAACAAAGGTGGAACAGTAAATGTTCTTTTCGTCCTTGTAGATTCAGATTCAGTTCCTATTATTGGATAAAACACATGTGACAATTAACTGAACTTGACCAAACGAGTATATTAGATCACTAAAGGTATCCAATCTGAAATTCCCATTTAAGATGAATTCTCCGCTTGTTTTGGAGAAATTGGCTGTTTGCAGCGTACTCGCCATATTGAAATAAAGGATGATGTGCCACCTGTGGTTGTTCCAGTATGGAAAATACCTTTTGCTCTAAAACCAAAAATCAAAAAGGAACTGCAACGCATGGTTTACCTCAACATCATCGAGCCAGTTGTGAAGCTCACTGTCCAAACCAAATGGCACACTGAGGAAATGGATCGATCCTCGACCTCTCAATAAAGATATCAAACGACAGCACCACCGCCTGCCAACCACTGAAGAAATTATCTCAGAAATGGCTGGTGCTCACTACTTCTCCAAGCTGGATGCTGCATCTGGATACTGGCATATAAAAGTGGATGAAGAAAGCTCAGATCTGCTCACATTTGCATGGTACTCCATTTGGACGATTTCGTTTCAAACGCCTCCCCTTCGGGATACACTCTGCTAGTGAAGTGTTTCAAGCTGAAGTTGCCTCTATCATCGCTGATCTCCCAGGATGCGCTAATTCTCAAGATGACATCATTGTGTGTGGGACAACCAAGGATAAACATGACCATCGCCTCAGAGATGTTCTCACCCGCATCCGCACCAGTGGATTCAACCAAAGCAAGTGTGTATCTCCTGCAGAATCACTCACATTTTTGGGACACATGCACTCTCTCGGCCGAGGGTGTTACACCAGATCCTCCATACCTCAAGTTTTATGACCCCAACCTGCCCACACGGTTGAAACCCGATGCAAGTGCAGATGGCCTAGGTGGTCTTCTTGAACAGAACCATGGTTCCAAAGACCGAGGGTGTTAAACCAGATCCTTCTAAAGTTCAGGCAATTATTGACATGCCACTTCCAGAATCGAAAGCTGACCTGCAACGCTTCATGGGAAAGGTGAACTACAACGGAAAATTTGTTCCTGACCTATCTCAGATCACAGCTCCACTTCGAGAGACGCTCAAGAAAGACGTCCACTTCGACCTTCAACAATCACAACTAAGTGCCATTAACAAGCTGAAATGTCTCACCACTTCACCTCCTGCATACCTCAAGTTTTATGACCTCAACCTGCCCACACGGTTGAAACCCGATGCAAGTGCAGATGGCCTAGGTGCTCTTCTTGAACAGAACCATGGTTCCGAAGACAGAGAACAATGGTTTCCAATCGGTTATGCTTCCACAGCCTTGTTGTCATATGAAAAAAACTATGCTCAAATTGAGAAGGAAACCCTATCCATTGTGTTTGGAACTGAACGCTTCCATGAATATCTCTGTGGTCACCATTTCACAGTATTTAATGATCATCAACCACTCAAGTCCATCTTCAGTAAGTCGATCGCTCAATGCACGCCTAGAATACAGCGATTCTTTCTGAAGCTCCAGAAATATGATTTCAACCTTGAGTATTCTCCTGGTAACACCATGGTTGTCTCGGATGCCCTCATCAGAGCATACCTCAACAGTCACTCCACTGAAATTGAAGAAGCAGAGTTGATCCACTACGCCCTTTCCATCATCAACTCCCAATCAGTGATGCGCGCCTCACCCAGCTACAACAGGAGACTCCAACAGCTAAAGCACTTCACTCTCAATGGATGGCCACATCGACACGAAATTCCACAAGCAGTCAAACTGTACTACAGTCTTCGCGGAGAAATTGTTTACAATGAAGGCCTTCTCCTAAAAGCGAACGCATTATCATCGTGCACGACAGTCCATCCATTGGCCAGGTCTGAATGCTGATATTGAGGAACTTGTTTCTCGTTGTTCACACTGTCTATTGCACCGCAACAAGCAACAAAAGGAAACTATAATCCAGCACGAAATTCCTGACTCGCCGTGGAAGAAAGTAGCTTCGGACCTGTTTACGCTGTATGGACATGACTATGTGATTGTCACAGACTACTTCTCAAGATACATTGAAATTGAACGTCTCACTGACAAATCAAGTTCCACTGTTGTAAACAAAGTCAAAAAGATCTTCGCTCGACAAGGTATCCCAAAAGAAGTTTGCACAGGCAACGGACAAGAGTACGCAGGTGAAGGCTTCAAGTGTTTTGCAAAAGAATGGGACTTTAAACATGCGACATCAAGCCCCCACTTTGCACAATCGAATGGATTTGTCGAGAGAGCTATTCAAACTGTTAAAAAGTCTCTCAAGAAGGCACATGATGGAAATGAGGACCCTTACCTCACTTTGTTAGTCCTAAACACAACACCTGGACACGGTGGTGTCTCTCCAGCAATGCGTCTTTTCAACCGTCAATCTCGCACCACTTTGCCTTAAAGTTCAGTACTATATCAACTTCGAGTCCTTCTCATCCGAAGGATAAACAAGCGAAAGTCAAAAAGTCATACGATCGACATGCCAACATCAAACCAGGCACCGTTGTCCGCATACGTGTCCGAGGATATAAGCAGTGGAACCAACTGGGGAAAGTATTGGAAAAGTGCCAAGAGCCACGATCATACAGAGCCCTCAACGACAAAGGCAACGTAGTAAGGCGCAACCGTCGCCACTTTCTACCTTGCACAGACAAGTTCCAAATTCAGACTTCGACGTTGACCACACCTCCATCGGCAAATGTAACAATCACGAGATATGGACGGGTCATAAGAAAACCTGAAAGATGCCGCTGAGCAATAAACAAATCAACTAACTTTAAGTAACGCTTACTGAACAGTACATTTCAGATTTTGCTCTTATCTTCAAAGGGAGATGGCATGTTGTTCTTGTAATGTATGTGTTTTAGTTTTGGTCACTATCACGTGACCACGCTGGCGCCTAATAAACATGGAGGTTTTCCAAGTATAGTTTCATTTTGAATCTCGTATAGAACAGTTTTTGTTCCAATGCTGACCTCTAGCTGCTCTAGATTACATTTACCGATCCAAACACCCCCACAACGATTAGCAAGATCTTATTTTCTTCACTTTGTTACTGATGTGTAGGCGAAAACCTTCTCCTTTTCCTTTTCAGCTAATAAATTCTTGTATCAAAGAGGCAAGCCATATCAACAATGTAGCTTTCCTTTTTGGCAAAAACTACGATACCACGTTTGTTGTGTAAAATATTCTTTTATCGTGTGGATTAAAAATTCCATAATATTTTTGCCTTATCATTCTCCAACGCCAAATTCTAAGAAAAGGCGAAGCTGAAATTAAATTATTTAGAATTCAACATCAAACTATTATCTATTTTATTTAGGAACCTTTGTGGCAAATTTTACTAATCTTGGGGCAAGTGGTCGTTTTGGACCAACATCACTCGGATCTTTCTATGCTGGTCAAGATCACGAGACTATGGTGACGGTAGTAAATGGCACACAATATTGGACTGTTTCTTTCACCGGAACGTACCAAATCACAGCGGTTGGAGCGTCAGGTGGTTACGATAGACATGGACCTGCTGCAAGAGGTCGTGGTGCATATATGAAAGGAGATTTTGATTTAAACAAAGGAGAAGTGATTAAAATATTGGTTGGCCAACAAGGTGTTGAAAATGTTGACAAATTTTCTGCAGGTGGTGGAGGAGGAACATTTGTTGTGACGTCATCAAATAAACCAGTGATCATTGCTGGGGGTGGAGGTGGGATTCAAAAGCTTCTTACTCGTCTCAGTAATTGTGATGCAAACACTGAGACATCGGGAAAGCAAAATCAATGTTCTTCCACTTGTTCAATTTGGTCTGGTGGAGTGAATGGCACTGGTGCTCAAAGAGCTGATGATAATAATTCTGGTAAAAATGTTGTTTACTTATCACCAGCCACGAATATTGTTTATATCTGAATATATATATATATATATATATATATATATATATATATATATATTACAATTACAGAATATACATTTACATATAATTACTTGACGATGAGCTCTAAAAATATCTGCCTGTTGCCAATATTGACAATGCCCAATAGGTATATCTGAATATAATATATATATATATATATATATATATATATATATATATATATATTGGGCATTGTCAATAGGCAACACATATATTTGTATATATATATATATATATATATATATATATTCTGTATTGTGTGCTCAATACCGTAAAGATAGAGTGAAAATACTGTACTGTAAGTCGCCCAGCGTGAAACTGACAGTAGTGACCATCAAGATTTGAGGTAAGCCCACTTATTGTATATATATATATATATGTATATATATATATACAATTCTTTACTTCTGAAGAAGGCGGTGGCATGCTGCCGAAAATTTAACTTTATTTTCAATAAAGCTTTTTCACACAACTTTGAGCTGTACGTAGCTGAACATCGTGTCTAATATATATATAATTATATATATATATATATATATGCAGGTTCATTCTCGAGATAGAGATGGAAGATCCAATAGGACAATGCCATTACAGCTTTCTACTGTTTTTGTAAACATTGATAAAGATTATTCGATGTATATTTAAATTTCCATTTGTCTTTCCACAGGTGGTGGAGGGGGAGGATTTTACAGCGATGGACGAAGTAGTACATATTTTGGTGGAAATTATGGATATGGTGGAGAAGGAGGTGAAAGCTTTTTACATGGTGGAACAGGAGGACGTTCAAGGCACAATAATGGAGAAGGAGGATTTGGAGGAGGAGGTGGTGCTCATGGACAGGGAGGTGGTGGAGGAGGTGGTGCAGGAGGAGGTGGTGCAGGAGGTGGTGGAGGGTATTCTGGAGGGGCATCAGGAGACAATAAACATTCTTCCTGTGGTGGTGGTGGTGGGTCATACAACACTGGTAGGAATCAAGAAAATAGTGAGGGATTTCAAAACAATGGACACGGCTATGTTGAAATCAACCGAATCTTTCCTGATGTCTAGAAAATCTGTTAAAAGTTAATTTCGTCCCCATGGGCTTTTCTTCTTGCTTCCAGTGACCCCATAGCTAACCGTCACATTGTAAGCAATGACATTTATTTATTTATTTATTTATTTAATTATTTATTTATTAATTCATTCATTCATTCATTTATTTACTCATTTATTTATTTACTATTTATTTATTCATTTATTAATTTATTACACTTTCACCTAAATAATACAAATATAGGTGCAGTATATTTGGGTATACATTTTAAACAGATAGGTCCAAAAGTCATCGACGTAGTAAGCATTAATTACATAAACTGTTTAACTGAAGTAAAATGAGTAAAACCTCGTATTGAGCAAGGTAGATTATTCCAGAGTTTAGATACAATATGCAGATAACATATCTAACTTGAAAGAGGCAACATAGAAGCCAGTAAATCTTGTCTGAACTGTTTCTAGTAATTCTAACTGAATTATTGGGTTGTAAGAAACTATTAATACTCAGAGGGATATTATAGTGAGCTGTACAACATTTAAAATAAAAAGTATATAACGTAAAATAAAAATTTCAGACAATCGTTGTATGATACATTATTGCTGATAGAACAATATTAAAAGCTCATTCTAAATGAAATAATGTTCAGTCACCTTTTCTATATATATTTTTTGAATTTTATACTCTTTCCAGTCTGGTTCAAAGCAGGTGGTCTTGGCAATTTGTTGATTCACATGGCATAATAACACAAAAATAATATTACAATATATCATTTGAACTGTTTTTACCTCTACTATTCAAATGTTAGGGTGACAGGTCTTGTCAGACAACCCATTTTGAAAATTATGCTAATTTATTATAATTATAAAAATATTATTATAATCTATGACAAAATGTCAACTATTCATACCAACAAACTTTGTATATAATAATAAAATGAAAAACAACATTTCACAAATTCAAATTGAAAAAATCAAGGCAATACAATAAAACGCAAATATTATATTGCTTTTTTAAGACCGCCCAAGTGCCATAGTGCGCTACAGGCGGGGTGAGCGCGTGGTTTTCACTTATTTTGGAAATTTACAAATTAAAACAGAATTATACCACAACATAAGACCATAATACATAATTAAGATCGTTTTTTAGTCAGCTATTCAGATTTCAGGTTATTTACTCCTGTTTCCCATTAAAACACTGGCACACTGCCAAGTTTAGGTAAAATTTTGGAATGTTAAGTCTGTTCGATACATATGGCAGATTGCCCGCCGAGATGGTTTTCGTCAAATTTTACCAAATTATTGCTAATCTACGAAATAATTACAGCAGACAAATGCTTATACTTACTTTAGGAGTCGTTAGAGTCTAAATATCCATCCGTTTGGCTTATATTTCGGTAGACAAATCCATGTTTTTCTCCATTGATCCATTCTCGTCCCCAGAGCCTCTCCCGTGTTGGCGCGCGGTAAAGGCTCTGGGAGAATCCAAACCGGAACACCAAGATTCTTTGGTGTTCTTTCAAAAGCGCATGCGTTTAAGTTCGCGGTTTGGGACTTGGACACGAGATCATCAATACAGTCTCTCGTTCCGTATGATGATATATAACATACAACCCAACACGCGTGTATGATGCATTTTATCATACATGTGCATGTTTTTTTAATAAAGAGGTTATTTATTAATGAAACCCTTCCCCCCCCCCGAACCCCCTAACCCTAATCTCAAAAATGTGAATTTCCCGGGGGAACCCTAACCCTAACTTGAAAAGTGTCGGGGGGGGGGGGGGTTTAAGCCGCCTCCTCCTCGTCCAACCCCCCTAATAGCGTTGGTAATTTATGGTCAACAGTTCTTGACAAAGATTGCGGGATGCGCAGTGAGTTTTAATCCGTTAATTGGCGCATCTTAGAAACATGCACATGTATGATGAAATGCATCATACACGCGTGTTGGGTTCTATGTTATATATCATCATACGGAACGAGAGACCGTGTTGAGATCATCGACAGTTGTTTGGAATATAAATTTTCCCGTTTGACTTTAGAACAGTTGTGATTGTGGTACATTCCGTTCGAAGAAGGTATTTGTCAAGTGTGGCTCATCCGTTTTAGTACTCGGCGGGACAGAAGACATCAAAATTTTAATACGAGTTCGCTTCAGAGCTTGGCAATAGAGCCGCGTCGGAATTTCTTCGTATTTACGGCCTCTTTCAGTGAAGGTAGTTCTCTTTAATTTGTTCCACTGTTCGTTTATATTTGACTTGCATATTTCAATGAGATTCTTAATATGTACCATGCACGAACAGCCTGCAGTGTGCGGTCGATCGTCTGTCGGTTTCGATCTGTCTGTATTTTGTGTTTGATTTAATTATATAAGGGGAAACAGTTGATTGCTTTGATAAACGTTCGATTAAATTGTTTGGATTAGAATTATGATTACAATTGTGCTTCGTTGTCAGTTTTCGTGTTTCAAATACTGTTTATTTAATATTTATAAACAAGCTCCGTTATATATAGGCCTTTGAATTTGAACAACCAATCAGATCGCGATGGTATATGGATTCCCACAGAGCCTTTTCCGCGCGCCAGCACGGGAGAGGCTCTGGGGACGAAAATGCCATTGATCGTGCAAAAATACGCCGGGATGTTCAGATCAGCGGTCTCGCGCGAAACGCCGAAACATTTCATGGCATATAAGGTGAGTGTAGAAACAACAATCGAAATATAGTAACGTTAGATACACTGCTGAAACAGAGAACGTAGGAGTCTAACGTTTCAAGCGAAGGCCCTTCGTCAGAGAGAAACGTAAAGAGTGTAAACAAACAAAATGATATACGAAAGGTAATCATGTGACCAAAATAAGCCAATCAGATAAAAATAACAATAACAAATTGTAATGAGATGTGAAAAATTAGCAATCAAATCAAAATAACAATTACAAATCGATAATGAGATGCGAAAGACATTTGCTATTCATACCATCGATGAGCAAAAAGGAGGGGGTGTAAAAAGGATGAGCGAGAGTAAAAACAGATAATTAAATTAATAAAGTGAAAAAGCTGTTTATGTCCGCCCTTGTTAAACAGAAACAACGTCTTCAGAGGTGTTAAAAAAAGAGAAAAACCTTCGTTGAGTCCGTGAGGATGAATGGTACCAATTTTGAAAATGAGAAGCTTTTCTAGTCTTTTGGGGCTGACATTACCGCCAGAAATGGGTGAGATGGCACAAACTTTCATGTCTGAAATACAATGGTTGGCACTATTAAAATATCGGGCAACAGGCTTGTCAACATCATTGTCCCTCACGGAACGAAGATGTTCAGCAACCCTGTCAGATAAACGTCTGCCAGTTTCACCGATGTACCAAGAGGCTTGATTTCCTCGAAAACATCCTTATTAAAAGTGGAGGACTGATTATGAAAATGGACTATTAGGAGTAATTTCTCTGACTCCATCTCGGCGGCTTGTTCGAATCACTTTCGTTTGATGCGTATGACCATCCAATCGATGTCCACCTACATACAGCAAACTGATGACAATATTTCGCATTGTATAACTTTTCTTTCTCAGGTTTGTCCACCAATTTTGGTCCCTGGTATTATCACTAAAATTCGCTTTTTAAATTCTAAATTTTATTCGTTTCTTAAAGATGTCAAGGCGTCCAAATTGTCTAAATTATTAGGACCTCATTCTGTTTCTCCTGACTGTACTGTCAACGAAGATAATCTAGTTTTTACCATTCCGTCTGATTTACCCTTGTCGGACCCCCAATAGATCTGTGCTTGCGAAGGGTCTCATGTTCGTTCCCAACTCCGGGCCCATTGATTTATTTTCAGTCAAAGAAGACACTGAAGCTTTTTTCCGCCGTTTACGCCTGAAAGACCATTTTCATAATCAGTCCTCCGCTTTTAATAAGGATGTCTTCTTGGTCTCCACCTGAAGGCCAATTTTCGTCTCTTGGTCTTTTTGTTCGACCGTGCCGCAATGAAATTGCCAGATTAAACCATTCACGCCCCAAAAGGGCTTCTAACCTCAACAAAGAGGAACTTCTAGGTTTTCAATCATTGCGTAGTCGTAATGACGTTGTCATCAAACCTGCGGACAAAGGTGGTGCCGTTGTTGTCTGGAGATCTGACTTGTACCGACAACAAGCTCTTCGTCAAGTCAGCGATGCCTCCTTTTACACTAAGTTAAATTCCGATTCCACCCCTACTCACCAAAAAACTGTCAAAACTACCATTAATAATCTTCCAACCTGATAATCACCACTCCTAGAACACCAGTTATCTATTTTTTAACTAAAATTCATAAACCTAACAATCCTGGCAGGCCGATCGTCTCTGCTTGAAGCTGTCCTACTGAACTCATTTCCAGCTTTTTAGACAATGTTATGTCACCTTTGGTAAAGAAGTTGCCGTCTTATATCAAAGATACAAAACATGCTCTACAGATTTTCGACCAAATACATTTCAGCGGTTCCGGTAAATTCATTTTCACTATGGATGTCACCGTTTTGGAACCATCCACCACTACATTACTTCGTTTGACAGAACTTGTACTCACCCTCAACAATTTTTCATTTGATAGTGAACATTACTAACAGATTAGTGGAGTAGCAATGGGTAGCAAAATGGGCCCTAGCTGCGCAAACTTATTTGTTGGTTATGTTGAAAAACAAATCCTTGAACGATACACTGGACCCTTTCCTGATCTCTTTAAGAAATACATAGATGATTGTTCAGTTCGGAACAGCATCGTGCTCACGTGTGGATTTAGAGAGATTTATTAATTATGTGGATTTCCATCCAGCACCAGTGGCGTAGCTAGGAAGCAGATGTCATGTGGGCACAACATGGGCACAGATCTCAACATCCTCTGGTGGGTTTTTTGTTATTACAGTGATTTACAGTCACAGGGCCGTAGCCACCAATTTTGAAGTACAGTATGTCCGGTTGGTAGTGGCAGTTCAGAGCGCCAAACATGCGGGAAACCTCTGGGGTGTGAACATGCTCCCCCAGGAAATTTTTGATTTTTTACGCCACGGAAATGCTATTTCCTGCATTTTGGGGGCAATTTTAACAACAAAAAAGATAAAATAAAAACCAGTGAAAATCATGATTTTATAGTCAGTATTTCCTTACCGTGTATACAATATTGCTGCCATTGCGCTTCAACATTTTACTCATCTGCGCCCACTGACACATGCTTTAGCGGTAACAGTCAAAAACATTGGTGGAAACCACTGATGGGACTCGATGAATTTTCACGCGAAAAACCGTCATTTTTAGGGAAATATTTAACGTTTATGTGGGAAATAAACTAGTACTTTGTCTTTTTGTAAACAGTAAACTTGTACATAATCTTCCTAGTGGCTATACTCTATACTTAAATTACTTTGCCTATATAATGAGAGCTAGATCTGTCTGCAATATTTCACCCGGGCACACGCAGGTTTCACCCAGGCACAGGCCCGGGTAGGCCCAGGTGTAGCTACGCCACTGTCCAGCACTCAAATTCACATGGGAAATCATTGAAGCCTGTGTGTCGTTCCTGGATATCTTGGTATCGATTAGTGATAATGCGCTCATGATTTCCGTCTCTTAAAAGCCGACCGATTCACATAGTTATCTTTTATTTTCATCCTCTCATCCCAAAGACACTAAACAACCATTCCATACTCTCAATTTCTGCGACTTCGCCGCCTATATGCAGTGATGATAAAGACTTTGAGACCAAATGTTTGGAAATGAGATCCTTTTTTGTCCAGCGTAGCTATCCCACCCACCTGTTGGACACTGCTATTAGCAAAGCATCTATAGTATTCCTCGTCCTGACACTTTAAAACAACCTTTAGAAAGAGTTTCTGATAATAAAATACCATTATAGTTTCTCACATTTCATCGGATCCTTTCAACTACAAAGTAAAGGATATCAGTAGCCGCAATTTTCATATCCTAAAGAATGATCCTGAAACGTCAGCTATTTTCACCGATAACCCTTTAATCTCTTTTCGGCGTAATAAAAATATTCGTGATGGTTTAGTGCGTAGCGCCCCTAGAAAAAATCTACTGGTACCAGTGGGTACCTTTTCTTGCTCCCGTACCCATTGTTACACATGTTCCTTTCTTAACTCCGCTACATGTATTTTGGGACCTAAATCTAACTTTGTTGTTCAGCATAATTTTACTTGCATCTCTTCCAACATCATTTACTGTATTTCTTGCAATAAATGTTGCATGCTTTGCATCGGTGAAACTGGCGGACGTTCATCTGACAGGTTTGTCGAACATCTTCGTTCCGTGAGGAACAATGATGTTGACAAGCCTGTTGCCCGATATTTTAATAGTGCCAACCATTGTATTTCAGACATGAAAGTTTGTGCCATCTCACCCATTTCTAGCAATAATATCAGCCGCAAAAGACTAGAAAAGCGTAATATCATTTTCAAAATTGGTACCATTCATCCTCACGGAATCAACGAAGGTTTTTCTCTTTTTTAACACCTCTAAAGACATTGTTTCTGTTTAGCAAGGGCGGACATAAACAGCTTTTTCACTTTATTAATTTATCTATTTTTACTCTCGCTCATCCTTTTGATACCCCATCCTTTTTGCTCATCGACGGTATGAGTAGCAAATGTCTTTCGCATCTCATTATCGATTTGTTATTGTCATTTTGATTTGATTGGCTAATTTTTCACATCTCATCAATTTGTTATTGTTATTTTTATCTGATTGGCTAATTTTAGTCACATGATTACCTTTCGCATATAATAAGCTCATTGTTTGTTTACACTCTTTACGTTTCTCTCTGACGAAGGGCCTTCGCTCGAAACGTTAGACTCCTATACGTTCTCTGTTTACTGCCGAAACAGAGAACGTATATACTATATTTCGACAGGGTATGACCACTGACCTTTATAATATAACTATATCCCCAATTTGGTGGCGTGAGCATGATAAAAATTAGAGTCCTGCGTTCATGGTAGCCGACGCAGTTGGACGCTGGCCAACGATTGTGTGAAAATGAGCCCATAGTGCATTTATAAATTTATTACAGATCGTTGGTCAGCTGTCTCTACTATGAACGCAGGACTCCAATTTTCATCATGCTCACGCCACCAAATTGGGGACATTTTTTTGACTCAAGGCTTACGATGACCAACAGTCCAGTTATATTGTAAAGTTCAGTGGTCATACCCTGTGTTATCTGTGACCTGTGATCTGTGACCCGTGACCTGCGTTTTAAACCGCAATAAGCTGCTTTCCAATTTAAATGCTTAAAGTTGAGTTCTTTAAGATGTAGAATGAAATAGGTGTTAAACAGAGCAAAATCTATTTGGTCATGTTTATATAGGTCTGCACGTTAGGAAAATATAGGAACCTCATTTGAATTTTATTATGGTAAAATTTATTTTATTGTATATGACAATGTATAATCTTCAAGCAGTTTATAAGACGAAATGAAAGAAATGCCTACTTTGACGCCATCCTAATTACCATTTTGGAAATACAGACCTCGATCACGATAAGTAAAAATTCATACATAGACTCCATATCAGTAATATCGTATTTAGGGTAAAGACATTTTACCGCATTGTTGTATAGAAAATTAATACATGCATCGAATGCCAAGTTATCTGAGATAGTGATAAAAAAGATGCATAGACCACTTTCATAATAGCGACTAATTTGAATATACGTATACTTTATAATATACTATATATAATATACTATATATAATATACTATATATAATATATATATAGTATATATATATATATATATATATATATATATATATATATATATATTATATAACGGAACATAATTCCAAAGTGAAAACTAGACTTAGGATAAAGTTCAAAATATTACGTGATGGATGAATACAAGCAGGTGGTGTACAACTAATAATTCTAAAGTTTATTTTTAATTTTAATTTTAGATGTTCTAATTTAAAAAATCACTAAAAGTACAATGGGATCACCTGCCGTCCAATGAAAAAAATGTACTTTCTATATCCGTGTTTATTATATGGCAGCAGCGCTGAGAGGTCCGAATACGGAAATCCTGTAATCTGATTGGTTCATAAGCGGTCGGATATTTCCCGTATCCGCCCGCTCAGAGCGGAAGCTGCCGTTCGGGACCGTAAGTTAATTTTATAAACAAAATGGCAGTCATGTCAGTATATTGGCACCAAGATGGATTATAATTTTAGAACTACTCATTGTTGAAATATATCGTGCAGGTATGTTGTTAGAAATTTTATAAGCTTTCATTTCATGTATAGTTTGAGTTTCCACGTTTTGTAAACGTTTTTAAAATGTCCAAAACGATCGTAACACTGTTCGTAATAATATAACATTTACTTCTCACAAGTATTAGAATTTCAGATGATTTTGTATTCAACTACTTAACGTACGATCTTGAGCAATATGTCAGACAAAAGCAATTGAAAAATACTACTTGGGGTAGAACGTTCAGGATTCTAACTCAACGGAAAGTACTTTAAAAATGGGAAAATGTCTGCCATTTTCGTTTAGTTCGCAAGAAAGATAGATCGAGTTTTCACAGAACGTTCACAACATTTATGGCCATATAATAAACTACTTATTGACCTCGCTTGTTCGGTCTGTACTAGTGAAATATCGGACCTCTGTTTTTTGCACAGATCTCAACTCGCTGCGCTCGTCTGGGTCCGTACTAAAAAAACATCGTTCCGATATTTCACTAGTACAGACCTCACGCTCGGTCAATAAGTAGTTAATATTCTTTCAAATAAAACTTAATTTTCGTTTCATAGACACTTTAATAACCATCCGAAATATAATCTAGTAAAAGAACTATAAAGCAGAATATGATTGGTTAAAGTGTCTCTTTTTATTCTACTTTAATTATCGAACTTTTTCTATTTTTATAAACTAACCGTCTTTTGCATATAATGTTGAGCTAGATTTAATCATTGTTTCGGGGTATTCTATAATGAAGTCTTTGATTCTTTTGTATTTCTATTATATTCTCAAGTTCATTAAGTATATACTCAAGTTTTTTAAAATTGCATGGTGTAATGTTTTGTTGTTTGTCTCAGCAAAAAGTATATTTTAGTTGACATACGTTTATATTACTTCTTTTGGCTTGGCACTGTTTACTATACCACTAATAGAAAACGTTTAAATTTGTGTTGAAATTTTTAGGTTGTTTTCTGTGTAATCTTTGTTCAGATATTTGATGCTCCATTCAGAGCTGTTAGAAAACTTCGTTATTTATCGTTTAAAGCAAAGTAAACGAAAGTTTCCCCGACTCGTTTGCAACATGTATGCATAAAGACAATTGCCATATGTAGTTTTGCTGTTGTTAATTTGAAACATGTGGTAGCCTGCGTAGCAAGCGTTTTGAGAAAAGGCTTGCAGACAGACCCCGAGATTTTAAAAATCTCCCGCGTTGATTTTCCACGCTTGACCGCTTCAGATTTGTCAAATGCCGACCAATGCAAGTAAAGCGTTAAATTTTACTTCCGTTGAACAAAATAAAGTCGATCTACAGTTTAACGATAAAACTAAAATAATAAAGATTTTAAACGAAGAAACGAAATAAACACACTTTCTACGGAGGCTAGTGTCAAACAGGAACAAATGGAATACAAGAGTAACTAGAAATATAACAAAAGGTACGCATAGCGTACATGTATCTGCGCCGAACACATTAGAAAATAATTTATAGCCTATAAATAGTGCCTATGAAACAATGACACGAACTCGAGGTTGACATGAAATCGTAATGCATTCACTATCATCCCTGATATTCAACCTCGATTTCTAACCATTGTTCATGCCCATTGAAGCAAATTATTTGGGAAGTGTCTAAAGCACTCGTATTTTTGTTTGTCGTGTTTACAAGGATGCTAGGGTAACCCGGCTGCCAAGGTTACTCTAGTAGCCAGGTTATGTTTTGTCCTTGTAAATGCATTTGGTAGGGATAACGCGCCTACCTGCCTACTTGTTATTAGTGCTTGGTAACCAGGTCTAATAAAGTTGACCTGGGCCGGGCAGCAGGATGATCCTAACTTTGACCCAGGTGCTGGGGTAACCTTACCTCCTTATAAACAGGCCAGTTCAGTGAACGTAATAACTAATAAGTGAATGAGATGGCAAGCCAATCCCTTGATATTAAAGAAAGTAAATACCATGGGGCAGATCGTGGTTTATTAGATACAACTTTGTCAACTTACAACAACCTAATATTCAAATGGGCACTGCTAATAAACTTGATTGCTTTAAAAACGTAAAAGAATGCTACCTGTACATGTTGTGAAATATATACTTATTCTTGTTAATATAAGGCAGTGAGGTTGTTTACCTGACATGTATGGCACGTATCTATTAGGTAAATATAAAAATCTAGTTCAAAATCGTGGTTTGTTTATTAGATACAACTTTATACAACAAGCAGTCATGAGCACATGTGTGTACTGCTAATAAACTTGATTGCGTTAAAAATGTAAAATGATGCTACCGGTTGTGAAATATATACTTGTAAGTTTCCTCCAAAGACAATTGTTTGTCTTCCGAAGAGTAATGTTTGTCACTTGAAGATCACGGTCCTAATTCATAAACAGTTTACACGTGTTGCCCTGAGTTGAAAATCTTTTGCCAACTCTAGAATCGTTCTGTATAACGCACAAAAACTGTGGTAGATCACACTTGCAATTTACTATAAGTCATGTTAAAAAATACTTGCCATTTGTATCAGCAATATTGTCTTTCTTCGAAAATAGTGTTGCTCTTTTGATATGGCGACGAAATAATATTATAAACACGATCGTTAAGAATACTTGTTTCCATCGTTCAACCTGAAAATTTCTAAGCTTCGATTGTCCCCGATGTAATTGTCGCGCATTGGTTAGAGTTACACGACGTGTAGTGTGTTTGTTAACTTTTCAGCCTACCTAATAAACTACTAGATATTATATACACATTGTATCCAGTAAGTTACTGGAAATTGTTTAATAAAGAGGTTATTAATGAAACCCTTCCCCCCCGAACCCCCTAACCTCGAAAATGTGAATTTCCCGGGGGTAACCCTAACCCTAACCTGAAAAGTGTCGGGGGGTTGTTTTTTTGGGTCTATCGTGTATAATTATGTGTTACAGAACGTTGAGAAATCGATTAAACAAGTTAGCAACGTGCACATTATTCGAAATTTTATTATTTTTAAACTAACCAATCAGATGACAAGTTTCATCGGAGTTCCACCAAAGCCTCCGATTCTTGGTGATGACCGAAAGGATCAAAGGCTCTGGGTACGAGACGGTCCGCAAGGGTTTCCTCCACCTTCGTACCCAGGCTACTAAAAAACGCTTGCGAACAGGCTAACAATTTGGCTGCAGGTAATTACGCTTCTAACCGACAACTTTGCTGCGGCCAGCAAAAAATAGAAAAAAAGCAACTTATCAAAATCTGTCTTCATATAATTGAAATTGTTTTCATAGAGGCAGTGTTTTGTTTTCATATTCCGTCCACCTAATCTATTCTTGTTGAAAGTTTCATAACATATTACTCATCTCGAATTAACGCTTGCCTTGTAGCCAGAACATGGATTGCAATAATAAAAGTTTTAATAGCAATGTATAACATATGTCGCTTGCAAGTCAAAAATTTCAATTATATATCTATGTTCAATAACTTACAGTGTCAATAATTAAATTTATTGACAATTGAAAAAAGAAGTCAAAATTTAAACCATCATTTTAAGACATGGCGTTTTTAATAATAAGTAATCCAGTCTTTTAAGCTTTTCGAATTTTAAAACCTCAAAAATCATTTAAAGAATTATTTAAATCTATGCACCACTTGAGTTCAAATTACAGAGAGAGAAAAAATATATTAACATGCAATATGGTATTAGGCGGTTTTCTTAAACACTAAAACCTTGAGAGTCTTTTTCTGATGACAAATTGAAAATGCTGATTGCAAGAGAATTGACTAAACCGTTGAAAGTTTAACGACAAATAAAAAATGCTGCTCAGTGATAAAAGAATTGACGAGTGCTTTACGCGTCTGACAAAAAATTGAAAATGCTGCTGATAAAATAAGTGCATGACTAAAACTTTGAGCGTCTGACGATAAATTAAAAAATGTTGCTCATAAAAAAGATGACAACAACTTTGAGCGTCTGAAAACAAAATGAAAACGCTGCTGATAAAGGATTCAACAAACATACCGCAAAACAAAGAATTGATAATCTTTATTAATAAACTTCTAATACTTTCTGCTCTACAGTTGGTAAAGCTTTTTCGTTTGCATGTTTTTGCTGTTCAAGGTCTTGTAAGTTAAACTCAAAGAAAAACTCACGACAGTTTGTATATATACAGTAAACAACAAACGAAAAATACTTTAGTAACTCTTTAAGTTTAAAAGCTTTATGTTAAAAAGACTTTTAGAGTAGCGTTACAAGATGTGAAATTCTTCACCTAGCTGCGTTGAAAATCTACTTGTTTAATTTTGTTATAGTTCTTATACTAAAGCCTAGGTCAAACGTCGCTCTTTTCAAGCGCCGAACTATAATCCAAATCATTTTACAATGAGTATTACTAATAATAGTCAGGAAATTTTATCGTAAAGTGTTTTGTTGTATTCACAGGTACCGTTCCATTATCATTTCAAGCTGTGTTATTGACCAAATTTGGGGTATCGTGATCAAGTTTCCTATGCAGTCATAGACAAACCAACCAAGGAAACCGCATTCCAAAGTTTGTTTCAACAAGAGTAGATTTCGGGATTTTGTACTGCCATAACGCCGTTATTTTACTGAAAAGCGCTGCAAGGCTATGTGATGAGTTTCTATGGCAACTCATGGACAATCAGATTATACTGATAATGTTCAATAATTAGTAGATTCCACATGTTAACTTTTGAAATATTTCATAAAATAAATGATAAATCTTGACGTAATATCACACTAGACACAGTGCAACAAAAATAGAAACATTCTATTCGAGGAAAGTTCTTGGGTGGAAAGAGTTTCAAAGTCTCGCGTGATCTTTTGACGCACAGCTGGTGCACGATAATTACAATTTGAATATTTAAACAAGGCAAAATAAGCGCATATCTGAACGTGACAGTTTCTACGCACAGTGTGAAATACGAAAGTTGTTAAATCGCCAAACAAATGTGTTATTTCTAACGTTCCTGCAGCCTACTATAATTACAAGTTACAGGTAAAATAGGTATATGTCTAAAGTTGATTTTTAACAATTTTGAAATAATTGCTCATTGGGGAGTTTAGCCGGATAACTGCATGCAAATGCGCCATGTTGGGTAGCAACGCCTATACATTCCGATTTTAATTCTTTTGTTTATATAAATTTGCCATATGCACCCAGCTTGGAAATACGTGCTGAATAATTTTAAACGAATATCAATTTAAATATGTAAGAAACAGGTCCAAGTTCATTCTAAGTACAGCTTTGCCGAAGTGAAGAGTTGCGTATGCACTATCTACCAAAAGATTTTTTGACAACTGTGGATTAATTTTGTTGTACGTTAATGCTAATAATATTCTACAGTGGAATTCAAACCTTTCTTTTGAGATTTCCAATTTGAAGATGCATAAAGCTAGGAGCTTTTACATCAACTCCTCCGGTCTGCGACAAGACATTCGCTTTCTCGTCCTGCTATTTTGTTCGTTGAAAATCCAGAATGCTGACGCAGAAATAAAGTTCTGCTCTGATGGAAGGAACAAAGGTCCGTTGGATCTAAAATAGAGTTTGTATGGTTAATTAATAATTATATAGAACAGTTTATAACGGCAAAAATAAGCCATCAATAGCCCGGGCCTTAAATGAGCCACGAATAGCTTGGATAAATGGTTAATTCTCCAGTTATCTGCGACTGCGGCCGGTTTCAAACGTCGAACTTGTCATGTGTCGAATCTTATAATTTTCATTAGATTGACAAACAAAAAGTTCGACGAAAACGTTCGACGTTTTATGCAGAAGTCGACTTTCTATTTTTAAATTTAAATAGATTTCTAATCAGTTCCACTTCGCATCAAATAAGTCGACTGGTGAAAAACCGTCTTATAAAAGTACGTCCAGGGTTAAAGCTATAGTCTACAATAGGCCTTGACTAATTAAACGTTTAAACATCCAGTTCGCAACTTCTTCAAACACATTGTTGTATGACTAACCCTTTCTTGAGCATTGTTGTTGTAGAACAACTTTAATTATCTTTTTACTCTGTCCAACGCCAGACGCTTTTACTCGTCAAGAGGAGACGTCTCGAAAAGTTCAGTAGGAATTAGGATTAAACACACTGTTGATGATTAAACCTTTCATGCGCGCGCGTTGTTGTTGTGCAACAACTTTATCTTTTTACTCTCCAGGAAAGACGTCTTGGAGGGCCATGCATTAAAGGGTGAAGTTAGGTGCCTCCCCATAGCCACGGTTTCCAAATATTGCCTAACTAAACTATACTTACAGGTTTTTGGGCTTGCGATCTACATCATGTTTTTACAGCATTTTGTTACCTTGAAAAAAATTGTTACCACGGCAACAAATAGAGTAAACAAGAAACCTTTTTAACATTTGAGAAAAAAAATGGAAATTTTTGAAACGCACTATTTTCGTGGCAGCAGCTGCTTTAGACAAATAATATTCTTAGTATAAAATATCATTTCTGACAATTTTCCCTCCAATTGTTTATCCAGAAGAAAACATTTTAAGAGAAAAAGTTTTAGCATAAAAGTTGCTCTTAATTCTGCTCTGTAGGTCATCGTTTAAACAGTACGGTGTATGATCATCGTCATGCCCTGTCACGAATAGATTGTGTGGTTCACTGTGTTCAGGAGCCTTGTTGCAGATCAACAAACTACAGAAAGACTCATTCCTTTGATGGGAAAGAAAACTGCGAGTTACTTCACGCAGTGTTATCAGAACAACCAGCTGAGGATTTAAAAGAAGATAAAGATTACGATTATAACATAGTGCTTGAACCAATAAAAGTAAGTGTAAAACAACTATAAAAAAGGAGCATTTAGTTCACATTCATTGAACAGCATGTTATATATACAATGGTCTATAATTACCAAATTGCAAAGTGTCGCACAATTTTAGCAGGCTCTATACCCAAAGTCAGCAATGGCAGACAAGATCGGCAAAATAGCATCGAAAAGAAACAAAAAATATATTTACTAAAATATTGCTTAGGTCAAATAGAGTAAATGCAAAGTAACTGAATCGAAAGAACATAGACGTCCATATCGCTTGAATGCTGAATGTCTATAGAGTCACCATATAGAGTTGATGATTTTAAAGAACATACTTGACTTCATTGGTCACTGAAACAGTATGTTATAGCGGTCTAATAGTTATACCAAGTTGAAATTACGCGTGAGTTTTGTGCTAATTCAACAATAAGTTCACTTTGTTTTTAGCCTTTTGACTGTCAGTGTTCTTCTTGTGAAAATAATGGAAACTGTGACACATCTACAAAACAATGTTTGTGTCTGCCGGGTTTTACTGGAAACCAGTGTAAAGCAGGTACTGTGCATACATGCATGCTCTTCCCAGGCTTGGACTGGCCATTGTGCCATCTTGCCTTAAAACAATGGTTGAGTAGTGTAGAACAATGGACGCCCATTGTTCCAAGGGAAATGGCACAACAACTAGTCCAAGCCTGGCTTTTCCAAAGTCACAAAATTCACTGCTATTTGCCTGTCAATTTAAACCACTGTGTTGGTGTAAAACGCATGATATATCATTTTCGTGTCAAACTTTGTTGACGTATTCATGTCAAATTTGGTCTTGCGATATTTAGTGTGTTGAGATGCATCATGTATTTGCAAAGTTTTAAGTAAGTTTGTTTAATATAATTTCAAAGATATACAGGATTTTTCAATAAATTACAATGATCTGCACAGAACTTTACGTCATAGTTTATCTCATTAACTAAATAACTCAAAAAATAAATCAGCATGGAACAAAGTGTCAGTGAACTGTAAAAGTCATTCTTTATCGCTTTCAGAAGATCTTGGAGATGAAACAAACTTAAATTTCAGTTCATTTTTTCTCTAAATTTCAATTTGCGTACTATAACGTTTGCTAATGTTTTTAATATGCATACTTATATGATATGCGTTTATTTTTAGACCTCGACGAATGCATTTCCAATCCCTGTCAGCAAAATTCCACTTGTAATAATACTGTTGGTTCATATACCTGCATGTGCGATCGTGGATTTACTGGAAATGAAACCTATTGCACAGGTAATAGATTACAGTATAGATCGACATAGATTTTTATTTTAAGCAAACATGAAGATGTGTTCTTCAGATGAATTCTGAAGATTAGAATTTTTAAACTTCTTTAGAACTGTTGGATACTATAGTTTCTAGAGCAATTCTAATTTTCCTGGAAATAGAAATAATAACAAATTATTGAATCTTCGTCTACATGCACATAGATATAGGCTTGACTAATTTTCATCCGCCGGTAAAAAAATTCGTTGAAGCAAAGTTTTGATCATGTGCGGTTGTTTTTAGACTTGGACGAATGCAGATCCAACCCCTGTCAGGAAAATTCTACTTGTAACAATACTGTTGGTTCTTATACTTGCACGTGTAATGAAGGATTTACTGGAAATGAAACCAACTGCACAGGTAATAGATTACGCGCGCATAGACTTTCAATTGTAGCATACATAAAGCTACTCTCAAAAGTTTGATATTGGGATTTTTAATTTCGTTTAGAGAAAACCCGACACTATTCTAAGAGCATATATATAAAGCCATTATTATTTCCACTGTTAGATGCACGTTATCTAATGAATGTTGTGTAATTTCTACTACTTTAATACGTTAATGAAAACAGTTCAAATCTCTCAAATTACAGATTAGAAACTTGTTTGTAAATGTTTATATAAGTTTTCGAGTATAATTATAAATTTACTACATATAGAGTCGATGACAGATTATTGAATCTAGCTAAGTCTCAATTCTAAAATTTTACACATTATCTTGACTTATCTTCATTCTTTAGCAAAAATATTTATGCAATGTTTTGGTTATGCACGGTTGTTTTTTAGACTTGGACGAATGCAACTCCAACCCCTGTCACCAAGATTCCACTTGCAATAATACTGTTGGTTCATATACCTGCACGTGTAATCAAGGATTTGCTGGAAATGGAATTTACTGTACAGGTTTGAAACATTCATTGTCAAAAAACGATAAAAATTATAATGCAGAGACATCGAATGTTTTTGGTTTATAATATATTGTACAGGTGTAACTTTTCATCTAATTACCTACATGCACCCCGCAGTCAATGACGACAATGGAGAGTACATTCTCATATTCTCAGTATTCGCCCTCATCATCAAAACTGTTTCCGTCTTTGCACGTTAGCGGCCTTGGGGCGCTTCTGTTTGATGAAGTAAATTGTAAATCTAATCTTCAGCAGTGCATAAAGTCATTCGAGTTCATCATCATTCATCTTGCGTGGGTTGCGTCTATATCCAGTAATGACTCGATCTTGGTCCATTATACCTTAGGAGTTCTCCTATCAAACAAAACAACCTTCTGAAGTGTGCTGTTATCCAGTCTGCATACATGTGCGGTGTATTTTAGAACTTGTATGTTACAAAAGTCTCGAATAGGAAGTGATTGCGTTATTTCGCGCAGTCGTGAATTGGAAATCTTGAATGCCCAATTTATTTCACCTTCCACCTGGCTGTCTGGATCAATGCCTTTCTTCCGATTCTAGCAGAGGAATTTGGCGTCATCATTCGTGATTATATCAAGATCTTTATCTTCTTCACTTCGTAATAACTCCAGCATTTCAAATCTGTGTATATAGGCGAAAATCTTCTCCTTTTCCTTTTCAGCCATTCTTGTATCAAGCTATATCAACAATGTAGCTTTCCTTTTCTTTTTTGACAATAACTACACTTCGTTTGTTGCGTTAAATCTTTTTTCCGTTCGGATTAAAAATATAGTAAGTAAATCGAATTATAGTAAAGTTGGATATACTGCCGAAACAGGAAACGTAGAAGTCTAACGTTTCGAGCGAAGACCCTTCGTCAGAGAGACGTCTATATACATTCCCTGTTTCGGCAGTGTATCTAACCTTACTATATTTCGATTCGGGTTTCAAAACTGCCTACGCAGCACACTACTTTGATTTTAATAATTAAAAACAGTTTGACACGATATGCGAGTTTCATCTATTCCCTGCACATCCTACATTTTGGTGGTGAATTGTTTTTGACGATGTCGTTTTTCACCCAATCAGTCTTCAGTGCCTGATTTTGTGCTGCTAATATGAAACCCTGTTACTCTGCTGAAGATTCCATTCTTGAACCAGACAACTTTCATTATTATGCACGGATCCTCTTGTTGCCTACCAGAACGTTCATTTCTTCCATCCACAAGTGCTCTTTTCTTTATCTTAGTGTTCTCACCTGCACGGATCACACACATATTTTGTTCAACACGACTTCGGCTTTCAGATCAAGATAATCTCCTAAACTTGCCTCAACCACTTCCCCGACACTCTGTAATAACCCCCTATTGCCATCTGCTCTCTTCCAGTATAGACTGTCCACGTCATTTCTGAAGTGCAGATAGATTGTTAACATCTTCTTTGTTTGCCTCAGTTCATCCTTTGTCCAATCAATAATCCCTGCCACATATCGACACATGATGGAAACCGCTCTCGAAGCGGTTGCATTTCTCAAATATTTGGTACATTTAACCACAATGCATTGCGTAGCGCCATCTTTTTCGGTACCATGAATTGTGACTACTTAGCCAATTTATAGTAAATCAAATCTACAACTTCTTACCTCCACTTGCATCGTTGTCAAACCGGTCTTTAGTGTAGCATTTCCAATCATCTCTCTATAATTTGTGTCCGTTCCGACCATCCCACGCTCGTAAAATTCTCTAGGGTTTCCCTCTGATTGTCGCTGATTCGCATTCTCTTCATTCTCTTCCTTTCGATACACGAATTACGAATATAACAAAGAGGATCCAAAGCTTTTCAATACACGTGTTCGCAAAGGGTGCAAAATGGCCGCCAAGGGAGTTCTAGACTCTAGAATCTGTTTTTGATCGAAAAGCAAGCTTGTGATTTGTCAACCTATAATTAGTTCAGCTGAGGCTCTCTCCAGTCTGCTTAGACCGGTAGCCTGGCATGAGCAATACCCGTGTTCTCAATTGAGAAATGTTGGGTAATTCCCGTTGAGGTGTTATATATATATATATATATATATATATATATATATATATATATATGTACACGTACACGTACACGTACACGTACACGTACACGTACACGTACACGTACACGTACACGTACACGTACACGTACACGTACACGTACACGTACACGTACACGTACACGTACACGTACACGTACACGTACACGTACACGTACACGTACACGTACACGTACACGTACACGTACACGTATACGTATATGTATATGTATATGTATATGTATATGTATATGTATATGTATATGTATATGTATATGTATATGTATATGTATATGTATATGTATATATATATATATATATATATATATATATATATATATATAATATATATATATATATATACTGTTATTTAAACAATGTACCATTTTATAGATTGGCAACTTATATATTTTCCTTATAGCTGATATTATTGGCTATATGACGATAGATGACTGGGGTTCTATAAGTGCTGATGCGAAGATTGTTGTTAAAAAGAAAACCTCGTGGCAAGTAGCAGTTTATTTTAGCCTACCTGGAAACACAGGAGTCATTAGCATTGAAGGAAACAATGGAATTCTTTCAGGTGCCATTCTTGCTTCCTTCAGCAATGGCATTGTTACTGACGAATCCTGGGAATGTATCTCTGGGGACTCCAGAAACAATACTACTTGGCCAAAAGCAATCCCATATGGGAGCAATAATGCTAATGTAAAGCCGTGGAAACGTGCCATCGACAATATTGCTGCCAATGCTCAGTGGATTTGGACAAGTGAAGAGACAGAAAGCAATGTAGTGTGTAGAAAGACATTGGGTAAGTAAATCCATATGCGAGTTCGAACTATATTATTCAAAGCCCGTCGTAAAATAGCAACGTATTACTCGGCACGTCTTCATAGAATCCCAACCTTCCATTGCCGTAATTATGCAAATACTTTTGGCATAAATCAATCGAGCAATTGTCTTCATTTATTTCTTTTACACGAAGAATCTTGTGGGCATATTTTCATGAAATTCTCAGCCAATTCTCAACCAAATTAAACAAAAATTTAATGGCTTGGTCTATAATCAATCTTTCCACAAACCTTTTTGATAACCTGTGCAGTGCTTTGTAGGGATATCGTGGTACTTACCTCTTTCAGAAGAGACGGCTGGACGCGTGAGCCACAGAACGTGTCTGTGCGTGACGTTTTGCATAAACTAATTTCACGATATCAAAAAGCATAGAAAGTGACTTCCCCGATCCTCTAGGCTAAAAGACGAAAATATATTGGCCATTAACCGGTTTTTCTCGAGCTTCCCGTTGTAAATCTTTAGGCAATCAAAAAAACAGAAAATACAAGTTTGAGAGTTCAAAATACGTACATAAACAATTCGGAAAAAGAATAAAACTGAATGTTATGCATAGTTAAAAGGTCTGACAATCAAAAACTGTTACCAAATAAATAGCAACAGTTGTTGCTATGGAAACAATGACGTTTCAAAATGGCTTCCAGTTACCTTTCAAACTAATTTAAATCGAAAAAAACTTTGGTGACCCCCCATTTTAAAAAATCGGTCTATTGATTATTCATACTTCAAGAAAAGTTTTAATGAAAAAAATCATGATTGTTAATTTTTAAGAATTTTTTTAAAAATTCTGTAAAACAAATTTTTTTAAAAATTAACAATCATGATTTTTCCCGGGAAAATTATTCGTTTTACAGAATCTGATAGCAATATTTCAGTTCAGTTCACTCAACCGTGCTATTTAAATATTAATAAACCTAAAACAAAGGACGCGCACGGTGTAAAGTACGGTTCAACATAAATCACAGCTCATTATGGGCGCTTTGAAGTTTGCCTAGAGTTTCCAGACCATTTCCAGACCATTGCATCACTTTGGTCTGCAGGCTGATTTGAAAACACACTTAAAAAATGACATTCGTTTTTGAGATGCGAGAATATACAATTACTGGATGAGGTTGAGCATGACATCAAGAATTATCAAGGCCGAGGTTTGTGTTATCTGCCGAAGCCGAAGGCTGAGGTGGATAACACAAATAGAGGCCTTGATAATTCTTGATATCATGCGATAACCGAATTCAATAATTGTTTTATTATACAATTATAAATGTAGAAGCCTTTAGAAAGTTTTTTACAAAGTTAGGTAAAAATAGTAAATATTCAAACCGTCTTCAGTTCGAGGTTCGCTAACTTTTTTCGCTTTCAAACACTGCTTTAAACTCTAACAGCTGTATGTGTAGCTCACTTGTTTTTTCTTGGTGGTTTTAACGTCAACAAAACATGCCAAATCGGCCGGATTAATCCGCTTCTGATCTTCACTCCTAAGGACGGCCGCCATGTTCGTTTTGTTCAAACCGCTGGCTCGCCGTCATAGCTACAGATAATTTTTGATATTTTGTAGGTGGCAAGACATCAGGAATTGTCTGTAGGTTTTTAGCCAATCACAGTCGAGATTGTATCAGTATTGTATAATAATTTTGTTCAATATGCACATATACATGTCGCATGTTGCGACGTACATGCGTGCATAATGGCATATAATGCTTGCATAATGCTTAGAGAAATAACATTCTGCGATAGCAGAATGTTATTTCTCTAAGCTATTATCAAACAAAATCACTTAAAATTCTACAAGTTTGGTGTTGTAAGAACACGCGCACGTGCTTCCTTCGAATTACGTTTGATTTGATAATAGCAAATATTTATAACCCTCTCCTCGGAAGTCATTATGCACATTTACGTCACAACATGCATGTAACATTTACACATCAAACGAAGTGAAATATCTAAAAAGAAAAGTAAGGAAACAAAAACCTTCAACTGAATACGTTACTTTGTCTTCGTTAAGGCTTACAGGGTCATTTCGGTAAAGCGCTCTCAATTCGTCAGAATTTATTCCACAAAATAAAACATATCTCGTTAGAAAGCCATTATATATAATTTGTAGAATACAATGTTGTATTTGATTTTGCGATAAACACAAGCCAACATTAGCTGGAAATTTTTCAAGTAAAACTAGAGGGCTTTACTCTGGGCGACTTAAAAACAAAGCGTGTCATTTTGTTCAAAAAAATTTTCTTCGCAGTTCGATTCCAGCAAAACAGTGTCAGCGTGTTTTGTTTTTTTTTATTTATCGCTTGGTTTCGATTTTAAGACTTATTTTGTCCGAATGTTAAGGTGCTGTTACACGATGCGATTTTTCTTGCGACTCAGTGCAACAAATGACTGAATGTGTGTATGTGGACGGTCTTACAGGTGATAGGACTGTATTCATAATCTGGTTTAGCTGCAGCGTAGAAGGAAGATCAGAATCATCCAGTAGTGACCCGACACAAGGTCGCTGACAAGGGGGCTTAGTACGGGGGTACGGGGGCATCCTCCCCCGGAAAATTTCAAAATATGAACGTCTAGAATAGCCTTTTCCATCTTCTCCGCGTGAAATTATCGCAATAACCGACAAGCTACAGCCTCTATTTTCAAGCTATCAATAAAGAAAAATTTGTCGAACACTTCGTCATTTTCGTCCAATATTGCAGCCAGGAAATGGCATTTTGTTGTAATTATTAATACTGTTGGCTTCTACACAATATATATATATATATATATATATCAGTACCGTCTCCTGTGTTTCTAAAGGAGTTTTATTTCACTATTAAAGCATTCAACTGACTTGTCTTGCTTAATCAGTTAAAAAGTCTTTTGCCAATTGTTAAAAATACAATTTTTCTTCCAGATCATTCCCCGACAAATCTGTAAATTTTCCCGGAAGGGAGTTGGGGGGGGGGGGGTGCTAGGATTCCCCAACAGGGGGGCTGCCCCCCCTCTGGCGCCACCCGTGGTGGTGAAGATGTTGATGGACTTTCGGCAGGTGATTTCTCGCCTTGAAATACATCAACACCTGTATTTGAATTCTTAGCAGTATCATTACCTGTAGCCAGGGTCAAAGCCTAGATCTGACATGTTTCCGTCTGATCCTCCGATACATTTAAAGAAGATGATCGAATACCATGGCCGTCTCAGGTCATAAAAATGAAGCTGATGTGGCTTAGGTTTGATGGGATGAGTTTGGCCATATCAGCTTTTGTTATTGGCGTGTGATGGTTAACACAGCCCAAACCCTGTCGTCGTAAATCAGCTACAGCTGCTTTAAAGACCTTCGTACTGTACGAAAACGACTTGTCATTCACAGTATCTATGCCCATACGATCCATATAATGTCGCCTGAGACCGAATCTCAGTGTGCTTAAAGCACCAGCTTTGTATTTTGATTCATCTTTCTTTTTTATGTTGGCAAAACACTTGGCCCAACTCTTGTCCAGGCTTTCGTTGTCTCTTTCTGCTCTTATATCACGATTGAGTCGGTTTTCTTTGATGTACCGCGGTGTATATACAGGTTATATCCCGTGCATAAATAATTGGATAAAACTTGTCGACAAAACTCGAAAAATCTTGATCGAAACTCTTCGAAATTGACGAAACCTTGTTCGAAAACCTCCTCAATCGTGACATAAGTCGGTTATAAGTTATATCCCGCGTTCTCGGTATACAACCTATACTTAGTATGTCAACTGAGGCTTCGAATGTTTTAAACGCATTCTTCGTTGTTTTCTTAGTGTTTTTTTGAGTCTTTATTTTCTAATAATAGAAGAATTTCCTCGTCATCCAAATCATCAGGTGAAACAACAGACAAAACTTCTTCTTCCTCCTCCATTGTTGACAGCCTCGTTTTGGTTTTTGTGCGTGACATTCACGCGTGTGTTATAGCCCGCTGTGGCGGGATATTTCACTTTAATACTATGGGGTGGAGGGTAATTCTACAATAAATTAACTGGTCACATGATACAAATCAAGCTCTCTGACCGGACAATTTACAGTTGAGATATAATATTTATTATATATTTCCCTGTTGACCAGGGCAATATCTAGATATTGTCCTGTTGACCCGGGAAATATCTAATTATCTATATACAGCGTCTTGAATTTTTAATTATCGGTTCTCTTGGGATATATCGTAGATACAGCTCTAGAAAGAACAAAGAAAACCGACTCAACTATTACATAATTAGTCTTACGTATTTTATTCTGGTTAACGCCAGACAGAAGTACTCTTCAATGGAAAAGTCCCCCTTAGGGAAAAGGTTAATAACACTACAACCGCAAACACGATACAATTTAAGGTCTCCAGTCACGTGCTTTATGACATTGTTCTACCGACAAAATTCTAAAAAAAGGCGAAGCTGAAATTAAATTATTTAGGATTCAACATCAGACTATTATCTATTTTATTTAGGAACCTTTGTGGCAAATTTTACTAACCTTGGGGCAAGTGGTCGTTTTGGACCAACATCACTCGGATCTTTCTATGCTGGTCAAGATCACGAGAAAATGGTGGAAGTAGAAAATGGCATACAATATTGGACTGTTCCTTTCACCGGAACATACCAAATCACAGCGGTTGGAGCGTCAGGTGGTTACGATAGACATGGACCTTTTGCAAGAGGTCGTGGTGCATATATGAAAGGAGATTTTGATTTAAACAAAGGAGAAGTGATTACAATATTGGTTGGTCAACAAGGTGTTGAAAATGTTGACAAATTTTCTGCAGGTGGTGGAGGAGGAACCTTTGTTGTGACGTCATCAAATAAACCAGTGATCATTGCTGGGGGTGGAGGTGGGATTCAAAAGCTTGTTACTCGTCTCAGTAATTGTGATGCAAACACTGAGACATCGGGAAAGCAAAATCAATGTTCTTCCACTTGTTCAATTTGGTCTGGTGGAGTGAATGGCACTGGTGCTCAAAGAGCTGATGAAAATAATTCTGGTAAAAATGTTGTTTACTTATTACTAGAATACCAGCCACTAATATTGTTTACACATAATCAGTAAATATATATATATATTTTACAATTACAGAATATACATTTACATATACTTACTTGACAATGAGCTCTAAAGAAATCTGCCTGTCGCTAATATTTACAATGCTGCCCCGAGTTATATAACCATTGTGACCGACCCCCATGGTGCGCCCGCGCGCGGTCATCTCTTATTTTGGATATTAACCAATTAAAACAGAATTATAAAAGAACATAAGACCATACTACATCAGCAAGATAGTTTTTAAGTCAGCTATTCAGATTTTATGTTATTCCGCGTGACATTTACTCCTGTTTGCCATTACAACGCCGACAAGAGTAGGCAAAATTTTGTTCGATAATTGGCTGATCGGCCGAGACGGTTTTCGTCAAATTTTCCCAAATTATTGCTAATCTACGAAATAATTGCAATAGACAAATGCTTATACTTACTTTAGGAGTTGTTAGGCTGGATTTCCACTTGGCAAAAAATGTCGCGCGAAGCGACATTTTCTTTTGTCTCGCAAGCTCTCGAGTGGAACTAATTAGCCAAGACAAAAGAAAAATGTCGAGTCGGTCGACAAATGTCGCCTAGTGGAAAACCGCCTTTAGAGTCTAAATTTTCGTTGGTTTCGCTTATATATTGACAAATAAAAGCCACGTGATATGCAGGTTGAAGATGTATGGGACCCCGTTATTGGAGACTAGTCTCTGTGGTCAGTTCCTGCCTTTGTCTTTGTAATATCATATATATAGTATATATATAGATATATATATATATATATATATATATATATATATATATATATATATATATATATATATATATATATATATATATATATAGTATATATATATATATAGTATATATATATATAGTATATATATATATATAGTATATATATATAGTATATATAGTATATATATATATATATATATATATATATATATATATATATATATATATATATATATATATATATATAAAAGACAAGAGGGTAAACTTCGGTTACTTCATTAAAATTAAAATTTTATTCACTACAAATTTGTTTCGTATGGCAAGCAAAGCTTGTGACGTCATTACAATAAAATGCGGTATTGGTTTACAGTGTTATGAATAGTTAGCTTGTTAAATAGTTAAATGTCAGCTTGGTTATTGACTGGTTAGTAAATGTTTTTTTCTATGTCTGCATGTCGATATCAGTTCATTTCACGCCCCTCGTGGAAATCAGCTTCGGTTGACGAGGTTAGCGTGTTTAAATAAAATTATCATCATCATCATCATTTCTAGTGTTTAGCGAAGATAGTTCTGGATGGCAAATAATAAATTTCTCATAAAGGCATAGATTGCATCTCTTGGTCTTGCTGGAATAGGGCCTACATTGTTTAATTATTCTCCATTTGATCGAATATGGGGTGTCTGACTCATTCAAAATCTAAATATATGTACTAAGTTCAGTAGCGTGCTTATGTTGTGGATTTCTGAAACTTTGTGGATTTTAATGAAGTAACCGAAGTTTACCCTCTTGTCTTATTCCGCTCTACCTCGGTATTGAGCACTCTATTCATATGTATTCGAACTTCTTACTTACTTATTTATATATATATATATATATATATATATATATATATATATATATATATATATATATAGAACGGACACGAATTCTGTATATATATATATATATATATAAAATAACAGGTATGCTACGCACGCTCTGATTGGACGAGAGCCATTTTCACTCAGAGTACAAAGACACGTTTGACGTCATTTTCATTTTATATTGTACAACGCATGCTCTGTTTGGTTAAATCTCACGTAATCACTGGCGTATTTATTTGATTACGCCATCATTCGTCAGCTGAGTCTCGGTCACTTTGGTGGCTTCTCCTTGTTTTTTTACCTCGTAAAACGGTTAGTTATTTTATAAAACAAATAGAAAATCGCTTTTGTGACTCTGTACTGTAATACAAACACGAATGACATGATTTCAACCGGAAAAAATGCCTAGTCACGCAAGCAAAAATGAAAAAATGCCTAGTCACGCAGAGACACGCAAGCGATTTTCTATTTGTTAAATATATATATATATATATATAGGATGGACACGAATTCTGTAAATGTCTTCTAAAACGATCCGGTTTGGTAAATTCATAGGCGTAGTAATTTTTCTAAAAAAACGTTGTCTAAGTCGAGAAAATCAAAGCTAAAGTTTATGTAAATCAAGATGAATCTGCATCACATACGCAGACACTCATTAAACATGGATTTTCTTTGTGTTTTCCTCATGAATTATTAATGAGTTTTAGAAATATATATATATAATGCAGGTTCATTCTTGATAGAAGAACCAATCGGACAACACCATTACAGCTTTTTACTGTTTTAGTAAACGTTGATAAAGGTTATTCAACGTATTTTTAAATTTCCATTTGTCTTCCTACAGGTGGTGGAGGGGGAGGATTTTACAGCAATGGACGAAGCAGTAAATATTTTGGTGGAAATTATGGAAAAGGTGGAGAAGGTGGTAAAAGTTTCTTACAAGGTGGAGCAGGAGGACGTGCTAGGCACCATAATGTAGTAGGTGGATTTGGAGGAGGAGGTGGTGCTTATGGACAGAAAGGTGGTGGTGGTGCAGGTGGTGGTGCAGGAGGTGGTGCAGGAGGTGGTGCAGGAGGTGGTGCAGGAGGTGGTGCAGGAGGTGGTGCAGGTGGTGAAGGTGGTGCAGGAGGTGGTGCAGATGGGGGAGGTGGTGCAGGAGGTGGTGGAGGAGGTGGTGCAGGTGGTGCAGGAGGTGGTGCAGGTGGGGGAGGTGGTGGAGGAGGTGGTGCAGGAGGTGGTGGAGGAGGTGGTGGAGGTGGTGGAGGTGGTGCAGGAGGTGGTGCAGGAGGTGGTCCTCCACCACCTCCTGCAGGTGGTGCAGGAGGTGGTGCAGGAGGTGGTGGAGGTGGTGCAGGAGGTGGTGGAGGTGGTGCAGGAGGTGGTGGAGGGTATTCTGGAGGGGCGTCAGGAGACAATGAGGATTCTTCATGTGGTGGTGGTGGTGGGTCGTACAACAGTGGCAGGAATCAAGAAAATAGTGAGGGATTTCAAAACAACGGACACGGCTATGTTGAAATCAACCGAATCTTTGCCGATGTGTAGAAAATCCGTAAAAAAACTTCGTCCCCCATGGGATTTTCTTCTTGCTTTCAGTGACCCCATAACCATCCGTCACATTGTAAGCAATAACATTTATTTATTAATTTATTTATTATACTTTCACCTAAATAATACAAATATGAGGTGCGGGACAGTACAACAGAGCTAGCAGTGGCGGATTAATCATTATCCAGTAGGCTGAGTAGGCTGAAGCCTTCATGCGCGGGCTTGCAAGAGGCCCCTAATTTCGAAAGAATGATTTTTCATTAATTAAGATTAGTTGTTATACGAATATCAGGGCCGTATCGTACACTGCCTCAGAATGCAGGAAATGGCGTTTCCAAGACTCTAAATTCAAAAAAATTTCCGGAAAATATCGTCATAAAGGCCCGTATATTTTATTTAGCCTACAGGCCCCGAAACTGGTAATCCGCCACTGAGAGTAAGGCTCTAATTAAAGTACACCTTTATTACAACAAAAGTACAATATATAAAATGATTAAACACGGAGCGACTGCATAAGTACTGGCTGAGGTACTCAGCCAATCCCACCCAAACGCATCTGATTGGTCCACACAGCTAAAATTACTTCCGGCCTTACAGAGGAACTTTGGCTAAGCCTGAAGAGTGGAGCTTTTGTGAGACTTGTTTACTGTTTTTAAATTAAACTTGCCACTTCCCAAACGTCGAATTTGTCTTTTTCAAGTGTAACACATCATTTTGAGTAGAAAGACGGAAAAATTACGCTTCCAAATGTCGAAACAAAACCAAGGTGAGGAAAAACCGTACGAAAAAGACCAAGCGTCTCACCATTTTTCTTGTTGAATGCAGACGATGTCTGTTTTCTTTGCTTATTCATTCATATCTTCCGTCCTTGTAATTATAAGACCCTTTTATATACACCAAGAATGTTGATAATGAATATCTCCATGTAGATGTCTGAACATCATCTCACTTTTCAACGACGACAACTTTGCTTTTGCACGACCGACAGTACATGTTGTCTGGAAAGCCAGACAAATGACTACTAAAAAGTTCTCAATTTGTGATGTATTGACTTGCAAAGTTCATATAATAAACTATTTATTGTCTTCGTTTAAATGGTCTGTTTTAGTTAAATATCAAAGTATTGTCTTTTAAGTGGAACTCTATTTAAAAAAACGGCGAAAGACAAAGCAGCTATAACGTGACCTTCAAACATCGTTTGAAAGCAAGGTCATAATATAAGCTTATATATTTTACAAATTCATTGACCAAACAAATTTAATCACTTCAGAATTGTTTTTATCTTAGACACTTAGGCGTCTCTTTACAATTTACATGGGTAATTGAAAGGTAAAAAGATTATAAATAAAAGATAATTCTCAAAACTTCACCAGCTCACTGACTCGTTGTTGACTTGACTGTTGACATTTCAAACTGTCAGTGCGTAGCCGGGGGGGCGCTCCCTTTTATGCGCTCGCTCCGTGTTTAAAGTACACCTTTATTACAACAAAAGTACAATATATAAAATGATTAAGGTCTGTTCTGTAGTAGCAGCAAAATGTAGAAGAGAGTACGTTACGAGAGGAAGAACACTTTAAGATAGGTCCAAAAGTTATGGACGTTAGTAAGTATTAATTACAGCATTAGTGTAGTGACTAGAAAGTTAAGTTTTGACCTGATTAAGTGAAGTAAAATCTCGTATTGAGCAAGGTAGATTAATTATTTCAGAGTTTAGATATGCGGTTAAAATATCTAGCTTGAAAGAGACATATAGAAACTAGTACATCTAGTTCTGAACTGCTTCTAGCAATTCTAACTGATTATTGGGTTGCTAAAAACTATTATTATATGGCACAAGTTACTTCCGTTGAAATCGTGTGTTCTCATTGGCCGAGACGTGTCACGTGCCGGTCGATTATTTTCCGTAATCGACCGGTCGATTACGGATATTGTCAGCCATGTTGTTTGCAACTAAACAACGAAAGAAAACCGCAAGAATTTTGTGAATTCAACAACCTGAGGACTAAATTATGTATGATTGGGACGAGAGCAATCTGGAAGCGAGTTAGGAGTCCGAAAGCGACGACAACAAAAGCAACAACATTGAAAACGATGAGTTTATGTCACACGCTCGAGGTCACACTAAACTGACTAAGGGTCTGTTTATATGATCCCGGTGTACCGGGACGGGATGGCAGCCGGGATGATTTTGATGTATTGAAATAAGTCAACACGTAAAACAGAAAAACCACGCGATGCCTCAAGAAACTCAGATTTTGTTGTTCTGATCCTAAAGTTAAAAGTGAATGATTGTGGCAATTGAAAACGGCTTTTGTTGAAGTTATTTAGTAATCTAGGCCTTGAAAAATGTAGGCGAAAGCTTCCCGATGCACATAATCAAAGACCGTGACTTATTTCAATACATCAAAATCATCCCGGCTGCCATCCCATCCCGGTACACCGGGATCATATAAACAGGCCCTAAAGTACGTATCATGACAAGGTATAAATGTAAGGTTTGTTGTTTCAAAATGCCATATAATAAACTTTTTATTAACCTCGCTTGCTCGGTCTTTACAGAGAAATACCAGACCTCGGTCTTTGTGTACAAACCTCGCCCTACGGGCTCGGTCTGTACCAAAAAGACCTCGGTCCGATATTTCTCTGTAAAGACCTCGCGTTCGGTTAATAATAAGTTATTAATACTAGGAATATTATAGTCAGCTGTACAACATTTAAAATAGAAAGTAAGATCTTTCATTTCAGACGATCGTTGTAAGATACATTATTACTGATAGAAGAATATTAAAAGCTCATTCTAAATGAAATAATGTGTCGAGTCATCTTTTCTATATATTTTTTTAAATTTTACTCTTTCCTGTCCAGTTCAAAAACCAGTCACACCAGGTGGTCTTGGCAATTTGTAGATTAACATGGCATAATAACACAAAAATAATACCACAATATATCATTTGAGTCGTTTTTACCTCAACTATTCAAATGTTAGGTTGTCGGGTCATGTTGGACAACCCATTTTGCAAATTACGCTAATTAGTATAAAAATATTATTATAATCTATAACAAAATGGCAACTATTTAGATAATAAATTATTTTACCAAACTTTTTATTAATATAATGAAAAAAAAACATTTCACAAATTAAATTGAAAAAATCAAGAGAACACAATAAAACGCAAATATCATATTGCTTTTAAGACCGCCCATTGTGATGACACCCACCCGCTCACCTGCTGTGGCGCACCATTTCACTTATTTTGGAAATTTATAAATTAAAACAGAATTATACCACAACATAAGACCATAATAAATCATTAAGATCGTTTTTAAGTCAGCTATTCATATTTCAGGTTATATTGCATGATATTTACTCCTGTTTGCCATTAAAACACCACCGCCAAGTTCAATAGGTAAAATTTTGGAATGTTTGTTCGATGCATGGCAGATTGGTCTAGTCTCCGACGAGATGGTTTTCGTCAAATTTTACCAAATTATTGCTAATCTACGAAATAATTACAACATACAAATGCTTATACTTACTTTAGGAGTTGTTAGAGTCTAAATTTCCATCCGTTTGGCTTATATTTCGGTAGACAAATCCATGTTTTTCTCCATTGATCGTGCGAAAATATCGCAGATGCTGTGATTATGCATTTACGCACTTTCAGATCAGCAGTCTCGCGAAATACTTCATGGCATATCGTTATTAAGGTCACTCAGGGGTCGGTGGCGGATAATATTAGGACCGGACAACAATGAGGTAACATCACTCAGCCAATAAGCTGCTTTCCTATTTAAATGCTTAAAGTCAAAAAAGTGTTCTGTTCCATGACATAGTTGAGTTCTTTAAGATCTAGAATGAAATTTTATTCTAATAAGCTTTCCTTTAGAATATTTGCTGATGATACTAATATATTTTATTCTAATTCATCTATTGATGAAATAGAACGTGTGAAGAATGAAGAATTGCATCACATATTACACTATTACACAACAAATAAACCCTCAATTAATTATAAAAAAACAAACAAATTATATGCTAGTAGCATCTGCGTAGAAGAAAAAGCGTCATATAAATATCGGCAATATTGAAGAAAAGTCTTATATAAAATATTTGAGCGTTTATATAGATAATAATCTTAACTGGAAGCAACAGATTAAACACTGAAATTTTGTTTATCAGCAAACCTGGTATTATACGAATGACATGTATACTGCGCATTCGCGAGTAGATACAATGCTGTCGTGCGTGTAAGTGCGTGTAAGTTAAGTTAAGTTAAGTTAAGTTAAGTTAAGTTAAGTTAAGTTAAGTTAAGTTAAGTTAAGTTAAGTTAAGTTAAGTTAACAAAAGAATGCCTTCGGAGCCAATCAAAACATAGAATTAAACGATTGACTGATGACAAACCGCCGAAGCCAAAATTGTAAACCAAGTACCTCATGTAAGTTAATGCTATGACAGCATGGAGCGAAATCAGTTCAAGGAGCGAGAATATTTATTTTAAGAATAGAAGTTTTTACAAGCTTGGTAAGTATTTTAAGTCTGAATCGTAGTCAATTTTTAAACGTGATGTACTATAGACGTTGTTGGAATGATGATAAGTTTTTGAAAGCCTCCAATACCTTGGCCATTACTGCCAGACGATTTTACTTGTCAATAGGAAAACTGTCAGTGAATCACCAAAGAGTTAATAAGACTATTATTAAAACAAGACATGAATATTGAATTTTCTACTCACAATGATAGGGAATGCCACTCGGCACTATAAAAACAAACTAATCTGGACTTTATTTTAAATTACACAACATTTTCTCCAAGAGCCGAGCTCATCGAGGGGAGATCATGTTCCAAACATTACATAACTTACTGTTTCTGGCTTTTTTTAAAATTTTTCTTGGCAACGTAACTGCTACCTGTACCATTGTTTTTGTTGTTGTTGTTGTTGTCGTTGTTGTTGTTGTTGTTGTTGTTGTTGTTGTTGTTGTTGTTGTTGTTGTTGTTGTTGTTGTTGTTGTTGTTGTTGTTGTTGTTGTTGTTGTTGTTGTTGTTGTTGTTGTTGTTGTGGTGGTGGTGGTGGTGGTGGTGGTGGTGGTAGTTGTTCTTGCTGTTGTTGTTGTTGTTGCATCTGTTGTTGTGGCGTTGGTCCAAGTCTCTACTAATAATGAAAACAACCAAACAATTCCACAGTAGATATCTGTACATTCATACAGTACAATTTGTAAGTTTTATAGTCGTGGCAATATATTCCAGCATTACATGTACTTTTGCAAGTTTCACTTGTCGCTACTTGTATTCAGAAGGGGGTGCAGCTAGTGGAACCTCTGAATCTTTTGATCTACCTATTCTGGCCTAGAAAGCCCTTTTTAAGACCCTGTAGTCTTGCATCTGGAAAAAGTGGGCGCATTCAAAAGATAGGGCCTCAGAAAAGGCACTCTAGGTCAGAATAGGCGAATCGAAAGACGCTCCACAGCTAGACCCTGCATTAAGCGGCCACCCTTTATTAAGCGCCCAGTTTTCACAGTTCCAATTTTTTACCCATACAACGCTGTATTTGTCACATGCATCACGCGGCCACCTCTATTAAGCGGCCACGCCGATGCACCTTCAGCAGTTATGTTTGTGTTTCTTTGTTATTTTTACCTATATATCAACCGGCCAGCCCCCACTTCAACGAAAACCTAAAGCCACATATCATTTTACGCAGTACTTTATTGTTTGACACACCAGACGCGATTCATCATTATCACCGGCTAGCAAAATTTTCGTTTTAACTGTACGTTGAACGTAAGAACTATGAAACAACAGTCAGATGTATTTCGTTGTAAACTGTAAATATTGCTAAGATTGATACTGACACAGTAAATAAGGCAATCTTTTTGTGGGATTATGGAAGTGTGGGGCAACTGCTCTATATATTTTGTTTATCTGCGATGAGCTGGATCCTGAGTGATTCCAAGGGCAGATACTCGCAATTGAAAGCTGGATCTTGAGGAAGGCGATTAAGACAAATGCTGATTTTTAGCTGGGTCCTAATCTGCTCAAGACATATACTTTCACCGCGCGGATTTGAGCTGGATCCTGACAGGCGACTAGAACATATACTCAATGGAGTTGGATCCTAGTCTGCCCTGCAGGACATGTACTCCGAGTTGGACCCTTGATCTGGCTCAGGACATATACTCGTATGCAGAAATCAGAGCGATTTTTTAAGTAAAATTGGCTCTAGGCCAGATTGCCAAATTCCGTAAAGAAAACGTGAAATCTATGGTAAAATTGCGACCTCATACTAGAGCAATTGCCTCAGACACTTCGTTTTTATTTCATAATTCAATTTAATTCATTAACATTTTGTATATATTGATACAACATTTCGTCTAACATTTTTGCTTTCGTCACATCTCTAATTGTTCATAACTATAAACATCAAGGAGCAGCAGTTCTGGTAAGCACGGTCGTGAACGATTGCAAAAGTTCCAAGTCGCCGGTGATTGCATGCATATCTTTAGGTTGCAGAATAGTTTAAATCGTCCAATATATAGATATAACATCCTATTTATTAAGCTAAGAGACCATATATAGTAATTACAGTAACCATATTAAAATATCACATAACACAATATCATTAAAGTAGCCCAACAATTGGTGAAAAAGGCTATTGCCTATGTTAATTTTGGGGAGGTGGGTGGGTTTTCAGTCTTTACTGCTTGCGATCCAAGTAGGAATGATATTGAAATATGAATTTTACTAGGGTTTATGCCAATATATTTTACTATAGCACCATTGTTATTTGTGAATGAATCAAACTGTCACAGAGTATCTGAACAATATAATTAACGATACTGGGCGTAGTAGCCTACGGGTTTGGCAAGCAATAATGAAAGTCTGTGATAGAGTCTTTCTTTGTTTAGACAGTTGTCCCGTTTAGGGCTATATTGTCGTGTAGACAAAGAACTGTTTTTTTATGACGAGTAGCTTATACCCTTAGGACTAGTGCGGCCAGTATCGTCCATTAACTCTAATTTTTAGTGCTAAAAATTGTCATATTGTATATTGTAGTAAAGTAGAGGATCGTAAAACAACGTTACTTTTATTATCCCATTACATGAGTTACAAGTTAGCAATTTTGTTTAAAGTATATATCGGCTGAAAGAGCTGCGATATATTGTTTTATTGTTTGTTTACTTGAACGAAGTGTCGTTGCAGGATACGTACACCATTAAAATTGACATTTGACCACACCCAATGAGTATTCTTAGTGATCCTCTAATAAGTGGCCACCTTCATGAAGTGGTCAGTTTTTAAAGTCTCGTTGGTCACCGTTATATATACAGGTTCGAATGCATGTACTAATGTCTCAAACTAGGGCATGCAAAGCCGTTGGTTTGCGATGTTTACGGATAACATTCTACAAAATTCACGGACCTTACCTTGTAGCTGAAAAACGCTTTGCCAAAGTCACGAAAGAAAATCAAGCTAAGAGATTCTGGAGCTATAGATATTCATTAGTCTATGTGTAATACCTTGTAGCTGCTTTGTGCTTTATGCTACTGAGATGCAGTGTCTGGATAGGAGATTGGTTTTTGTACTAAACATTTCTTGTACATGTGCTGAAAATGCCTTTTGTACCGATAATTCATTTTTGTATACTGAAAATTGACTTTTGCATTGAACATTTATCTCATTTTTCAGTCCAATTGTGTACTTTCCTGCAAATATAAAAGGATTTCAAAAATAAAGAATGGTACAACGATTTGACACTACTGCATACGCATCGATTATTAATGAACAAATTTACTCTGACAATGTTAGTAAATTACTTTCAAAATATACTGTTTATTAAGGGCTTTGCTAACACAAATATATTAAACATTTTTACCTTCGCCAGGAGGTTATGTTTTTATTTACGTTTATTTGTTTGTTTGTTTGTTTGTTTGTTTGTTTGTTTGTTTGTTTGTTTGTTTGTTTGTTTGTTTGTTTGTTTGTTTGTTTGTTTGTTTGTTTGTTTGTTTGTTTGTTCGCTAGTCTGTCGGTTTGTCTGTCACTAAGATATCTCGAAAAGTAATCAATTTTGATGTAAAAGAAAGCTTGGCCATCGACTATGAACCAATCTGCTAAATTTTGGTGACTTTGGTTAAAAATCGAATAAGAATTTCATAAAAAGAACGCAAGATTCTCCGTGTTGAAGAAATAAACTGAAAAATGCTTGATTGCACACATCATCCTTGTATTATACAAACTTTTAACTAAATGTTCATATAAATTAACAAATAAAAATAAACTCAACAGTTCTATAATTGTTTATAAAATAACGCGGTCGTGAACTAAAAGACATGCAAAGTTTGTGTTTTCTTGCTTAAGATGCATATGACACGAAAAAGAAGTTCGTCTTCTATTTGAAAGAACGCTTAAAACGACAAAGTAACATCATTTGCAGTTTTTGGTTTGCTTGCTTTGTTGTTGAGATATTTCATGATCATCAGTTTGTTTAATATGTCATATGTTGATGGGACGTAGCTACATGTCGGTCTATGAGTTATTGGAGAGGGGTATATATATTTGCTATTATCAAACATAATCATTTGAAATTTTACATGTTTGGTGTTGTGGGAGGAACAAACGCACATGCTCCCCATAAGTTAGGTCTGGTAATAGCAAAGATAGGTATATAGATGTGTATATGTATATATAAACTCTAATATATATATATATAACTTTTTCCTCAATTTACTTAGCTAAAATCACTCCAAAAAATTAGGTTTGATAATAGCAAAGATAGATAGGTATATAGATGTAGTATATATATATATATATATATATATATATATATATATATATATATATATATATATATATATATATATATATATATATATATATATATATATATATATATATATATATATATATATATATATATATATATATATATATATATATATATGTATATATATGTATATATATGTATATATGTATATATATATATATATATATATATATATATATTTAAAATACTCAATACTTCATGAATTAATTAATTAATTAATTTTCTGAATTAATCTGAAAAAATATTACTCATATTAACATCAAAGACTCGGAGTATTTTAAGCTATTTACAATATTCGTGTCCGAATACAACACGGCCACTCATGATTATATTGTAAATACTACTTAAATATATAGTATGTATGTAGTATAGAGTATAGAGCATAGAGTATATACAGTATACAGTATATATATTTCTAAAACTCATTAATAATTCATGAGGAAAATTCAAAAGAAATTAATGTTTAATCAATGTCTGTTTACCCCGGTACAGAACTGATATCAGTGTCTGTAAATGTGATACAGAACTGTTTAATAAAACATCAGTTCTGTATCACATTTACAGACACTGATCATATCAGTTCTGTAGCAAGTGTACAGACACTTCGCATTCAACTATCTTGAGTGAGGTACGCTGGTAGCGTCCTAATTCAAGATGAAGATGCAAACATTTGTTGCCCAACAACATTTGTTCAATAACAAATGATGATCAGTATGGCCATTTATGCCACGTCACGTAGAATAGAAAATGTGGGACTAATATTAAATTAAAGCGCATGCTCGTATCACTAATTTAATATTCGTAGCCTATTAAACCTTACCTCGAAGGTTTATCAGCTGTTAACATGATTTATTTTTGTTTAGTTACCTTAATAGGCGTTTTAGAAGTCATTTACAGAATTCGTGTCCGTTCTGTATCGGGATACAGGCACTCGGCTTCGCCTCGTGTCTGTATACCCCGATACAGAACGGTCACTCATTCTGTAAATAGTACATATATATATATATATATATATTTATACTTATATATATATATATATATATTTCCATATGTTCTTAATAGCACTAAAGTTACTATAAACTTCAAGTAAACGACAAACTTTTTTAATGTAAACATGTTTCGGCAAACTTATGCCATCTTCAGTACAAGATGTGAAAGAATAATTATTTTTACAGGCGGTATATTTATATATAAATACGATATGTTAATTGAATAACAAGGATATGACGCATCTAATAGAATTATATTACAGTGGTGTGAATAGTCTTATGTTGAGATATCGAGCTAATGATTAATTACCGACAGAAAATAGATAGAGAAAGGAAGTATTAGGGCGTGTGACTAGTTATAAGCTAAAAATTGTGTTAACATGATGAACTTGGATATTAAGATCAGGCTTATATTTATTAATGTATAAGGCTTCTTTATGTCTAAGTGAAAACAAAGATTTAGCGGAGTCTAAAATTTTGAAACATGATTGAGAGTATTTGTTCTTACAGGAGGATGATTTCTGTAGGTGCTTAAGGATGTGTGAGTTTTTATCTGTCGAAGTGTGTTCTTTTATCCTTGTAGTAAGGTGACGAGTAGTTTCGCCAATATAACGGGAGTTACATCCCGCACAAATAAATTGGTAAACTACAAAGGACTTGAGATCACTAGGAATAGGATCCTTAAAACAGAAAAGGTTTTTTATTTTGTATGATGAGAAGACAAGTTTGATTTGTATGTCTGTGCAGAACCGTTTGATAAGACCTTTTAATTTTTGTTCCGTAATTTTTGAATAGAAACCAATATAGGGAAGTTTGAAATAGCGAGTATTTAGTTTATCTGCTGGCGGATCTGAAACCGTAGTAGAAATAGGTGCGTTTGAGTTGGTGTCATAGTATTTGTTGATGGTTTGATTAATTATGTGAAGTGGGAAAGAATTGCGTTGAAGTGTAAAAGCGAGTTCATTTAAATCATTTTCACACTGAAAATGAGGCCATGTTATTTTTCAACTACCTCAACTCGCAGCATTCTAACATTAGATTTACATTTGAAAAAGAGGAGAATGGCAAACTACCTTTCCTAGACGTTTTAATTACTAAATCATCCGACACGTGCAACACATCAATTTTCCATAAGAAAACTTACACAGGCCTACTCACGAGTTTCCTCAGTTTTTCTCCTCTTTCTTATAAAACCGGTTTAATAAGAACTCTCATTGACAGGGCTCGAAAAATCAACAATACCGCTATAGGTTTTCAAAATGATTTAAATGAACTCGCTTTTACACTTCAACGCAATTCTTTCCCACTTCACATAATTAATCAAACCATCAACAAATACTATGACACCAACTCAAACGCACCTATTTCTACTACGGTTTCAGATCCGCCAGCAGATAAACTAAATACTCGCTATTTCAAACTTCCCTATATTGGTTTCTATTCAAAAATTACGGAACAAAAATTAAAAGGTCTTATCAAACGGTTCTGCACAGACATACAAATCAAACTTGTCTTCTCATCATACAAAATAAAAAACCTTTTCTGTTTTAAGGATCCTATTCCTAGTGATCTCAAGTCCTTTGTAGTTTACCAATTTATTTGTGCGGGATGTAACTCCCGTTATATTGGCGAAACTACTCGTCACCTTACTACAAGGATAAAAGAACACACTTCGACAGATAAAAACTCACACATCCTTAAGCACCTACAGAAATCATCCTCCTGTAAGAACAAATACTCTCAATCATGTTTCAAAATTTTAGACTCCGCTAAATCTTTGTTTTCACTTAGACATAAAGAAGCCTTATACATTAATAAATATAAGCCTGATCTTAATATCCAAGTTCATCATGTTAACACAATTTTTAGCTTATAACTAGTCACACGCCCTAATACTTCCTTTCTCTATCTATTTTCTGTCGGTAATTAATCATTAGCTCGATATCTCAACATAAGACTATTCACACCACTGTAATATAATTCTATTAGATGCGTCATATCCTTGTTATTCAATTAACATATCGTATTTATATATAAATATACCGCCTGTAAAAATAATTATTCTTTCACATCTTGTACTGAAGATGGCATAAGTTTGCCGAAACATGTTTACATTAAAAAAGTTTGTCGTTTACTTGAAGTTTATAGTAACTTTAGTGCTATTAAGAACATATGGAAATATTATCTACGACCTAGCACAAAACTATGAAGGAAAGGTATCCTTATCTGACTTTCGGACCTTTGAAAAACTGTCGATTAAGAAACGCAAAGCTGATCTCGACGTTGCCTTCCTCAAAGACTGTCAAACATTTGGTGTCTTTCCAAAGTTCATCTGTTTCCCACTACCTAACGTTGGCAATCAAGATACTCACGCTATTCGGAAGCGACTGTTACGGACTGCAATAATCAAGCGCTCCAGAGAACAACGGAAGATAAACAACGACCTTTCAAAGAAAACGAGTGAGCTGCAAAATATTCTCAATCCTGTCGACTGGCTAATATTAACGAAAGCGCTCAAGAAAAATGTGGATAAGCGAATAAACACAATGCTTCTCAAACACCACAAGAAACTAAAAAACTTGACTAAGAACAAAGCGTTACCGTTCACCCACCAAGAAACAGTCACCAATCTATCTTCTCACAAATTTAAACCTGAAGAATTGGAACTACTGAAGAATGGTCTCAGCTTCTCCATAAAACCTCCTCGACTCAACTCCTCCGATATCTTGACAACCTTTGAACAAATACACCAATCGATGAAACAAAAACTAAAAAACCAAGAAGACTACGCACATGTCAAGAACGAACTAACGCACATGGCCCAAATCTACATCTCTTCGTACCGTCCAACTCCATCTGACTTGAAGAAATATCACATCCTGAAGAATATAAGAAATAACGACAACATCATTATCCTTAAACCAGACAAAGGAAATGGAATCGTAATTATGGACCGCCAGGTATATAAAGATTCTTGCCATAAAATATTGAATAATCAGTCTAAGTTTAAACTCTTAACTAAGGATCCTACGCTATATAGGGAAGCTAAGCTTCAACGCTTGCTAAGAAAACTAAAAAATCAAGGTTCTTTAGACGAAACAACGTATTGCAACACTGTTCCTAAGGGTTCACAACCAGCTAGATTTTATGGTTTACCTAAGCTACACAAGCACCGAGAATCTAATGAAGCTCCTCCTCTTAGGCCTATAGTATCTTCTATAAATGCTTATAATTACAAATTAGCTAAATACTTATGCTCCATTCTTAGCCCTCTCATACCTAGTGATTACACCACCACAGACTCTTTTTCTTTTGTTGAAGATTTCTTAAACTTTGACTCTAGCAACAAATTTTTCATATCTTTTGATGTTGAAAGTCTTTTTACCAACATTCCTCTAACCGAAACTATAGATATTGCCATAAATATGATTTTCGATAACAATCCTACGTTTCCCATTAACAAAAAGAATCTCAAAGAATTATTTTCTATTGCCACATCACACACACACTTTTTATACGATGGTTCTTTCTACGACCAAATCGATGGAGTGGCTATGGGCTCTCCTTTAGCACCAGTACTCGCTAATCTTTTCATGGGTTTTCATGAACGTTCTTGGCTAAACAATTACAACGGCCCCAACGTTTTATTCTACCGCAGATATGTTGACGATACTTTCTGCATTTTTCACACTGAAAATGAGGCCATGTTATTTTTCAACTACCTCAACTCGCAGCATTCTAACATTAGATTTACATTTGAAAAAGAGGAGAATGGCAAACTACCTTTCCTAGACGTTTTAATTACTAAATCATCCGACACGTGCAACACATCAATTTTCCATAAGAAAACTTACACAGGCCTACTCACGAGTTTCCTCAGTTTTTCTCCTCTTTCTTATAAAACCGGTTTAATAAGAACTCTCATTGACAGGGCTCGAAAAATCAACAATACCGCTATAGGTTTTCAAAATGATTTAAATGAACTCGCTTTTACACTTCAACGCAATTCTTTCCCACTTCACATAATTAATCAAACCATCAACAAATACTATGACACCAACTCAAACGCACCTATTTCTACTACGGTTTCAGATCCGCCAGCAGATAAACTAAATACTCGCTATTTCAAACTTCCCTATATTGGTTTCTATTCAAAAATTACGGAACAAAAATTAAAAGGTCTTATCAAACGGTTCTGCACAGACATACAAATCAAACTTGTCTTCTCATCATACAAAATAAAAAACCTTTTCTGTTTTAAGGATCCTATTCCTAGTGATCTCAAGTCCTTTGTAGTTTACCAATTTATTTGTGCGGGATGTAACTCCCGTTATATTGGCGAAACTACTCGTCACCTTACTACAAGGATAAAAGAACACACTTCGACAGATAAAAACTCACACATCCTTAAGCACCTACAGAAATCATCCTCCTGTAAGAACAAATACTCTCAATCATGTTTCAAAATTTTAGACTCCGCTAAATCTTTGTTTTCACTTAGACATAAAGAAGCCTTATACATTAATAAATATAAGCCTGATCTTAATATCCAAGTTCATCATGTTAACACAATTTTTAGCTTATAACTAGTCACACGCCCTAATACTTCCTTTCTCTATCTATTTTCTGTCGGTAATTAATCATTAGCTCGATATCTCAACATAAGACTATTCACACCACTGTAATATAATTCTATTAGATGCGTCATATCCTTGTTATTCAATTAACATATCGTATTTATATATAAATATACCGCCTGTAAAAATAATTATTCTTTCACATCTTGTACTGAAGATGGCATAAGTTTGCCGAAACATGTTTACATTAAAAAAGTTTGTCGTTTACTTGAAGTTTATAGTAACTTTAGTGCTATTAAGAACATATGGAAATATTATCTACGACCTAGCACAAAACTATGAAGGAAAGGTATCCTTATCTGACTTTCGGACCTTTGAAAAACTGTCGATTAAGAAACGCAAAGCTGATCTCGACGTTGCCTTCCTCAAAGACTGTCAAACATTTGGTGTCTTTCCAAAGTTCATCTGTTTCCCACTACCTAACGTTGGCAATCAAGATACTCACGCTATTCGGAAGCGACTGTTACGGACTGCAATAATCAAGCGCTCCAGAGAACAACGGAAGATAAACAACGACCTTTCAAAGAAAACGAGTGAGCTGCAAAATATTCTCAATCCTGTCGACTGGCTAATATTAACGAAAGCGCTCAAGAAAAATGTGGATAAGCGAATAAACACAATGCTTCTCAAACACCACAAGAAACTAAAAAACTTGACTAAGAACAAAGCGTTACCGTTCACCCACCAAGAAACAGTCACCAATCTATCTTCTCACAAATTTAAACCTGAAGAATTGGAACTACTGAAGAATGGTCTCAGCTTCTCCATAAAACCTCCTCGACTCAACTCCTCCGATATCTTGACAACCTTTGAACAAATACACCAATCGATGAAACAAAAACTAAAAAACCAAGAAGACTACGCACATGTCAAGAACGAACTAACGCACATGGCCCAAATCTACATCTCTTCGTACCGTCCAACTCCATCTGACTTGAAGAAATATCACATCCTGAAGAATATAAGAAATAACGACAACATCATTATCCTTAAACCAGACAAAGGAAATGGAATCGTAATTATGGACCGCCAGGTATATAAAGATTCTTGCCATAAAATATTGAATAATCAGTCTAAGTTTAAACTCTTAACTAAGGATCCTACGCTATATAGGGAAGCTAAGCTTCAACGCTTGCTAAGAAAACTAAAAAATCAAGGTTCTTTAGACGAAACAACGTATTGCAACACTGTTCCTAAGGGTTCACAACCAGCTAGATTTTATGGTTTACCTAAGCTACACAAGCACCGAGAATCTAATGAAGCTCCTCCTCTTAGGCCTATAGTATCTTCTATAAATGCTTATAATTACAAATTAGCTAAATACTTATGCTCCATTCTTAGCCCTCTCATACCTAGTGATTACACCACCACAGACTCTTTTTCTTTTGTTGAAGATTTCTTAAACTTTGACTCTAGCAACAAATTTTTCATATCTTTTGATGTTGAAAGTCTTTTTACCAACATTCCTCTAACCGAAACTATAGATATTGCCATAAATATGATTTTCGATAACAATCCTACGTTTCCCATTAACAAAAAGAATCTCAAAGAATTATTTTCTATTGCCACATCACACACACACTTTTTATACGATGGTTCTTTCTACGACCAAATCGATGGAGTGGCTATGGGCTCTCCTTTAGCACCAGTACTCGCTAATCTTTTCATGGGTTTTCATGAACGTTCTTGGCTAAACAATTACAACGGCCCCAACGTTTTATTCTACCGCAGATATGTTGATGATACTTTCTGCATTTTTCACACTGAAAATGAGGCCATGTTATTTTTCAACTACCTCAACTCGCAGCATTCTAACATTAGATTTACATTTGAAAAAGAGGAGAATGGCAAACTACCTTTCCTAGACGTTTTAATTACTAAATCATCCGACACGTGCAACACATCAATTTTCCATAAGAAAACTTACACAGGCCTACTCACGAGTTTCCTCAGTTTTTCTCCTCTTTCTTATAAAACCGGTTTAATAAGAACTCTCATTGACAGGGCTCGAAAAATCAACAATACCGCTATAGGTTTTCAAAATGATTTAAATGAACTCGCTTTTACACTTCAACGCAATTCTTTCCCACTTCACATAATTAATCAAACCATCAACAAATACTATGACACCAACTCAAACGCACCTATTTCTACTACGGTTTCAGATCCGCCAGCAGATAAACTAAATACTCGCTATTTCAAACTTCCCTATATTGGTTTCTATTCAAAAATTACGGAACAAAAATTAAAAGGTCTTATCAAACGGTTCTGCACAGACATACAAATCAAACTTGTCTTCTCATCATACAAAATAAAAAACCTTTTCTGTTTTAAGGATCCTATTCCTAGTGATCTCAAGTCCTTTGTAGTTTACCAATTTATTTGTGCGGGATGTAACTCCCGTTATATTGGCGAAACTACTCGTCACCTTACTACAAGGATAAAAGAACACACTTCGACAGATAAAAACTCACACATCCTTAAGCACCTACAGAAATCATCCTCCTGTAAGAACAAATACTCTCAATCATGTTTCAAAATTTTAGACTCCGCTAAATCTTTGTTTTCACTTAGACATAAAGAAGCCTTATACATTAATAAATATAAGCCTGATCTTAATATCCAAGTTCATCATGTTAACACAATTTTTAGCTTATAACTAGTCACACGCCCTAATACTTCCTTTCTCTATCTATTTTCTGTCGGTAATTAATCATTAGCTCGATATCTCAACATAAGACTATTCACACCACTGTAATATAATTCTATTAGATGCGTCATATCCTTGTTATTCAATTAACATATCGTATTTATATATAAATATACCGCCTGTAAAAATAATTATTCTTTCACATCTTGTACTGAAGATGGCATAAGTTTGCCGAAACATGTTTACATTAAAAAAGTTTGTCGTTTACTTGAAGTTTATATATATATATATATATATATATATATATAAATATATATATATATATATATATATATATATATATATATATATATATATATATATATATATATATATATATATATATATATATACAAGTAAATAAATATATCAACTAAATATAATGTTAGTAATAGATTGAAGAGTGCTCGATAGAGCGTTTTCACTCACGTGATCGGTGGCCCATTGCATGAAACAATACGAAATATTTGAATAAGAAAGAGCTAATTCCCATACCATACACCAATATGGCCGCCATTTCATTGTTTTGGTACACCAATATGGCCGCCGTGACGTAAGATGAAAACGCTCTATACCTATAAATAGGCAGAGCGGACTTAACTGACCGTTTCTTACTTAAAACATCATTGTTGCTATAGCCTGTACTCTGAGTTTCACGCGGTTAGGCGATCATCTGCCAACTGTGAAAGATTCAGTTATATACATATATATATATATATATATATATATATATATATATATATATATATATATATATATATATATATATAATTATATGTTCTAAGGATTTAGGGTGAAGGAAAATTCGAGTGTAGAATATATACATATCAAGACCAAACCGGGAGCAGTTGCGAAAAATGCAACTACACAGGCCCTCCGGCAGGAATTGAACCCACGACCTTGCGATTCTAGTGCAATGCTCTGACCACTGAGCCACGGAGGCCGTTGCCGAGAGCTTGATCGCGAGTTCTGTATATATAATAAGGTGGTAATGCCAGGAGAGAATTGGGTATATTATAAATGATATTGGGCATTTCACTCGATTACATAGCATGTTCTAAGGATTTAGGGTGAAGGAAAATTCGAGTGTAGAATATATACATATCAAGACCAAACCGGGAGCAGTTGCGAAAAATGTATATATATATATATATATATATATATATATATATATATATATAATATATATATATATATATATATATATATATATATATATATATATATATATATATATATATATATATATATATATATATATATATATATATATATATATATATATATATATGCAGACGAATCCGTCTGCATTCCTGAAGACACGTGATCAGTTTTCTTGTCATTTTCTCGTTCGCGTCACAAGTACATCACAACAGGTTTTCAGCGATGTCGGCGTGGAAGTATGAATTTAAAGTCAATTACGACGTTGAAGCAGCGCAAGGAAAATGGGCAAAAATCTTCCTTTCCATCGAAGATGTGGAAAGTTTCGACTGTAGAGATCTTGTTTCGAGAATTCGTCAGAAATGTAATGTCAAAGAAATAAATCAATTGAAATATTTAGACGCGGATCAAGATTTGGTAGATGTTCAAATTGACGACTTCGAATCTTTCCTGGATATGATTGAAACCGCCCAAGTTGATAAGACCAGAGAAAATGTTAAAAAGATTACACTTCAGATACGTGAAAAGGAAGTGGGTAAAAGAGCAGCTAATTTTTCACCATCGCCAGTCGCTGCCGAATCTGGTACTGTACGAAATAAGCTAAATTATTCACCCTCGAAGCCTCGGCGAAAGAAGACGAAATTTGTGGCACGGCGTTTGTTCTCAGACGAAAAACCCCGCGGTGGACTTCCAGAACTAGAATGTCCGAGTACATAACTCAAACTCAAAAACTTTTTGACAGGCTGAAGAAGGAAAACAGGAAAAAGAACACAAGCTTGAACAAAAACGCAGAGAACTCTTAAACATCGAACAATCGTTTACTGAAGATGTTGATGTACCAAACAGGCCTCTCTGCACAAATTGCCATGTTCCAGGACACAACAAGTCAAACTGCAACTTTGAGACATGTCCGTCTGCCACACTATGCAAGCAAGTCAAACACCATGGAAATGAAGAAAAGTTTGTGAAAAGCATCCGAGCTGACATCAGAGAGAAAACAAGACATCTAAACGAAAAGAAAGCAGAGCTCAAAAGCAAAAAAGCAATGTACACGTCGATGCAAGGCGCCTTTTCTTCAACGGTTCAGGCTGACTTAATAAATAGTAAGCCGGAGAAATATTTACGAAAGACAATGGACGGTGGTCAAGCACCCAACTGGCTGTTGGTAAACAGTGATATAAGAAAGCTCGAAAAAGTATGCAAAGGTAAAATACCCTCTAAAGAACACATTCAACGTCTACTTACAGCGTTTGACGAAAGATGTTTTACGCCTAAATCCAGTATTAGCGAAAGTGAAGCCAACAAACATTGTATTAATCCAGCCGTGAAGTTATAGGAATTGAAAGGAGTTGAATTTCCGGGCGCCGAAACACTACCAAACGCCGACGCGGGTTCAAAACATATACAAGATATTGCCGATCATTTGGGCTTTGAGGAACCAGAATCAATTGAGGAAGAAAACTTTTTGTTGCGCCGGGCATTAGAAGAAAGTCTTGTACCATCCAAGGCCAAAGACAAGGGTTCAATTAAAGCCGTTTCAACGACGACGCGACCTACCTGTATTGTCATTGATGAATCTGTCGGCTCAAATATTAGAGCAACACAAATGAAGTCATCCAAAATGAAGCCGTCGGTGGACTTAATTTATTATTTGAGGCAGCAAATACATTAGACGAACTTTTGGACGAGTGAGCTGCGTATAGGTTGACTGTAAGCGACTCCGTTTAATTTTTTTTTACAATTTCAGACTTTTCGAAAATTTATATAAGTGCTTCTCGTTGCTCTGACACTGCATGTCTGAGTATTTTCACGGCATTGGTAATTTGTTTATTAGTTTGCAAATCATTTCAGCATTCGGTGCATGACTTCAACGCAGAAAAACATTTACAATTTCTCTTTTGCAGTTTGTAATAACTTTATATTTTGCCTGAATGGGTTTTTAGACGTATATAGTCATATTTAATATTTTGTCGGATTTGCCTATCATCAATCAGTGCTGTGAAAATTCCCACCAAAAAAATTTGGCAAACGTTTTAGGAATAAAATATTAATATTTATTGATGAGGTAAGTCCCATACACACGAACACAAAGTTATGTTCGTTTGTGTGAACAATCGACGCAAAATGACAAGTTTTCACTTGGCCTTTCTCCTGGTCATGCCAGCTTTTGAGCAAAGCGACTTGTCAAGTTTATAAATAACCTTGTCAAAATAAACTTGATCGTGTGTATTGGGTTTAAAATTAATGATTCTGGTTATATTACATGTAACATGAATAAGAAACTTTGTTGCATTAAAGTAAGTTGCGTTTTCTCCATAAATTTACACAAAATTCAATGTCAATGGTATAGAAGTAATAAACTTGAGTTTTACTAAATTTGTTTGATTCTTTGATTGCTCGGATGCGGACATGTCCTATATATAGCTCCATTCTAAACCTAAATATTAATATAGCCAGTATATCTATAGAAGCCATGCATATCGAATGATGTTACATTTGAGATCGCTTCGTGAACACGATACTCAAAACGTTTTAGCACGCTTCGCATTTTGTTAAAGACATACTCTGTTGGGTTGAATTCTGGTGAATACGATGGTAAATAGATCAACACACAACCAATATCATCTAAGAATGATCCAAGAACCTGACCAGCAGCATGATGATGAATTGCGGCATTGTCCATAATAATATGATCTCCATAATCTAAAACTGGGCGTCCATTCTCTTGCACAATGCGCGACGCTTCATCGAAGAAGTTTAAAAATGTTAAGCCATTGCTTGCACCATTGAACGTATTTGCGTACATTATACCATCAGCACCACAGAGTAAGTTAAGCGTTATATTCGGTGATTCCATTCGTCTCATAACTTCAACGCAATGTTCTCCTTTCAATGAATGACCATAATGCGGGCTGGCTGCATCTGGAAGCTTTATCCCAGCTTCGTCAAAAAATTTAAGTTTATACGGGTCAACCGTCGAAATGTAACGTAAAAATTTTTGACAGTATCGAATGTTATTCTCCGTGAATTTCTCTGCTACAGGCCGACTCATTCTTTTCCATGTCATTTCACCACAAGGCAGTTTATCTCTAACAGGACGTCCTATTGCGCTTTTTGAAGTACCGCCAGGTGTGTCGCAAACCTGCGTAATTTCTTTCAATATTTCTCCCGCAGAAATAGATGGGCGATCAGATTTAACATAGTTAATAGAAACTAAACATGGTTTGGAAGCTCAACAAAAGTCATTGTTTTATGTTTTTGTTCAGGTTTATGGAAATTTTTGCACTTTCACGGTTACTGAACACATTGTGTTTTCTGTATAATGAAGCAATCATCCAATAGCAACGTTTGGGTTCAATCACTCAACCGTACTGTTTAATTATTAATAAACCTAAAACAAAGGATTTGGCACCTTCATGTACCTTTCAAGATGAATCGTAGCTTGATTGTTAACCGCTTTGAATTTTGCCGGGTTTCCAAACCATGTCTATTTTCTATTAGCTAACTATGGATTTAAGAAGCTGGGTAAACCCCAAATCGTCTTGATGCAAATGGATAGATCTGCCTGCGTTTTTTTTGCGTTCATAATCCCCTGATGTAACAAACTTTCGCCAAAGATTGCGGACAGTGCTTCCTTTTAACTTGAATTTTCTAGCGACATCTTCGAAATTACTCGGAAAAAATCCTACAGATATATCACCACCCTTATCGACAATTTCGTCTATTATAGAAATTCGTAGGTCATTACTGAGAGCCTTCCCGTTAAAAAAGGTCCTTCCCTTCAAACTCACCTTAGCGACGTTCATTTTATCTTCGATTATTGAAGGGCTGAATACGGTGAACAGCTTTGAAACGTGCCCAAAACTGATCACGTGTCTTCAGGAATGCAGACGGATTCGTCAATGTTTTGGGCGGAAATCATGACATGTTTTTTTGGGCCCATGCCACGCATCATCGGTTTTGGTAATATACCCGATAAGTCATTATGCTTGCTCAAGTACCTTACAACATGTCCATTAACATATAAAACAAACTAAAATATAAAGTTTTTTAGTTTTTTTCGCATTCCGAAGCTTGTGGGTTCGAGTCCCGTCTGGAGCTCAGACTTTTTCTCTGAGTTTAACTTACGACAGCTCGTACAGCAAAAACAAACGAAAAAACTTGACCAACTTCAAGCTGAAGACACTACTAAGTTAGATAAACTAAAATATCTCAACAACGAAGCGAAGAAACGAAAAACTGCAAAAGATGTTGTTTTGTCATTTTATATGTTCCTACAAATAAGACAAACTTAATTTTCATCTTATGGCTAAGCACTAAAATAAATTACCAGTACGAGTGCAATCAAGTATTTTATTTATATATATGTAGGTCTGAGTAAACTAGCCTTATTAACCTAATATAAACCCCCGAGGGGTACTCTCGTTTACAAGGGGTATGGGTATATGTGCCGCCCTATAAGGTATGATTTTCAAGCTCCGTGGTCTGGGATAGGTATATAAATTGTCTATTTTGGTCTATTTGGTCTGGCATTGGACTATTTGGGCATGGATGCCGATCACGCTCGCACAGATCCACAAGACAGACTACGACTTTTTCAAATTCCATCAGTCTCGTTCAGCGAAGGCTAGTAAATAACTGCAACAACTCGGATCGAAATAGGGTATTGATTTTTGAGCTTATATGACTGAGATAGGGTGTGAATGCCGATCACACTCGACTTTTTCAAATCCATGTGTCGTTCAGCGGAAGCTAGTAATAAAGACTTATTAACCGAGTGCGAGGTCTGTACGGGAAAGTATTTGCCTGAGGTTTCGTACAGACCGAGCGACGAAGGAGCGAGGTTTGTGCAATAAAACCAAGGGCAAATACTTTCCAGTACAGACCGAGCAAACGAGGTTAATAAGGAATTTATTATATAGCTATTGGTTCATTTTATTTTTAAGCTTCGAGCGTTGTTTTCGTCTTCGGAGTATGCTATTTACCTTACCTGTTGACTTTTTCGTGTCGCTTCTTGGCCTTCTTATTTACACCAGTTCGGCTTTTATTTGTCGTGTTTTTAGATAAACAGCTTTAAAGAAAACCAGCAGTGATGTTCCAATACATTTTATTGTTCAGAATATTTGAAGAAAGATACCTATTTCTCTTTTATTTGTATTCAAATCAACTCAGAAATGTCCCCGCCAAAACTTACAGGGCCGAGAAAAAAGCGTATTGACTGGTCGGTCAATATCGTAAAATCCCGACCTCTCAGGAACCAATCAGAGTGCGTCGTTTTGCGTACGGACCGGAAATCAAACACAGCCATATAATAACTGTACGAATCATGTTGGGGTAAAGTAGGGTATTGATTTTTGAGCTCAGGTCTGGAACAGGGTATGGAAAATCGCCTTTTTAGGTTTAGGATAGGATCAGGATTTTGGGGTCACGGCGGCACACCCCCTACCCCAAAATTGCCATGAGTACCCTCCCTCCCGAGAATATAACCCACTGGCGAAGGTATATAATGAAGTCTCTGAGTGCCCTCTAATTTATAGTGTATTATCAAAAATCAGTTAGGAAAATAAAAAACCCGAGAATAAATGCTAAAAATGTGTCACTCAACAGGAAGCATGGTCCACTTACCACAGCAATTTCATATTATAAGTCATCGTCACTGTTATCTTCAGAATGAAGACCACTGGTGGAAGACGAAGGTCCAAATTTCATCAACTTTAGATTTGCTTTCTCTAGTCTCTGCTGCTTTTCCACTAACTTCTTTCTTGTAAACACCATCTCAGGATCTTCTCTCAAAAGCTTGTTGTACGAATCTGGTTTTGCAGCAAGCTTCATCAATTCAGTCGCCATTCTCTCCAGCAATTGTTTCACGAGATGATAATATATTGCCATTGGTATGGTGTCGACCAATCGAGTCGTGGCCACCTTTAAATATGTGATTTCGTTAAGTTATATAGCCAAGAAAGCCTAGTAACGCTATATATCTAGCATTGATGTGATATGATATGGTATGGTGTGGTGTGCTATGCGGTGCCGGACATTTGCATATCAAACAAACGAAATATCTCAAAAACAAAGCGAAAAGGCGAAAATCTTCCAAAGAAGTTACTTTATCATTTTAAAAGTTCTTCCAAATCAGACAATTAACAATTATTGGATGAGGTTGAGCATGACACCGAGATTTATCAAGGCCGAGGTTGTGTTATCTGCCGAAGCCGAAGGCTGAGGTGGATAACACAAACCGAGGCCTTGATAAATCTCGGTGTCATGCTCAACCGAATCCAATAATTGTTTTATTATGCATGTAATGTGCGTTTACACCTAAAAATGTAATTTGAACGACACAAGATAAACAACTCAACAACATGCTTTTCTCTACTATAGAAAAACTTTACGTTATAACATTACAAGACCTTGAACTCGTGATGTTATCATAAATAAACAATAGGCCAGAAAAAAATAAACGATAAACCCGTCAAATAAAGGAAACCCTTAAAGTGCAGCAAATCCACTTAACTATATGTCATTTATTAACAAAGAGGTTCAAAACAAGTGAAAGTTAACTTTCACTCACTGCGAGATATTGACATTGCAGTTATAAAAATTGAAAGTCCTCCTATTTTCAGTGTGAGTATTTTGGATAAAAACCTCTTCTTGGGAAAGGGTTAAACTAGGAGATGACTAGCTGTTCTTGATTCGGAAGTATTTCCTGACTGACACCTTGGACAACTAACTCAGCCGACAGCGTTTCCGACATTCTTCTTTTGGTTGAAATGTCTGTTTTACTGTAACAGCGAATAGTTGCTTCGTTTTTATGCCCGCTTACTGCCATGATGTGTCTTGCTTCGAATCCAGATTTATCCAAGATAGTAACTGATGTGGCTCTTATGGAGTGGTTTGTATAAAGTCTTGAAAGATTTGCTTGTTTGGAAATATTTTTCATCTTTTCACCGAGGGTGCGTTCTCCTACAACCATGTTGTCGTACCACACTTCGTCCGGTAAATTTTCCACTATTAAATCTTTCTTCTTTGGACGTTGGAAAAGAAACTCATTACATGGATTTAGGTGTTTGACATACATATCGAAGGAATTTACAGGACAAGTTGCAGTGCCAGGTTTTTCAAACATCACACCTCCCTCGAAGCCTTCGTCGTTTTCCCTTCTGTTTTTCGTTAATTCGTCTGTGGTTTTGCAAACATACCTGTTGCCTTGGGCATCGGTGTTCAAGAGAAAATCGGGTTTTTTTAGTTGACGGAGATTTTGTCGACCGCGACGACAAAAGTATAGCATCACTTCAAAAAATACTTTATTCTGCAGTGTTGTCGGGTTGTTTACACAAAACACACCACTCTCGTACAACTTTTGTAGATCTTCTTCGCATATCGGCGGCGTATGCTCAACTTTGGCGAAACCTAGTCGTTTGAGTTCGACACATTTTGCAGCAAAAACTTTGTTTGCATTGGTAAAAGCTGGGTCGTTGATGATATCTATATCGAGGGAAGACTTGAAATGTCTGTTAAGACCAAATCTCATACCAGTCAGCGTGCTTTTTGAATAAGAAGTTCCATCATGTTTTCTAGCTTCAGCGTAAAACAGTTTCAAAACACTGGCAATGGACTCTTTGTCTTGCGGCTCACTTATTCTTCTTTCTTTCAAGTATTCGTTAAAAGCTGTTAGAGCTGTCTTTGTCACACGTTTGGTGTTCGTCGCTTCCTTTTGATCTAACAGATTCTGTAAATCATTTTCGGTTAAACTAGCGAATCTTCCTGAAGATTCGGCCATGGTGGCAACTGGCTTCGCCACTCAGCAAGCCATTGTCAGTCGGTTGACGTCATTTATCTACAGACAATAGACGGTTGTCTGTAGGCTATTAGCCAATCAAATTTGAGATAGAGTTAAAAATGCATAATAATAAGAATTGTCGAGGTTAGGGGCACTTTAAGATCATCTACGTAAAATTCCGCTGCTACGATTACGAACCTTTACCGCTTCAACGAAAAACACCAAGTTAGTCGAACAGCAACTCGCTGGATCGATAAGCTCGGAAAGCATATTAAAGACGAATAAAAGCTCAGAGAACTCGGTATTAAAATCGCATTTTGACTTTCGCCTAAATAAAATGGTGGTGAAGAAAAAATACGCCCGCAATTTTTTGGTCAGCACAGACAAATTGCCCACCATTTGCTTACCTGTTAGCCTCTCCCGCAGTCGTTCTTAGGGAGGCGGAAAACCCGCTCCGTAGCGGGTTTACCGCCTCCCTAAGAAGGACAGGCGGGGGAGGTTGCCCACTTGTTGGTGTGCTGTGGTTTGCCTCTTGTCCGCAGAGGTTTCGCGCGGATCCCTAAGGCGGAAACCGCTGGGTGGGCGGAACGCGGGCGGAAGGGCCTCTGCCAGAAGTCGGTTGAAAAAGTGCTGGATCTAAAATTTCTCGGAGACCTTTTAAACAACTGGCACAAAATCCCCCCCCCCCTGAAGGTGTATAGCCAAGACCTTTAAAACAGGTTTAAGGCGTGTTGAATGATTTCTAGTTTTTGTTTTTTTGTTTTTGTTTTTTGTTGGGGTTTTTTGTTTGTTTGTTTGTTTGTTTGTTTGTTTGTTTGTTTGTTTGTTTGTTTTTTTGGGGGGGGGGGGGGGGGGGCTGAATTCGATATTACCATTTAAATAGCACGAACGAATTGCTACCTGTTTTCCTACCATTTGAGAGCCTCGAGGGGTTTGTGAACATGGTTCAAGCCTGAAGGTGATTGCATGACTCGTCGCTTGAAGGCTTCAGATTTGATCACTCGGCGAATATAAACAAAACCGTTTTCTCGATTATTTCTTCGTTCGAAGAGATTCATGTGCCGTTTCTTGACAGATACTATGAGATCCTCCATTTGCCGAACCTGCCAATCCGTACTTGTATATTACCTCCTCCGGTTTGCCGCGATGTTGGGCGTGACTTCTGGCAGAGGCTTCCCGCGTCCTCAGCCAGCGGTTTCCGCCTTAGAGATTCACGCGAAGTCTCTGCGGAGGAGAGAGGTTGTGTGCTGTAATATGCTGTGGCGTACTGTTCTTGATGTGTTGTACTCTTCTGTGGTGTACATGTGTTGTGGTGTGCTTTGGAGCGTGCTTTGGTGCGCTGTGGAGTGATGTGCTTTGGTGTATTGACTTTGGTGTGCTGTGAAGTGATGTGCTGTAGTGCACATGTGATGTGATGTAGTGTGCCGTGGTGTTGTGTGGTGTGGTGTGGTGTGGTGTGATGTGATGTGATGTGATGTGATGTGATGTGATGTGATGTGATGTGATGTGATGTGATGTGATGTGATGTGATGTGATGTGATGTGATGTGATGTGATGTGATGTGATGTGATGTGACGTGGTATGGTATGGTGCATGTGCATGGTGTAGTGTGATGTGACTGATGTGATGTTCTGTAATGTGATATATGATATATAATCCCCGAGCCCGGGCGGAGGGCCGAAGGCCCGGAGCCCAGGTGAGGGTGCTAATCTCGACGTGCGTGGAGTCCACTTACACGCGAAATTACACGCGAAGGGGAAAGAAATTCTGCGAGATGTTTGTATGTATATTTCTAAAACTCATTAATAATTCATGAGGAAAATTCAAAAGAAATTAATGTTTAATCAATGTCTGTTTACCCCGGTACAGAACTGATATCAGTGTCTGTAAATGTGATACAGAACTGTTTAATAAAACATCAGTTCTGTATCACATTTACAGACACTGATCATATCAGTTCTGTAGCAAGTGTGCAGACACTTCGCATTCAACTATCTCGAGTGAGGTACGCTGGTAGCGTCCTCATACAAGATGAAGATGCAAACATTTGTTGCCCAACAACATTTGTTATTTATGCCACGTCACGTAGAATAGAAAATGTGGGACTAATATTGAATTAAAGCGCATGCTCGTATCACTAATTTAATATTCGTAGCCTATTAAACCTTACCTCGAAGGTTTACCAGCTGTTAACATGATTTATTTTTGTTTAGTTACCTTAATAGGCGTTTTAGAAGTCATTTACAGAATTCGTGTCCGTTCTGTATCGGGATACAGGCACTCGGCTTCGCCTCGTGTCTGTATACCCCGATACAGAACGGTCACTCATTCTGTAAATAGTACATATATATCCATCAAATCGCCAACTTTCGCGGCTCAAACGAAACAAAATCTTTGTCGGAAAAATTGGTTTACAAATGACCGAAAAAGTACAGCTAAGAAGAGATGTTGCAGTGGGATGAACCAAACAATATTAAACACGACTAGAAACCATTGAAAAAGCATGAAAAATTGCGATAAAGAGCGGAAAAGATGCCGCCAATGTGACTGAAAGAAACAAAGAGATGTTTCTTCGTGTGCCTGTTCAAAGTCAGCAAAAGACTTATGCACTGGTATATCTTGGCTCGAGAGAGAACAGTGAATTGAAAGGAACATCAACACAAACAGCTTTTCACATTTTGAAGAGAATTGATTGCTTTTTGCTAAGAACCGAACGAGAAAACCACGGAAACCAAACGCCAGATGCTGCAAACACTGCCATACGGGCCACAAGCAGAGCCAAAAGAAAATTTAACGGTAAGCAGTGATTCGTATTTAACTTACCAGCTTTCTTTAGCTGATTGGAGTCGGTATATATCCGAAACCTTTTCACTATTAAACTCAGTTAAAACAGCACAAATCTTGTCAAATGATATACATTTTCCCAGGCGTTTTTTTTCCATGGTTCGAGTGAAGCTTTGCATTATAGTTCTTCCCTGGTTAGTTTTTCCTCTCTTATACCTATAGTTTTTAGGCTGTTACCTACGTTTTTTTCTGTTATGATGTTTTTCTTTGAGGCTCAACATTATATTTGGAACATGAGGAATCATATTATTAAAATAGTCTAATAGGCACCTTGATATCAATAAGCGTCTGTAATTATTGTTTGTTTTTGCTATCAGTTTCTGGTGCTTTAGGTAGTGACACAAGTTTTTCTTCAGCCACTGCTTTATTATTTTGGAATAAAATGGAATAGAAAAACTGAATTTATAAAAGTGATAAAACTGGATGTAAAGGAGGCCAGGAGGGCAAGGGTGTTAATTTTTGTATACAAAAACAGATCAGGTGCTTATTTTAATCCGGGGGGGGGGGCGGTATTTATGTATATTTAATGTATTAAAAGCAGGCGAGGGGTTATTGCGTTTATGTATTTCTAGTAATTATATGTCGTGGTGTGATGTAGCGTAGCGTGGTATGGTGTCGTGCAGAGTAATATATAAATATATATATATATATATATATATATATATATATATATATATATATATATATATATATATATATATTTAACAATTAGATTATGAGCTCGAAATTTCTATGAGTGAATAGTTGACGAGAGCGAAGCTCGAGTCAACTATCATCTCATAGAAATTGAGAGCGAATAATCTAATTGTTTTAGTAGAAACTAACTTGTGTACCTTAGTTCTTCCAAATTATTTCAAAAAACGAAGCATAACCATCGTTTCTGTGCGAAAACCAAGGCAAAACAATCTTCACTCCTCGTGTCCTCCATGTTGTTTTACTGCATGGCCGCGCGAGTACTGGTACTCAATTTGCTACTCGCTATCTATCGACGAATAGATATCGAGTAGAGTAGCCAATCAGATTGCGGCATTTGCAATAGAATACTAGTAAATTTCTACTAAATATATATATATATATATATATATATATATATATATATAATAGGGATTTTAAATGAAGGAAAATTCGAGTGCAGGATACATGTATGTATCCTGCACTCGAATTTTCCTTCACCTAAAATCCCTAGAACATCTGTAAACGAGTGAAAATGCCCAATATTACTTCTATATATATAATATATATATATATATATATATATATATATATATATATATATATATATATATATATATATATATATACCAAAAATAGTGTGTAACATAAAGATCACTAGGTTGGCGTAAGGTATAAGAGCGCTCAATACCATTAATAGGCAGAGCGAAGTATAATTTATTAACTTTTAATGCTGAGTCGCTACTCAGAGTTTCACGCTGACGCGATCTTCAGGCAACTAACAGATTACAAGGTCTACTATATATTATATTACATTGGTTAATTACGTCATTAGATTAGTTGGTGTTTCGTCACATGTCTGCACTTCGCAAAGAATTCAGTTCGTTTATTTAAAAAGTGTTTATTTCTTGCTTTCATCAACAAGAGTTTTTCTTCTAAGCACAAATTGCATCGTTTTTGACCGACTTTGTACGCCGCAACATGCTTGACAATGGACCACTTGATCTCATATTCACGATTTCTCTCCTTAAGCATCCAAATGTACTTGGATAGCTCAGTGTCATAGGCATATTTAGCGTGTCGAAAAGATTTCATGTGATTGCGGTATCTTTCCTTGAAGGTATT
>OZ036013.1:7348550-7528550 GCA_964035015.1 Corallium rubrum
CACGAAAAAATTAAATAATTAAAAAAAATTGTGATTGGCTCATCAGAACTACTAAAAATTTAATAAGAAAATTACTGTAAGATAAGCCAACCAAGGTGTGTCACTTTATAGACGTAGCCAATGCATATAATAAACTAATCCTATCTCATGACACATGCAGCCACAATTTACTGTTCCAACAAAAGCTTTAATTTTTTTATTTGACTGATTAGTATGCGCAATGTGATAACCATTCAATGAGTGTGATTACCATTTAAAGAGTGTGATAACCATTCGAAGAATGTGATAACCATCCAAAGAATGCCATAACCATTCAAAGAATGTGATAACCATTCAAAGAATGTGATAACCATTCAAAGAGTGTAATAACTATTCGAAGAATGTGATACCCATCCAAAGAATGCCATAACCATTCAAAGAATGTGATAACCATTCAAAGAATTTCAAAACCATTCAAAGAATGTAATAGTACTATTCGAAGAATGATGTGATAACCATTCAAAGAATGTGATAACCATTCAAAGAGTGTGATAACGATTCAAAGAAGGTGATAACGATTCAAAGAGTGTGATAACCATTCAAAGAATGTGATAACCATTCAAAGAAAGTCAAAACCATTCAAAGAATGTGATAGTGCTATTCGAAGAATGCTGTGATAACCAATCAAAGAATGTGATAACCATTCAAAGAGTGTGATAACCATTCAAAGAATGTGATAACCATTCAAAGAATGTGATAACCATTCAAAGAGTGTGATGTAATATATCATACACGAGAAGCCGTTTATTATCTGATATGAAAACACCGAGACGTGTGTTGAAAAACGAGGTGATAGCCGAGTTTCTTAACACACTTCGAGGTGTTTTAAAATCAGATGATAAACGGCTTTCGAGTGTAAGGTATAGCTTCTCAAACGAATCAGTATTTAAAGAGAAATTTGAGGTAAAAATTGTCTTAATTTATGGGAGTTTATTAGCACCTGTATCTCTGTAACTGATTTGCATTGTGTTTTCCTTATGAATTACTGAGTTTGAGAAAACCATTTAAAGAATGGGTTAATCATTTAAAGAATGTGATAACCATTTAAAGAGTGTGATAACCATTTAAAGAATGTGATAACCATTCAAAGAATGTGATAACCATTCAAAGAATGTGATAACAAATCAAAGAGTGTGATAACAATTCCAAGAGTGTAATAACCATTCAAAGAGTGTAATAACCATTCGAAGAATGATGTGATAACCATTCAAAGAATGTGATAACCATTCAAAGAATGTGATAACCATTCAAAGAGTGTGATAACCATTCAAAGAATGTGATAACCATTCAAAGAATGTGATAACCATTCAAAGAGTGTGATGTAATATATCATACACGAGAAGCCGTTTATTATCTGATATGAAAACACCGAGACGTGTGTTGAAAAACGAGGTGATAGCCGAGTTTCTTAACACACTTCGAGGTGTTTTAAAATCAGATGATAAACGGCTTTCGAGTGTAAGGTATAGCTTCTCAAACGAATCAGTATTTAAAGAGAAATTTGAGGTAAAAATTGTCTTAATTTATGGGAGTTTATTAGCACCTGTATCTCTGTAACTGATTTGCATTGTGTTTTCCTTATGAATTACTGAGTTTGAGAAAACCATTTAAAGAATGGGTTAATCATTTAAAGAATGTGATAACCATTTAAAGAGTGTGATAACCATTTAAAGAATGTGATAACCATTCAAAGAATGTGATAACCATTCAAAGAATGTGATAACAAATCAAAGAGTGTGATAACAATTCCAAGAGTGTAATAACCATTCAAAGAGTGTAATAACCATTCGAAGAATGATGTGATAACCATTCAAAGAATGTGATAACCATTCAAAGAATGTGATAACCATTCAAAGAGTGTGATAACCATTCAAAGAATGTGATAACCATTCAAAGAATGTGATAACCATTCAAAGAATGTGATAACCATTCAAAGAGTGTGATGTAATATATCATACACGAGAAGCCGTTTATTATCTGATATGAAAACACCGAGACGTGTGTTGAAAAACGAGGTGATAGCCGAGTTTCTTAACACACTTCGAGGTGTTTTAAAATCAGATGATAAACGGCTTTCGAGTGTAAGGTATAGCTTCTCAAACGAATCAGTATTTAAAGAGAAATTTGAGGTAAAAATTGTCTTAATTTATGGGAGTTTATTAGCACCTGTATCTCTGTAACTGATTTGCATTGTGTTTTCCTTATGAATTACTGAGTTTGAGAAAACCATTTAAAGAATGTGTTAATCATTTAAAGAATGTGATAACCATTTAAAGAGTGTGATAACCATTTAAAGAATGTGATAACCATTCAAAGAATGTGATAACCATTCAAAGAATGTGATAACAAATCAAAGAGTGTGATAACAATTCCAAGAGTGTAATAACCATTCAAAGAGTGTAATAACCATTCGAAGAATGATGTGATAACCATTCAAAGAATGTGATAACCATTCAAGGAATGTGATAACCATTCAAAGAATGTGATAACTATTCAAAGAAGGCGATAACCATTCAAAGAAGGTGATAACCATTCAAAGAATGTCATAACCATTCAAAGAGTGTAATAGTACCATTCGAAGAATGATGTGATAACCATTCAAAGAATGGGATAACTATTCAAAGAAAGTGAAAACCATTCAAAGAGTGTAATAACCACGTGTCATACTGCTAATGGAATAATAAGTAGTGTTTTGATTTCCAACTCTTAATTAGATTTTTTCTTTTTTTTACTGATAAGTGAAGCTTTACCTACATGTATTTTTTGCACGTGTGGATATTGATTAATCATTACTAATTGTACAAAACTTATATTAAACTATTTTAATTAAAGTGTATTGTAGAGTTTAAACGCGTTTCTTCTTACACAACTTTAATTTTGCTACTTACAGTAAGGAGGAAATTCTGCCTTTCGTGTTCCTCATCAGGAAGACCTTCTCCGTACTTCTCAAGTTCTTTATTTACTTCTGTTAATTTGTTATGTATATCATCTTTCAAACCTGGCATTCTAATCTAAATTAGACATATAATTATAAGAATTAAAAAATAGAGACACATTATAGTAGATTGTATATGATATTTTGCAACAAAGTTACACACATTATTAACCATGTATCCAAAATTCAAGAGAAATAAATGTTTAAACAGATGTTGTAAATCAGGCACAAATTAGTCCTAATTTACATAAACATCGGCTCATTTTTTTATGTTTTTGTTGAGGCTTATCCTGGAAATTTGTGCACTTTTACGGTTACTGAACATATTGTGCTTCTGTATAATGAAGCATGCATTCTCACACTCATTAATAATTCATGAGCTAATTAGCCAATCAAAGAAAAATATTTGATCATGTGCATGAGTTTTGAAACCCGGTAAAGGTCGCGCTAATTGAATTCATAATTAAGAAATCAGATAATAAACGACACAAACAAAAGACCATTTAACCACATTTCTTAATTATAAATTCAACATGAGACTATTGGGTACCAATATACACCATTGTCTAATCTAGTATGCACCAATATCACCAAGTCCATCGCGAATTCTACTATAATAGACAATTGAGAAGCTATTTCTTAAACTCGTGTAATGTGTTTTACTAGGGGTTACAAACACTCAAGAACAACAAAAATCACTTGGTCTATTACCTCGTAATTTTCATTGTTCTCTCGTATTTGTAAAACATTCGAAAGCAATAAAAATAGGCAATGTATCTACTGTTTTAATGCCTATTTATGACAAAATTGATGGAATTGTCTACTTGTAACAACCTTGTATTCAATCGATCTAGAGCGGTGGTGCGGAACAAGATTTTTGACAAAATTGTCCATGCTCACAGGCCATGCTGTGTTTTAATTTAAAAAAAACAACTCAGAGTTAAGCCATCAAGGCACAGGAGGCCAGCTCAGTTCAGCTCAGCTTCGTTAAAGTGCCAATGCAGCGAAACTTAAGTTTGTCTAGTTTGAAAGAACACTGAAAATGACAAAGTAACATCTTTTGTAGCATTTCGTTTCCTTGCTTCATTCTTGAGATATTCAGGTTTGTTTGATATGTAAATGACCTACTTATGACATCACACTGCATAATGACTTTTTAGAAAAGTATGATTTCCTTTAGGAGTACTTATCGAAAGTACTTAAAATTTTGCACTTATATGTATATTAAACGTGCGAAGTTGTGCGTGAAATATTCGGACCATCCTAAAATTGATGCTGTTTCAAAAAGTCATTATGCAGTGTGATGTCATAAGTAGGTCATTTGCATATCAAACAAACCTGAATATCTCAAGAATGAAGTATGGAAACGAAATTCTACAAAAGACGTTACTTATTTGCAGACGTATATTTATTTGCAACTAAAGATGTAGAGCTACCACGTAGAGATGCTTCATTAAATCGTTATTATTATTATTATTATTATTATTATTATTATTATTATTATTATTATTATTATTATTATTATTATTATTATTATTTTCAATGTTCTTTCAAATAGACAAAATTGAATTTCGCTACATTGGCACTTTTAGCGGCTGAGACCAGCTCAGCTCAGGCCAGCTCACCTGAGCCCAGCTCAGCTCAACAGAGCCCAGCTCAGCTCACTTGAGACCAGCTCAGCTCACTTGCGACCAGATCAGCTCACTTGCGACCAGCTCAACTCACTTGAGACCAATTCAGCTCACCTGAGGCCAGCTCAGCTCAGCCCAGCTCGGTTCAGCTCAGCTCAGTTCAGTTCAGTTCAGCTCAGCTCAGCTCAGCTCATCTCAGACCAGCCCATCTCAGCTCAGTTCAGTACAGCTCAGCTCAGCTTAGCTCAGCTCAGACCAGCCCATCTAAGCTCAGCTCAGCTCAGTTCAGTACAGCTCAGCTGAAACCAGCTCAGCTCACCTCCTAAGACCAGCTCAGCTCACTTAGCTGAGACCAGCTCAGCTCAAATGATGCCAGTTCAGCCCAGCTAAGCTCAGTACAGTTCAGCTCAGCTCAGCTCAGCTCAGCTCAGCTCAGCTCAGCTCAGCTCAGCTCAGCTCAGCTCAGCTCAGCTCAGCTCAGCTCAGCTCAGCTCAGCTCAGCTCAGCTCAGCTCAGCTCAGCTCAGCTCAGCTCAGCTGAGACCAGCTCAGCTCACCTGATACCAGCTCAGCTCACCTGAGACCAGCTCAGCTCACCTGAGACCAACTCAGCTCACCTGAGACCAGCTCAGCTCACTTGAGACCAGCTCAGCTCAGCCCAGCTCGGTTCAGCTCAGCTCAGCTCAGTTCAGTTCAGTTCCGTTCAGTTCCGTTCCGTTCCGTTCCGTTCCGTTCCGTTCCGTTCCGTTCCGTTCAGCTCAGCCCAGCCCATCTCAGCTCAGCTCAGCTCAACTCAGTTGAGACCAGCTCTGTTCAGTACAGCTCAGCTGAAACCAGCTCAGCTCACCTCCTAAGACCAACTCATCTCACCTAGCTGAGACCAGCTCAGCTCACCTGATGCCAGCTCAGCCCAGCTAAGCTCAGTACAGTACAGTACAGTACAGTACAATACAGTACAGTACAGTACAGTACAGTACAGTACAGTACAGTACAGTACAGTACAGTACAGTACAGTACAGTACAGTACAGTACAGTACAGTACAGTACAGTACAGTACAGTACAGTACAGTACAGTACAGTACAGTACAGTACAGTACAGTACAGTACAGTACACTACAGTACACTACAGTACACTACAGTACACTACAGTACAGTACAGTACAGTACAGTACAGTACAGTACAGTACAGTACAGTACAGTACAGTACAGTACAGTACAGTACAGTACAGTACAGTACAGTACAGTACAGTACGGTACAGTACGGTACAGTACGGTACGGTACGGTACGGTACGGTACGGTAGGGTACGGTACGGTAGGGTACGGTACGGTACGGTATACGGTACGGTATACGGTACGGTATACGGTACGGTATACGGTACGGTATACGGTACGGTATACGGTACGACATACGGTACGGTATGGTACGGTACGGTACGGTACGGTACGGTACAGCACAGCACAGCACAGCTCAGCTCAGTCCAGCTCAGCTCAGCTCAGCTCACCTGAGACCAGTTCAGCTCACCTGAGGCCAGCTCAGCTCAGCTCAGTTCAGCTAAGTTCATGATCAGCTCAGCTCAGCTCAGCTTAGACCGGTTCAGCACTAACAACTCCACTCATATCTGGCATGAGTTCCAAGCCCGGACAGATGATCACGCATTCACTGAATACTACCTGTAACTCAATCCAATTGGGCTTTACTCCAGTCCTCAGTGGTGAGAGGCAGTTCTCTAATTATAGTCATGAAGTATGGTAGTAATTAGCTTTAAGTAGGCCAATCAAATTAATATTAACTAACAACTCACAAAATTTGACTTAATTGACTAATACAGTATTTAAATATCTTCATCACAACAATTTGTCAAACACTAATACAAAATAGCTTGAGATAACAAGCATCTCGAGTATTACTGCTGTAATATTTAATAGTGAATGAAAAAGATGTCCATACATTAATTGTTCTTCAAGACATATGCATACATGTAGTAAAAGGTAGAATAAATGTTTGCACATTAATGACACAGATTTTGCATGGCATTGACAACTGCAGCATACAATTTTACTCCTAAAGCTAACTTTGTTTTCTTAGAAGAAGGTCATCCATTTCTGAATGTTCGGCAACGCATTGTCTTGTCAGTTTACAAAGCTCGATCAGACAAACACACCTCCCTGGATTGATGGTGAAGTTATCCACCTAACACGAAAAAAAGAACATGCACGAAGACAAGCTCTCAACTCCGATAGACCTCAGTCCTGGGACAAGTTCAAAGATCTTCAACGTAAGGTGAAAAAGTTAATCCGCAAAAAACGCGCAGCTTACATCATATCTATCACGTGTTCCATTACAGGGCCTAATCTAAATCTTCCCGTATACCTTCAACAGTTAAGTACCATACCAAATACGCATCTAAGCCTGCAGAGAAATGTGAAATGTACAGTTCCTTTTTTCCGAACAACGTTCAGTACACGAAACAATGATTTCAACCCTACCTACTGCAGTGGAACTCCATTCAATAACATTGTCCGTAGAAGAAGTTATGCAAACCATTAAACTTTTAGATCCAAACAAAGCATCTGGACCAGATGAAATTCTAGCTCGTTTACTTAGAGAATATAACAACCTGCTAGCACCATCTTTTACTAAACTGTTCACCAAGTCGCTTTCTAAAGGTAAATTACCAATCCAGTGGAAACAAGCCTACGTCGTACCAGTTTTCAAAGAAGGTGACAAAGAATTAGTTACAAATTATCGGCCTGTCTCATCACTCTGCATCATCTCGAAAGTTTTAGAACAATGTATTTACCCTTACATTGAGTCCCTCGTACGTCCTCAAATTAACCCTAACCAAAATGGCTTCTTAAGAAAACGTTCAACAGTCACACAATTACTTGGATTCCCGCACGAAGTTGGTGCAACCTTAGACAAATCTGGTCAACTGAGTAGATATAGCATATTTGGACTTCTCTAAAGCTTTCGACTCTGTCTCCCACAAAGGACTTATTGTCAAACTACAACGACGCGATCTGGCTGATTCTGTAGTACTTAGTTTGGCTTACTGACTATCTCACCGACCGAGAACAGAGGGTGGTTGTCGACAACAATTTTTCTACGTTTCGCAATGTGCTGTCTGGTGTGACACAAGGCTCCATTCTTGGTCCTCTGTTATTTCTCATCTTTATAAACGATCTACCCAGCAGTATCCAGAATGATTCAAATGTAGTCCTTTTTGCCGATGACTCCAAATGTTTCAATCCATCACTTCTAACTTAGACCCAAACCATTTACAAAAAGACTTAAACTCTCTCGATAACTGGAGCATTCACAATGACTTACTTTTCAACTCGTCGAAATGTGAGATACTGTCTGTTACCCAGAAACGTCAACCGATTGAATTTGAATACACCATCTCAAATAAAACCATAAATAGGGTCAGTACTTCGAAAGACTTGGGCGTGATTTTCAACAAAGAACCCCAGTAGGGGGACCAGGCAAGTAAAATGTTGAGCCTCATCAAGAGAGTAAGTGAAAAATCTTTGTATACCATCTAAACGTTCTCTATATCTTGCTCTGGTACGCTCTCACCTTGCATGGCTACGCAAGTGAGATTTGGTCACCCTATACACCTTCACAAGGACATGAAGTCTGTTGGGAAAATCCAACGTAGAGCATCAAAATAAATTTAAATGATTATGAATCTAACTACAAGGACAGGCTTACTACTTTGCAACTCCTACCCGTTAACTACTGGCATGAACTAAAGGATCTCTGCACAAGGGCAAAGCTACTTCAGGGCTATTACGATTTACCCGCATCAGATTACATCAATTCAGCAATCACTCGAACCTCTACACAGCCTGTCCCTCCAACCTTGTTTAACCAGAACCTTAAATTTTAAAAACAGTTATTTCAACAGAATCGTAAATCTTTGGAACTCACTACCTTCCTCGATTAAACTTTCTTCCTCATTTAACATTTTGAAGTCAAGCACTAATAATTATCTTGTTCAGACCTTTAATACTTACGTTGATGTAGAGAATGTTTATACTTGGAAATCAATTTGCTCAAACATGTCTCTCAGTCCGTCAAATCATCTGTTCATAGATGTTTTTGACCAAATGCAAAACTATACCTACAGTATGTAGATATATTTTAAATTATTATTTTCGGCAGTTTATCTAGTTGGGCCTGGAGCCTGTTATAAACTTGCCTCATTGTATTTTTGATAATTTTTTTTTGTTTTATTCAGTACAATGAAAGTCGAGTAAAAAAGACCCGCTCCTTGAATATTTCACTCCATGCTCTCATTGCTATAACTTGAGTGAAATACTTGGTGTACAGTAGTTATTTTGGTTTCGATGGTTTGTCGTGAGTCAATCGATTAGGGGCTGTTTACGTGAATCTAGATTGAATTTCAATCCTGATTGAACTCACTCCGCTTCTGATCAAATCCCTTTATCTATTTACATGAATCCGGATTGAAATTTAGCTCATTCCGGATTGAGTTCAATCCAGTTCTCATTCCGTATTGAAATCTCATACTGGATTGAAATTTACGGGGCGAGATATCATTTCGGAATGAAAAATGAGACCGAGAGGACTAGAACGAACAACGCATGCGTGTTTTCCAACATTTATAGATTTCAGAATTCCCACGAATTTCAATCTGGAAATCTCATTCTCATGTAAATACAGATAGACTTCGCTTTTCAATCCGGATTGAAACTCAATCCGGATTCACGTAAACAGCCCATTATTTTGTCTTTTGCATTTACTCGCGCATGCGCATTAGATACAAAAATCACTCGGTTTGAAGCCTCGTGATTTTCATTATTCTCTCATCTTTTACAAACACTCGAGAACAATGAAAATTACTCGGTTAACGATCCCATGATTTTCATTGTCCTCTCCTTTTTTAACCCCTGGTAAAACACTCCCACTCGTTTATGAAATATTACTTTAACGTACTGTTTAAATATTGATGAAGCTAAAGGGAAAAAGTTGTGCACCTTCAGGTGCCTTTCAACATGAACTGTGGTTCCATTGTTAACCGCTTTGAACTTTGCCGGGTTTCCAAACCATGTTTCTTTTCAATTAACTATGACTGTATATACTTCTTAAAACACTCCTCAATAATTCAAAAACAAAAGAAACAGGTCCTATAATCAGGGCCGTCGAGAGCCAGAACGGACCCCGGGTCATAACTTGCGTGCGGGCCCCCACCGATATTTTTAGTTTCAATAGCGTTATCTTGAAGTGAACAAACCAAACACAAACCATCGCATTCGCATTATATTTCGTAATTTATTCACTTACTAGAAATACATGAGCGCAACAACCCCTCGCCCGCTAGACTTGGATCAAGTCTGTCTCTCAAGGGGACGAGGTCGAGTGCGCGGAGAATGGGGTTTACATGCTTTTTTGAAACACCCCCCACCCACCTCCTGATGAAAATAAGCACTCCTGATTATACAGCCAATATAAAAACAAACAAATATAAAAACAAATGATATTAAATCCTTGGGATATTAAATTATAGAATTTATGGATAGGTTGATAGGATGACAAAACTGATTTAAATCATTTAATGAAAGTTGAACGTATCAAAGCAAAACTTAGATTTCATTATTAAATTCTGGTTGTAAAAATATATTAGATATAGTATAGCATATAAAATATATTAAATATATAGTATATAGTATATAAAATATATTAAATATATTAAATATATAAATATATAGTATATAAAATATATTAAATACATAATATAGCAAAGAAATATTTTACGTGGTGTTTCGGTGTTTCCACAAAACTTATTTATATTAAAAAATATATTGTTTTTAGGAGGTTTCAAAAGGGATTATTTCTAGCAAGCCTTTAAATGGCTTCTTTATGCATGTATATACATTTTGCAAAGGCAGAATTAAAAGTTGACAGCTCAAAAATTACATTTATAATAGAGCCTGAGATAAAAACAATTCAGTAGAATTGGATTCCAGAAAGAAGTATTAAACAGACAACGTTTCAGTCGAAAATTTGGAATCACAGCCAAGAAAACCGACAAAGCCCACGTCCACCACGGTTAATATCGAGGTTAATTAATATAAGCGTGATATAAGCCTAAGTGTTTTAAGTTAGCTTTAGTTAAGCTGACTTATGGTTAATTTGGACGAGCAAAGGGAAAGCACGAAAACGTGAAGCTGTATATTGTTTTAGGGCATAAGGAGAAAATACAAATCCCCTACCGTTATAAACTTGAATGATTTTGAGACCACTGAGTGACGACAAACACTGCAATGAATTGCAGGTTTTGTTTACCATACGGCGTTTGGTTTCTTCAGGTCCTCTCGTTTCGCTTCAAGATATATTAAACCGGCTGTTTGTATCCTTTTCTTCGTTGTTCTCTTTTAATTTAAGTAGAGCAGTGCAGGCTCCATTTCGTAATAAACATAAGCAAAAATAATACTGACATTTAGTTTCCTGCATCGCTAGTCACCAGTGTCCAACTATTCTTACCGCGTGACACCGTACCAAACATATATATAAATAAATAAATAAATAAATAAATAAATAAATAAATAAATAAATAAATAAATAAATAAATAAATAAATAAATAAATAAATAAATAAATAAATAAATAAATAAACTATTTCCGAGATTACGTCTCCCTCGCTTTTCCTCCACGCGTGTAAAATGGACTCCACGCATGTCGAGATTAGCACCCTCACCGGGCTCCGGGCCTTCGGCCCTCCGCCCGGCTCGGGGATCCGGATAATACGTTAGTGGGGCCGGGGTAATTACCCCGGCCCCCTCTCAACGGTATTGCCTATAATTAGTATGCTGTAAATAGTTCGCACAAACATTTCCTTCAATTTACTGACCTAAAATGGCTTGAATTTTCAAAATAAACATAGTTATTCAGATCAGACGCATCCGTATTTTAAATCTCGGCCTTTGGCTCGCCTAGTAAATCCCATAAGTTCGGCAGCTCATGTTGTATAAATTATTCAATTTCTTTACAGTAAATAATTAGATGTAAAAATAGTAATTGAAAGTAATTAGATTAATTAGTTATATATAACACATACAATCATATAACTAATTAATCCAATTTTTCTAACTAGACTTTTATTACACTGTATAAAAATTGAATAACACATATAATATGAGCTGCCGGACTTATGGGATTTACTAGGCGAGACGAAGGCCGAGGCATAAAATACAGATACATCTAAATTGATAAGTATGTTTATTATACAACTGCATTAAAAACTGTCCAAATAACGCTAAAAATGAGTGCAAATATACAGCGATATTTGGATAGTTAGTTATTTGCACTGATCTTTTGGATTGTTAGCCAATCAGATTTATCACACGGGAGACTACTTCATGTATGCTTATTATTTTGTCTTGGTGCAAGTCACGCTACTTCTCTGGCCTTTTTAGAGTTTTCTTTTTCCATAAAAATTTGTTAATCAGAGCAGTTGTATAATAAATCTCTTATAAGATGTTTTGGTGTGTAGTACCGCTGTATATTTTTACTCGTTGTTTGTATTTTGACGAGCCCTGCGGGCTCGTCAAAATACGGCACAACTCGTAAAAATATTAACTACCTATTGACCAAGCGTGAGGTCTGTATTAGTGAAATATCGGAACGATGTTTTTTTAGTACGGACCGAGACGAGCGCAGCGAGTTGAGGTCTGTGCAAAAAAACAGAGGTCCGATATTTCACAAGTACAGACCGAACAAGCGAGGTCAATAAGTAGTTTATTATATGGCAATAAATGTCCTGAACGTCTGTGAAAACTCGACCCATCTTTCTTGCGAACTAAACGAAAATGGCAGATATTTTCCCATTTTTAAAGTACTTTCCGTTGAGCTAGAATCCTGAACTTTCTACCCCAAATAGTATTTTCAATTGCTTTTGTTTGACATATTGCTCAAGATCGTACGTTAAGTAGTTGCATAAAAAATCATCTGAAACTCTAATACTTGTGAGAAGTAAATGTTATATTATTACGAACAATGTTATGAACGTTTTGGACATTTTAAAAACTTTCACAAAACGTGGAACCTCGAACTATACATCAAATGAAAGCTTATAAAATCTCTAACAACATACCTGCACGATATATTTAAAAAATGAGTAGTTTTGAAATTATAATCCATCTTGTTACATATACTGACATGACTACCGTTGTTTATAAAACTTACGGTCCCGAACAGCAGATCCCGCTCTGAGCGGGCGGATACTGGAAATATCCGACCGCTTATGAACCAATCAAATTACAGGATTTCCGTATTCGGACCTCTCATCGTTGCTGCCATATAATAAACAGCAATACTACACACCAAAACATCTAATAAGATATATTTAATGAACTTTTGGAATGTACTAGATGTACGACCATATAAAAGCAACAATTCACTTCGGTTGTAATACTTCTTTTTCAGTTTTGTACAATGCATGTTAATAGTATTTAAAGTAATTTTAATAAAACAATAAAGTTCGCCCACCTTAATCTGCTCCACCAGTTGTTTTGTTAACTGATGCGACAAGTTCTGAATTCCTGTTTTCTTTTCTTGATACAAAACGCTAAGCTGTTCGTGGTTCTTGAAGAAATTCTCTTCGCTTTCAATTGCGCCCGTCAGGGACAGCTTACTTTCAATTGCCTTTTGGCCTCGACACTTGACCACTGTGTAACCCAACTTTAGCTTGACTTTTTCACCATTCACTACGGCGCATATTTCGCCTTCCGTTCCCTGGTCTACCAAATCGGGCTTGGTGAGAACACCAAGTGTCCTAGTTCCCTCGGGATCAACCTAGTGTGGGTATAAGTGAAAAGTGAGGAAACAGGGTTATGAATCTACAAATAGTTATATTTGTATGCGAAGAATAGTGCTGTGCACATTAGCTTGTTCAAAATCAGGGGCGCAAGCAGAAATTTGGAGGAGGAGAAGAGGTTGTATGCGGCTCATAGTTAAGCCGTGGAGTCTAAAAGACGGAGCGCGTCCACTTAAATTTACGTCGCAGGTACCTTAACTCTACCACATTCCGAATTTGTGACATGAATATGCCTATAATTTTTGGTTTTAATGAATCAACGATTTTTCTACGATTACACGAATGCGAATGAGCATTTTTTATTTGATTCTTTTCGAAGGAGAACCTGATACAAAGCGCTAAAATATCTTGTCGGGTTTTTTCGATAATCGATTTTAGTAAAAAGTTATACAAATACTGATTTTGTAAATTAAGAGAAAAAAAAAGCTAAAGTAAACGCACGGGAGTGGCCGTCAACGTAAAACCTTTCGGAAGTATCGAGTTCCCCGACACTGTTGTTATTTATGTAATATATCATACACGAGGAGGAGTGTTTCATCAGGATATCCAAACACTTAGACGTTTGTTGAAAACCGAGGCGAAGCCGAGGTTTTTGAACAAACTTCGAAGTGTTTGGATATCCTGATGAAAGACTCCTCCGAGTGTATGATATAGCATCTCAAACAAATCAGTATTTTAAGAGAAAATCGGGGTAAAAGTTTGCTTAATTTAGGTAATTTCTTCCTCCGATATCCAAACCACCGACACGGTACTGATTTTCGTTGTGTTTTCCTCATGAATTATTAATGAGTTTGAGATATACTTATCGACAATTGTTGATATACTTATTGTTGGTGATTTACTTATCTATAGTCGCAGAAAATTTGAGAGAGATATAAAATATTCCCTTTAAGTTGTAACTCCTTAAAATCTTTCCTTGTTACGAGGAATATATATTTTGAGTGGACGAAGCTTAACAAAAAATTTACTTCAAATTTTACTTCCGGTCAAAAACATTTCTCCGGTTACTATCCACAACTTTTCCTTATTTTTTTTAATTGTATAAAAGTTTAGCGTGGAACTTTAACGTTGTTCAAAAATATTTTTTCAACCACAATGCACATGTGCTATGTATTGCTAGCTTATATTTCTCGTATGTGGTCGCAACGTTCCTATAGAAACAGTAAATGGTTTTCTTACAGCTCCATTCGTCAGGTTCAGGGTTATGTGTCGTATAAACAACATGCATTGACGAAACCATATTTTAATAATTTCATTGTTAGAACAAGCTATCAGATGAGAGTTAGTCCTTGTCCAAGTTTACCAATGAGTCCTGGAAACGAGAATAGAGCAGCCAGAGAATCTAATTTTCATAACTGGAACGCTATCTCCGGAGCAGAAAGTGACGTCAGTTCCCCTATATTAACAATTCCACAACAAACTGTTCCCTACACGATCAAAAAGTAACGGACAGCGTAGGAGAGTGACTGAATTCAACGTGATATAATACGAAAATTCTGACTTCACTTTTAAAAGCGTCATAATAGATCTACCCATTCATCCATCCATGATATGTGATCCTTCCTATTTTTGTATGTAGTATTTTAAACTACTTTAATTATGGGGTAGAACGTGCGATGCATGGGTCTTTGAATCCCATTTGCACCTAACCCCACTTCAGCCATTTGAATAATTTTTTGTTATCTTACTATTTAATACTTTTACGCTGATACTGTTGTACTAGTTTAATTAAATATTTAATCTTAAGTAACTAATCCAACTAAATCTGTTAAAATAATATAGAAAAAATAGTTGGTTATACCTGTTGAGCAAGCTGTAGTGCCTCTGTCGTAGCGATATCGACATTACAAGGAATAACAGCAAGAATTATAGTCTCCTCTTTCTGAACGTATTTCTTAATCAATGCTTTAATCTGCTCTGGAACGTCAGCACTTTGACCTTCCACCGAAATTCGGGCAATTCCGGGCAGATCAATGAGAGTCAAGTCTGGCACGGTTTCGGATTGGACTTCCAGGTGGATGAGGCTATCGCTAATTTCTTTAGCGTTTTTTGTTAGCTTTTCGGTAGCCGCTTCCACAGCCGCACCAACCGCTGCGGGATCTGCAATGGCTTCTTTAACTTCTTCATCGGTGCCGTCCATCTTGAAAGAAATGGCACCTTTCCATGGGGATGGAATGTCTTTAGTTTCCTCATCGCTGAGTAATTCCTCAGCCTTTTTAAATAAAAGAGAGCAAGTCAGAGTAGTTTGATTAATATATTTGTACATACCCCATTCATGTAAAATAAAGCAACAGTGCGGTGACAGTTATTTTTTAAAGTGCCACTAACCCAAAAAAACTTTTTTCGCAAATCTAAAAGTCCTTATTCAGTGGATTAATCCAGTGAATAAATTACTGGTATTGAACATTTCTTTGGTCTTCTGTAGACCACCAAAGTTGCAAAAATTGGCATATGCATGTCCCATCATGGCGGAAGGTAAGGGAATGGGTATATTCCTGGTGTGACGTCAGACAAGCCAAACAAGGAACTCATTTGAGCTCTGTCTGCTGAATGCATAGAATTTTTACATTGGGTTAGTTGGGAAAATGAATTTTCAACCCAAAAAATTCTATGTATTCACCAGACAGAGCTCAAAGGAGTACCTTGTTTGACTTGTCTGACGTAACACCAGGAATATACCCATTCCCTTTCCTACTCCGCCATGGGGCATGCAGATCCACCTTTGGTCGTCTACAGAAGATCAACGAAACGTCCAATACCAATAATTTATTAACTGGCCTAATCCACTGAATAAGGGCTCTTAGATTTGCGAGAAAATTTTTTTTGGGTTAGTGGCACTTCAAATAAAATAACAGGAAGTAAGTGAACAGCTACACGCGTTTTGATTGGCCGTTGAGCCAAGCAAGCGCCGGTATAACTCAGCGGCACGCGACGGATACTTCGCGGAGATTTTGTTGTTTTTGGTAAATTATAAGTGGTTTTAATAACAAAAGGAAATCAAGAAATACCTGAATACAAGTCCAATCAAGTAATTTACCAAACAGAATGCTTACCCGCAATCATAGTTAATAGAACTTACACATGGTTTGGAAACCCGTCCAAATCATTGTTCTATGTTTTTGTTCAAGTTTATGGAAATTAAATTAATGGTATTGTATTTTCTATATAGTGAAGCAGTAATCCAATAGCAACGATCGGGTTTGAATAAATTAGTCCTTCATCGTCACGTGTTGTGGTGCTTTATCGTCACGTGTTCATAGAATTTACTTCCATATATGGAACTTGTCTTTCAACATGACTATCACTTCATGTTGAAAGACAAGGGAGCTTCCAAACCATGTATACGTTATATTAACTACGCCGCAACTTTGAGTGCATTCTTATCGCTAAAATCAACGACGTGTACGAGGCCACGTGTGGCGCTAGACAGTTACAAGCTCGTCTTGTCGGACAGGTAATCTGTACTTTTTGTTATTGACGATTTATAGAAATTATTTTATTATAAGTAATAGCATAAAAAGAGGTGTATTAGCTATTAAACGTCCCGCTCGATGAGGGTCATTTAAAAAAAAATTACTAAATGACCCAAATCGAGCGGGGCGTTTAATAGCTAATGCAATTCTTTTTATGCTATTCCTTTGTAATATCATGTTTGCGGGAATTTCTTTTGTTGTCACCTCCGTTGACGTCAAACCGGGTATGATTAGGTCTAATCAGCTTGACATAAACGGAGGTTGGATTAGTAAAAATGAATATAATGAGGTATATTAGTTGTTAATGGACCTGTGAGAACAAAAGAAATCCCCACAAACATGATATTATAAAAGAAACAAACTTAGTTGTCGTCTCTCGCGCCACTATATATATAATTCCATGATTGCATGCGACACAAGTAACCGTATAGTTACAGTTACATTAACAGAAATGTAATTTAGTTACAATAAATAAAAGTAACTTTAATAAGTTTGTAATTAGTTACAAGGTTACATTTATTACGCGAGTTTGGCTGTTAAAATTGAGAGAGCCGACATCTTGCCGCACCTGTATATCGTTACCTGTCGATTAATAAATTAGGGATGCATGTGTGTGACTATTACATAGATTGGATAAGTCTATAAGAGTCGGAAAAGTGGAAAGAGCTATCCCTTTTGTAGCGGAACCTCGTGTTTCACGTTTCTCAAGGGCACGTTTCTATTAGCTCAATGGTCTGGAAACTCGGCAAACTTCAAAGCGCCTATAATGAGCTGGGATTTTATGTTGAACCGTACCTTATAACGTGCACATCCTTCATTTTAGGTTTATTAATATTTAAATAGCACGGTACGTTGAGTGATTGAACTGAAACGTTGCTATTGGACCATTCGTTCATTATACTAAAATACAATGTGTTCAGTGACCGTGCACCGTGCACAAAAATGCATAAAGGCGAACAAAAAGATAGATCAAAGACTTTAGCTGAGTTTCCAGACCATATCTCGATTGACTATGATCACATTTAACCAATTTCAGGTCTGGTTTATACATCGCACAATCGTCACATTCAATTCAGACGAATTTAATTCAATCAATTAAATGCGACGATTGTGCAACGTCTAAAACGGTATGGGGAGTTAAATTCTTCTAAGACGTACCGCGTGTTCGTTTTAGCCGACGCCATACATGGCATCGAATTAAATGCATAAATTTCTAGTGCTTTTTAAATTAATTTTTGTGGTTGCAATCTTCTCGTTTCGGCAAAATCTTCTCTCGTTTACACTTCCGCGCGATCTTGCAACATTGATAGCAACATTGCACTTAGCAAGTTGATAAAAATTCGCACGTTAAATATCGAACTTCGCCCAATATGAAGTTCTATTGAAAGTCAGAACAATTAACTCTACTATTAAAACTTCATCTTATGTGAAGTTCGAGCCGTGGTCGGACCATTTTTGTACACCAGAGGGACTGGGCCAATACGTTGAATTGGAACGATACATTGAATTCGCCACATAATGCCGTGGCAATGTGGCATACATTGTTATAACCCTACGATAATTATCATTAAATCTGTCTTGCTTGAAAGAGCACTTAAAGTGGTTCTCTGATGAAAATATTGTTGGCAATGTTTTTGCATAATCCTAAAGATGTTATCCCCTCGTGTTCGTGTGGTTCGCGAAGCGGGCCTCGCGACGCGAGGGTACTAATCTCGACGGACTGGGTGGTAAGTCCGGTCGGGGATTGTACCCATGGTGGCGGTTTGGAGTATCCATTTGTGTGTATATATATATATTTAGCATATACCTCGCAGGTGAATAGTGCTTTTCGCGAAATCTGATTGGTTCCTCTAGCTCGGGATATCCTGCACTATTCACCTGCGGGCAAAACAAGATGGCGGCCAGTTTTGCTTTGTTTACCGAGGCAGGAGATTTTGTTGATAAACAAGGGTGATGTAGTAGAATAACGAGAAAAGCTAACAAAATTAAGTAGAAGAGTGTCCACAGGTATGTTTCTTTACAATTTTCTAGTCATTAATATATTCAAAAGTTGTATTAAAAAGCTGTTTTGTCGATAAATATCGAGTACGCCAAGTGTCCAAGTTGCTAGCGGTCGTGTCTTGTATAAAATACCGTAAAATATAAGTTAACAATGTTAAACTTGTTATTTCATTTATGAGGTATATGCTAAAACAATTATTCACCTCAGTGTCGGCGAATAGTGTGGATATATCCAGCACTATTCACCTCCACTTCGGTGAATAATTGTTAAATATTTATTTATTTATTTATATGTAATGATCAACGGAGACCATGTCGGGGATCCGCGAGGTTGATGGTGGTTAAAAGGGTACACATTTTCTCTGTATTTTTGCTATTTTACGTCAAAAACATCACTTTCGTTCGAGTTTGAGTACAAAAGTTCGGAGAAGAAAACATGTTTATAGGCTAGAAATGTTGAGACGTACGAACGAACGAAGGGAACAGCAGCAGGCTAGAGCAAGAGACAGACGATTACAAGGAGAACTACAGTATATATTAAAGCGACTTCAATCAGGAAAACAAAACACAATCCGAGTTTATAGTCGAAGAAACGAAAAGAGCGACTCGCAATTTCAAGGCTGAACACGGTGTCTAGAACTACAACAGCGGAGGGTTACAGCGAAGAGAAAGGCTAGAAATTATGCAAGAAAACACAGCAAAAAGAATAGCCAAGAGAAAGAGAGACATGTAGCGAAGAGAAAAACGTGAATTTAGTGAATTTATTTTATAACACATGTGAGAAATGAATAGAGGCCGAAAAATATGCGAAGGTACAGAGATATTTTTTTAAATATTTATTTATTAATAACAAAAGAAAACGTAATAACAGTATATCTCTGTGTAGGAATTGTTGGTGGCATACATGTACTGTACAATTATGTATTTGACATTTTTATGCATTTACTGTACTGTACTGCACATGTATTATGTATTTATTATATATTCATCAATTGGAGTAATGCCTGTGTCAGGCATTTGCAAACTTTTTATGCCTGGGAGTGGGGCATTTATCCACAGTACTTTTAAAAATGTTTACCTAGGGCATTGCTGTTGTGTTGGGCATTTGCCAAAGCTGAAAAAATCCTTGGTTGCCTTAATAGTCACATACTTGCTGTGGTATAATAAGCCAATTAAACAGCAATACAAATGGGTTGTCAAAATATTGTATTTTGTGCAAAAAGACAATATAATTTATACTGGTATGCTACAATGGGAGGTTCGGACTCCCATATATTGACTATACAGGGATGTGCCAATGGAAAGGGAATGGTTTTCATTTTTGCCATTTTTAGTTTGGAACAGGGTACCGGTGTAATAATTATCACACTTTTGATCTGGTGCAAGGTCTGTTCTTATATGCTGGCAGTTATTTAGGCTAGCACAAGGTACCTTATGTTTTCCTTTCTTTCAGTTTGGAACTGTGTACCATTTTTAGCCATTTTGTGTGAAACAGGGTAAAAAAATATACAATTCCTTTGTCTGGAGTGACCAACATAATTCAAGGATTCAGTGGTATTAATACACCCCTGGGATTGGAGGCAGAGGTTATTAATAATAATAAACAATGAACAATGAACACGAGGGGTTTGCATTAATGTATTGCTAGTGGTAGTTAGTAATCATGCAAAGTTTAATTTCAAAATTCGTTGAAGAAAAGGTGATATTTTACGTGAAAAATTTGCATTTTGGGGTGGTGCCTTTAAATTGGCCGGCTTTGAGAAGAATGAGTCGAGGAAGCTCATGACATCATGGACTCAACAACAACAATGACCCTTTTGTTGACAACAACAGTGATCTTTTGTTTTTGTTGAGTCCATAACGTCATAAGCTTCCTCGACTCATTCTTCTCATGCAAGCTCGACCACTTTAATGGAGGCGCTCCAAAATACATACTTCACATGTAAAATATCACCTTTTCTTCAACGAACTAACATTGCAACGTTGCTGTCAATATTGCAAGGTCGCGCGGTAAAAAACATCCGGTTTGACTGTAAATTCGTCTGAATTAAATGCGACGATATATTGCGCGACGTATAAACCAGGCCCCATAGCTAGTGATCGCGTGTTATAGAAACGTTGCAAATGCTTCTGGAAAGATTAAAGTTCGACATTGGCGTACAAAGGCCGTAAATTATTTTTTTATCAGCATTGCTCATCCTTAGACAAACGACGGTTACACGCACTAAGGTCGCATTCCTGTAACGTTAACAGTTTCTCGCTTTCCATCTCGCGCACCGTACGTAATCGCTTCCTCCGCCCAGTCCCTAATTGGGTCGCGCGTCGCTGAATTCTGAGAAGTAAAATAATTTCTCGGTAATAGACATTTTCCTTAACCCAAACCCCAGAACTTAAAAAAAGTCTTTACATGATCTGAATTGTAAGCAAATAAAGAAAATGTACAAAATCTAGAGATTTATTTGACAATGTATATGTTTTACTGCACAATTTAACCGGTTAATCTGTTTGAGTATACTTGTTAGTTTCAAACAATATAAATTCACACCATATGAAAATCGTAATATTTCTTTGTATAAACGAGGATTCTGTCTCCTTGACAAAAGCCAACTCTTCTGATCCTTGACAAAAGCCTGCTTTAGTCTTTTTCAATAATCGGCTACAGTTTTGCTACATTATTCCCAAGATAAACTGGTGTGGCGGAACACTTGACAAGCTTGTTACTTATAAGAACTGTAAAATGGCTGCTACAATTATTACTAATCTCTTGGGAGACATTGTTCACAAGTTTAATACGAGAAATGAGACTGATTATTCATACGTAAAATACATAATAAAAGTATGGAATTTGAAATGGACTCTAAATGGTTTACCGTCGTGGACGAAATCCAAGCTGCATATTTTACGATCGAAATATAGTAAGGTTAGATATACTGTCGAAACAGAACGCAGAACTAACGTTTCAAACGAAGGCCCTTCGTCGATTGTTGTTTCAACACTGGGCAGCACGTTACTAACCACTTTGCGGCATAAGAGAAAGAAAAACAACTGACTTACCTTTAGCGTGCAGTCTTATATGTCAACACTTTTCACCGTTCTTTTTGTCCAAAGTAAAAGGTTAACCTTTAGGCTTCAATACCCTTATGTATAAACTATTTTCGATGTTCTTTTCGTCTTGCATGTCAAACGCTTTTAAGTATTAAACAATTCTAATCACTTGGGAATTGCCTTCCGAAAATTCTGTTGTCACGAAAGCAGCGGACTGGAGGGTTTACTCCAGGCCGTGCATGTTTAAAATTAGAAAAAAGCAACGTTAACAATCCCCCAAATCCAAGGATATCAATTGATGGGCTTTCCTTGCCCCGTGATGTTACTCAAACTGTTCAGAACTAATATGCCATGCGGTAATGACTAAAGTTGCAAGTTATATTTACAGCAATTCAAACCTACTTCAAAGTTTAAAAGTAATCGAAAATGACAGTATTCAGGCAAGGCATTGTTAGAATTGTTGAAACACATGTCATTAATATACCTTTGGGGCATGTATTAGAGTTATGAAACTATCAAGGGAAGTTATACGACTAATATATTATACCTTCCTCTTGCGAATTTTCTTCAGACGTAATTCCAGTGGGCATCTTGTTACAATGTTCGTTCCTCGCGGAAGTTCTACGCCAGAAATGGCTTCTAAAACACTGCTCTTGCCGGCACTTTGGTCGCCGACAACCACGACTGCAGGAAGACGAACGTCTTTGTCGAGGCCAAGCGAACGTAACTCGTCGATAATGTCGATAAACGGCCGAACGTTCTCTTCAAAGGCTTCTTGTAAACTGGTCGCCATGTTAACAAACGTTTACAGTTGGCAAATTTCAGTGGTGTATTGCAGTTGTTTTATTGTAAGAGGTGAAGGATAGGCCGACAGTACTCGAAAGGCTGAAAGTAGCCTGCGCACAGGCTCTCACTTCAAATAGGTTCCGGTCGACGTAGCATTAGGCCGTATTCTGTGGGCCCAAAAGTTGCTTAGAAAACATTTTTTGTTGCCCCCCTTCGGGCACTACTTTAAAATAGCATGAATCTATAGATTTTTATACGCTGAGTTCGAATTCAGTTGTTGTCACGCGCACTAACCTGCAGTTTCTTCACATTTTACGATCAAACATCAATGATTATCAATCCTTCGAATTTCAAATTCCGCCATTTTGTCTTTAGGAACTTCATGTAATACACAATTATTGTACTAGTTCAAGTCTCTTGGCAGGGGGGGGAGGTTCACGCAGTTGTACGCACGTGTATAATCATTCTTCGAAAATCATTCTTCAAACAAAGAAAGTTTATGTAAATATAATGCGAACGTTATAATAAAATGCGTACATGGACGTATTCTGTGGGCCCAAAAGTTGCTTAAAAAACATTTTTTGTTGCCCCCCTTCGGGCACTACTTTAAAATAGCATGAATCTATAGATTTTTATACGCTGAGTTCGAATTCAGTTGTTGTCACGCGCACTAACCTGTAGTTTCTTCTCATTTTACGATCGAACATCAAGAATTATCATTCCTTTGAATTTCAAATTCCGCCATTTTGTCTCAGGGAACTTCATATAATACACGATTATTGTACTAGCTAGTTCAAGTCTCAATTAAAGCAGGTTTATGATTATTCTTCGGATTATGGAGACACAAAAATATAGAAATTTCTCTAAAATATAATGCAAAACGTACTTTTAGGCCGTGTATGACTCTTCTGGATCATCTGAATACCCAGGTAACCACGCGATAAAATTAAAAAGAAGAGGGGAAATCACTTTCTCGACGCTTTCACCAGTTATATCAGACGCAAGTGGAGGCCAGTTTTCATACCAAGATGCACTGTAACTGCGAGTGCAACGGAATATAACTCTTTCAACGCTACTCTCCTGTCGTCCATTCCTTGCGTATCTGTGTCTTCCTCACCTTCTTCTTCATCTTCTGTCGTATTCAAATCAATTTGCTCCTCCGACTGATTTAATGCCCTCTCTGCCACACTTCCTTGACTCAAGTCTTCTGCGTAGACAATTTCACTTGTGAATCTTCTTTTCGGTCTATGGAAAATTGTCGGTCTATGGAAAACTGTCTTCACGAGCCTACTCATGTAATATATGTTGTGACTGTCAATAACTTGTTGCTTCACAAAAGTACAAAAGGACTCGAACGACTTGTTATATTTGTATACTTCACATTTCGTCTCCTTCTGAGGACCGGTGTGCCTTAAGAACGAGGTATAACGTTCGTAGCTGGTATTTCACTTCTGGAGCAACGCAGTAATTGTCCAAAATGTGAACAAGAATTCGCTGATCATCTTTCTTTGTTACTGCTTATCGAAGTTTCCCGCCATCTATGGTTTCTGAAGAGACTAGGTTGTCTAATTTGCGTTTTTTCGTTCTCTATCAAATTCAAGAATAATAATTACATTACATATTTAATATCAAATTGCCGCATGGAGTAGTTGGTGTATGACAAATGTTAGTGCAAAAATTTGGTGCACAACAAGCGCGCTAAGAAAAAGCACGTGTAAATTGCGCGAGGAAATTTTGTTGCGTAGTCCGCGTGCGCGCTATGCTTAGCGAACTTGACGCGCATTGATTTCTCGCCATGTGCGGCGGTCTTAAAATGACTCAAATCTAACTCTTGATATAAATTATAATGGAACATTGCCCACTGAAAATACTTTTGTTAGAAATGCTTGATACGCCAGTATTTTCTACGAATACGTAGTCTACTTTCTTAATCTAACTACCCTCTCACTAAATACTTTCCTGCTACTTGCATTCCAAAACATTTGATATAATAATTTTAAATATACTTATAATTGAAAACTTTGCTATATAGAACAAGTAGAGTTCTTACTGGTTCAGTGACATAAGATTTCTCTTCGTTACAAATGATGCAAACTGGCGGTAAAATGGCCTGACTGCTGGATTTAATAGCACTTGACGCTGAAGATCTCAGCAGCTTTCTAGTAGGAACTGAGTCCTCGCTCTCCTCCTTCTCCTCATCACCTCCAGTCTCTTGTTTTCCAGCACACCTATCTTGAGCACGTTTTATCAAAGTAACGTTTGTGAATTTTGAATAGCAACCTCTGTGATAGTGTAGATTCTTAATTATATTTGATGGCTCGTCCAGACTCTGGATATTTCTTACTCTACGTCAGTTGTACTCTCGGCAATTTCTCGTTGCTGTCCGTCTAGCGTTAGCCAGAGTTCGTGGCTGGTCAAAAACGTTTTAAACGATGTATCCGTAAAGCGTGTGAGAGGCCCCTTCCCTCCATTAAAGTGAATTAAACAACTGGGTGTGGCTACCGCCTCCGCCATGTACGCATTTTATTATAACATTCGCATTATATTTAAATAAACTTTCTTTCCCCCCCGACACTTTTCAAGTTAGGGTTAGGGTTACCCCAGGGAAATTCACATTTTTGAGATTAAGGTTAGGGGGTTCGGGGGGTGGGGGGTGGGAAGGGTTTCATTAATAACCTCTTTATTAAACAATTTCCAGTAACTTACTGGATACAATGTGTATATAATGTCTAGTAGTTTATTAGGTACAACGTTCGGATCGGCTGTAATTCTTGATGTTTGATCGTAAAATGAGAAGAAACTGCAGGTTAGTGCACGTGACAACTGACAACAACTGAATTCGAACTCAGCGTATAAAAATCTATAGATTCATGCTATTTTAAAGTAGTGCCCGAAGGGGGGCAACAAAAAATTTTTTCTAAGCAACTTTTGGGTCCACAGAATACGTCCATGTACGCATTTTATTATAACATTCGCATTATATTTAAATAAACTTTCTTTGTTTGAAGAATGATTTTCGAAGAATGATTATACACGTGCGTACAACTGCGTGAACCCCCCCCCCCCCCCCCCCTGCCAAGAGACTTGAACTAGTACAATAATTGTGTATTACATGAAGTTCCTAAAGACAAAATGGCGGAATTTGAAATTCGAAGGATTGATAATCATTGATGTTTGATCGTAAAATGTGAAGAAACTGCAGGTTAGTGCGCGTGACAACAACTGAATTCGAACTCAGCGTATAAAAATCTATAGATTCATGCTATTTTAAAGTAGTGCCCGAAGGGGGGCAACAAAACTGAACGAAAACCGGCCACAGAATACGGCCTACATCTGTCAATTAATTAATTTATTTTATTTACTATTTAATGTTTGTTTATTTATATTTATCTATTTAGATTTAGATTTAGTTACTCATTATTAATCATTTATATGTAGTTATTTATATTTATTTAGTTATTTAATTAATGATTTAGATTAATAAGTTAGTTAATTGGTTAGTTAAGGTGAGGTATAACAATGTTGCGTTGCAAGTTGAAATGTTAACTTGTTGTACGAATTACACCCACTCCAATTAAACATTGTCACGCAACAGAATTTCAACGATTTTTTTCATCGTGCAACATGCATTTTGTTGCGTGACAATGTGTAAGGTGGGTGGTAAAACGTGCTACAACGCTATTCAAGTTGCAACGTAACATTGTTGCAAGACAAATTGCAGCAATTTGTATTACCCGTATTACCTCACCTTTAGTTAATTAATCCCCGAGCCCGGCGTAGGGTCGAAGGCCCGGAGCCCGGTGAGGGTGCTAATCTCGACACGCGTGGAGTCATTTTACACGCGTGGACAAACGTGATATGCGAACGAATTTATGTGATCTGAATATTTATTTATTTATTTATTTATTTATTTATTTGTATACATGTGTGGACTGACCATGCGCGGTTAAGATTGTGGGGCACTGGGGACAATATAGTTCTTGACAAAAAGATTTGAACTATAAACAAATAAATACTACGACGAACTAGGCCTTACATGAGAACCTCGTCAATTAAACTTGCCTGAAGACAACTTTGATCAGAGAGTAAAGCACTATGTCGAAAACCAGTGTAGTGGAACATTGGGTAATGACCAACAATATAATCAGTTATCCCAGCAAGCTTCCCTCCACACCCATCATACACCACACCCCAGACCCTTAGACCCCACCACGACTACATTCCACCCTCAAAGCCACCAGATAAGCCCACCACCAAAACAAAGTCAGGATATTACTTCCTACATTGAATTTATGGCCCGCAGAGAGCTAGTAACAAACAAAATCGAAGAATTCAATGACAAACCAGAGAACTATCATATCTGGAAAGAATCCTTTCAGAATATGATCAGGAATGTCTGCATCACCCCCAGCGAAGAACTTTCCCTAATAACGGAATACACCACCAGCGAGTCTAAGAAGCTTGTGCAAAGACTGTGCAATGCCTATGTTAGAAACCCATCAGATGGAGTAGCAGAGGTGTGGAAGAAATTGGGCGAACGCTATGGGTCCAACGTCGTCCTAACCAAAGTCCATCTTGACAAGCTAACAAATTTCCATAAATTCGGCTACAAGGATAACAAGAAGTTGCAGGAATTTGGTGACCTGCTGTTAGAGCTAGAGTGTGCAAATTAAAGAATGACGGTAGCCTTCAAGGTCTCGATGAACCTATCTACCTAAAGCCAGCCATCGCTAAACTTCCAGGGGATATCCAGGGTCGATGGCAGAGACACGCCTTTCGCTACAAGAATGATCACCGCGTAGATTACCCTCCTTTTAGGGATTTTGCAAAATTCATCCAAGACATTTCACTAGAAAGAAACGATCCAAACCTGGTCTTAGATACTCCATAGAAAGAAACCCTGCCCCCAAGAAGTCATGGGCCAAAACCAAGGCAAACCTACAGGACCGATATCAAAGAGCCAGAAACCGATGGCGAAGAAGCCATCGATCCGAGCAAGTGGTGCGTCCTTCACTAGAAACCTCACCCATTGAACAAATGCTGAGCCTTTCGAGCGAAGCCCCTTGAAGAGAGGAAAAGCTTACTAAGACAGTATCGCATATATTACCGCTGCGTAGCCTCTACAACTCATCTGGCCAAGGACTGCAAATCTACCACCAAATGCACAGAATGCCAGAGCGAAAGACACGTGGAAGCTCTACATGCTGGGAAGCCATTAAAACAAAACGCGCAAGGCGGGGAGCACAAACGCGACGAACATCATCGAAACGAGGGACATGGGGACCGCCATGACGGGGAGCTCGAACATGTTACAGCAAAGTGTACCGACCTATGTGGGGACAAACCAAGGTGGTAGACCGTGTTCCAAGATATGTCTGGCCAATATTTACGAGAAGAGTCACCCCGACAGAAAGATTCGAGCTTATCTAGTTATCGACCATCAGAGCAACTGCTCCCTTGCCAAACTTCCACTCTTCGAGCAGTTGAACAGTTTCCTACACTTTAAGAACGTGTGCCGGTACAAATCAATTAGAAGGAAGACGTGCCAAAGATCTGGTCATCGAATCGTTAGATGGACGCAAAACCCATCCACTTCCTACGGTGATCGAATGCAACGCTATACCGGACAGCAAGGAAGAAATTCCTACACCAGCTGTGGCCATGGCTCACCCGCATCTCCTACCAATTGCGGACAAGACACCCGACGTTAGCTACGAAACCGACATCCTCCTGTTGATCGGAAGAGATCTACCATCGTTCCATAAGGTTCACGAGTCGCGGAATGGAAGGGGAAATTCTCCATGGGCCCAACGACTCGACCTCGGGTGGCTCTTTGTGGGTAACGTATGTCTAGACGGAGCACATCCCACTGACGTCTCATCCTACAAGACGCACATCCTCCAGAATGGACGACCCTCTATCCTCGAGCCTTGTCCCAACTCGTTTTTCATCAAACAGGATTCTACTCCCGACGAAGTCTGCGCCGGCGACGCTGAAAGAAAAGAATCATTTGCACAGGGAAGATTTGAAGATGGAATAGCTAGGAACATCTTCGCTCGCACTAAGAATGACGCCAGACCAGGGTTATCTGTGGAGAACAAAAAATTCATCGACATAATGGAGCATGGTATGGTGAAGAACGACTCGGAAAATTGGGTCGCACCACTCCCATTTCTACACGAAGTCAAAAAGCTGCCAGCCAGTCGCAAACAAGCATACAAGAGGTTCTAATCTATGCGCAGAACCCTTGACCGAAAGCCATTGATGAAGCAACATTACTTTGATTTCATGAAAAAGATCTTCGAAAATGCGCATGCTGAGCCCATGCCATTGAAAGATATCGCCTCGTCTAAACCCTGCATGCTGATAGTTGCCCCACTTTGGTGTATACCATCCGCAGAAACCTGAGAAGGTCCGGGTGGTCTTCGACTCTGCCGCGGAAAGTGACCGCGTCTCCCTGAACAAATTGCTCCTGGCTGGACCTGACCTTACAAACAGTCTCCTGGGTGTTCTAATACGCTTCCTCCAGAACTTACAGCGTTTGTGGCCGACATTGAGCAGATGTTTCATTCGTTCATCGTCAAGGAGGGCCACAGAGACTTCTTGCGCTTTCTTTGGTACGAGGACAACAACCCGGACGGAGAGGTGATGGAATACAGGATGAAGGTCCATCTATTTGGGAATACGTCGTCACCAGCAGTTGCCACCTTCGGCCTCAGGAAGACCGCTCAAGTCGGAGAGGCCGAATTTGGATCCGACGCCAAGGGATTCGTGGACAACGATTTCTACGTCGACGACGGGCTAAAATCCACAGCTGGGAGCGAACAAGCAATTGACCTGCTACGACGTACTCAAGCCATGCTGGCCACCGCAAATCTACGACTTCACAAGATCGCTTCCAACGACCCCAAGGTAACCCACGCATTCCCCGCTGAAGACCGACCCTCAGACCTGCGCGACCTCGACTTGAACCAAGATACCACTCCAATCCAGAGATCATTGGGTGTATCCTGGGATTTTGGAACGGACACCTTTACTTTCAGAGTAGCCCTTGGCAACAGACCGTTCACCAGACGTGGTGTTCTATCGGTGACAAACAGTCTGTACGACCCGTTAGGAATCGCCGCGCCTGTGTTGATCCGAGCGAGGAGCCTTCTCAGATGCATGTCAGCTAACCTAAAAGAACGGCAGCTAGAAGAATGGGACAAGCCGTTACCTCAAGAAGACAAGCCAGCTTGGGACGAGTGGTGTAAATCCCTGTCCGACCTCCAGCATGTTAAGGTCCCTCGTGCTTATACAACGGCAACATCGCTAGAAAAAACAAGACCCGTCGAACTTCATACCTTTTGCGATGCGTCCGTTCAAGGTATCGCAGCCGTGTCCTACCTGAAGACCATCCAGTCCGACGGCCAAGTCCAGGTGTCGTTTGTCTTCGGAAAAGCCAAGCTAGCCCCACCGCACGCCACTACGATTCCTCGCCTGGAACTGTGTGCCGCAGTTCTCGCAGTAGAGATCAGCGAAATAATTATGCAAGAACGAGTAGTCCAACCGGACTCCATAACTTATCATTCGGACAGTAAAGTTGTCTTGTTGTACATCACAAACGGGAACCGGCGATTCTACGTTTACGTGAGCAACCGAGTAGAGCGGATCCGGAAGTGCTCTTCACCGGACCAGTGGCGCTACGTTCCAACACAACACAACCCTGCCGACCTAGCTACTCGTACAGCAAAGGCTCGCGACCTCGGAAATTCAATGTGACTTTCCGGTCCACGTTTCTTTCACGAGCAGACCAAACCAAGCAACATTGAGGAAGAACCCGATTCCTTGGAGCTCCATGCAAGCGACCCTGAAGTTGGTCCTGAGTTAAAAACGTTAACTACGAAGATGGAAAAGAGCGAGTCACCTGTACTCCAATCGAGTCGGTTTACGAGGTTCTCCCTGTGGCCAAGTCTGGTAAGAGCGATCTCCTTATTGATCATGGTTGCACGATCCTATCAAGCCCAGGCTATTGGGAAAGTAGTTCTCCAAACGAAAGAACACCCGCCAACCAACACGGCCGCCCCTAGCATCGTCGAAGCACGCGAGAGAGCAGAGATCGTGATCATCAAGAGCCCACACAGCACGAAGCATTTGCTAAAGACATCGAATGCATCAGGAATGGAAAGAAACTGGCCAAAACCAGCGTCCTTCTTAAACTAAGCCCTATCGTCGACGAGGAGGGTTGCGCGTTGGCGGACGCCTTGATCGGGCCGATCTAACTAATGAAGAGCGTCACCCGCTGATATTGCCAGGATCGCACCATGTTACGAGCCTCATCGTCCAGCACCTCCACAACGAAGTCGAGCACCAGGCCGTCACTTCGTGCAAGGAATTGTCAGATCTAAAGACTACTGGATTGTTGGAGGAAAACGACTTGTGAGCAAAGTCATCCACAACTGCCTGAAATGTAGGACGCTGCGGGGAAAGCAACAGCACCAAAAGATGGCCGATCTTCCAGCCGAACGCCTTAACCCAGCTCCGCCATTCACGTTTGTTGGCTCGACGTTTTTGGACCGTGGCAAGTGGTCGCTCGACGCACCAGAGGAGGGGTCTCTTGCAATAAACGTTGGGCGGTAATCTTTACCTGCTTGTCTATCAGAGCAATCCACATCGAGCTGATCGAATCCTTGGACACCTCGAGTTTCATCAACGCCTTACGCAGATTCCTTGCGATTAGGGGACCAGTAGCCCAACTCCGCTCTGACTGCGGGACTAACTTCGTAAGGGCCCGCAATGAATTGGACGCCGCTCTTGAGGAGATGGGCAAGAAAGCAATCGACACCTACCTCAATCGGGAACGCTGTGAGTGGATGTTCAATTCTCCACATGCATCCCATGCTGGTGGTGTATGGGAGAGGATGATAGGAGTCTCAAGAAAAATCCTAGACTCAATGCTTGCCGACCTAGGACCCAGGCAACTCACCGATGAGGTACTCTCTACTCTTATGGCGGAAGTCACGGCGATCGTGAACAACAGACCCCTGGTACCGGTCTCGAATGATCCAACCATATGCCCGACATCCTCACCCCCTCTACGCTGTTTACTCAGAAATCCACAACACTCAAGGCAACTCCGGGGAAAGTCACTCGGACAGATCTCTGTTTACACAATAAACAGTGGAGACAGGTTCAACACCTGGCCAACATCTTCTGGTCTAGATGGAGAAAGGAGTTCCTCCCCACTTGCAGAGGGCGATCTGGTCTTGCTAAGCTCAAAGGAAGTTCCAAGGAACGAGTGGCCCCTCGCCCGAGTTACTAAGGCCTATCAAAGTGCATGAAGATGGCAAAGTTCGAAAGTTGGAACTGGTTACTGCAAAACATGGTACAAAACGCACCTACGTCAGACCGGTTACCGAAGTTATTTTACTTAAAACTGTGAACGAGTTAAACTCATAAAACAGTTAGTTTTGTTTATTTTCATAGTGGTATCATTTATACCAGAAGGGGAGTGTTCTGGCCATCTGGCCTTGTTTACAACCTATATATTCATTTCGCGCCAAAACTTGTCATCGGCGTTGCTCATTGGTTGTCATTTCCGTACAGGGGGGCACCACCGGCGGGCTTGGGCTCTTCGTAATCGTTTTGCGCCATTGTAGTGCATTCTCCTTTTACCACGCTATTTATGCTAATAAAACGTTTGAAATATAACAAGTGTATTTGATGGTTATACTGCTGATGAAGGGCCCCAACGTCACGAGGCCCGAAGGATCAGAACAGTATTTTAAACTTACCCATTGCACTTTTGGCTGCCGTCTTAATATTTTTTTTCAAATAGTTTTCTTATTGTAAAACCACTTGTGACTAACGTAGCTTGTCCATAACTTGGCATAAAAATCGGAAAAGGAGCAATTTTTCTTCTGTAAAACGTACAAATGCTGTTGAAATATTTATTAACATGTAGGTGAAAACCATTTCAGCACTTTGAAATGTCATACATGAATATTGCCGGTGCAGGCTGCTAGGTTTGAATTACAGTGGCATCGGAGCGACACTAAAAGTATGTGTGTGTGTGTGTGTGTGTGGGGGGGGGGGGGGGTTGTGTCAAATTTTTAGGGGGGTCCGGGGGCATGCTCCCCCGTGAAATTTTGAAATCTAGACTCTCTGAAATGCCATTTCCTGCATTTTAGGACAAGGATTTACAGAATTCTAAAGGTCCAAAAACGTCATTAAATTTCTTTATTATATCTTTATTCAAAGTCGTGAGTTAGCTGGGGTTAGTGATTTTGTTAATCATAACTTTATTACGGGCCTTGTTTATTACTAGCCTGTGCACAGCCTGAAAAGTTTATTACTGGCCTCCCCGCTTCCGACGCCCCTGGTTTGAAAAATGTTTTCAGATGCTGTAACGATGTTTTTTGTAAACATGGAAAGAAAGAAGTGTAAAATATAACCCTAATATTTTGACAAAATTTTACCGCCTGCCTACATGGTCGAGTTCAAATCCTGGAAGCGACTTCCAATCTTCTTTATCTCAATATTTTTCACGAAATATCATCCTTAAATTTTTCTTTGTTCCTCGTTACCTTTTTCTTCAATAAAATAGAGTTATTAAAACTGCAGTTTTTTTATTTCAAATATTGTACTAGAATTAAAACTATATTTTGATCAACAGGAGTGGCTATTTCCAGGCCCCCAATAAAAAAGAGCGCAAGTGTTTCTAATCAGCTGAGGGAATATCAGGAGGTGTTTACAAAAATTCATGCAAAAGCGGGCGAGGGGTTATTGCGTTTATGTATTTCTAGTAAGTGAATGAGTGCGTGCGTGCGTAAGTGAGTGAGTGGGTGAGTGGGTGGGTGAGTGAGCGAGCGAGTGAGCGAGCGAGCGAGCGAGCGAGTGAGTGAGTGAAATTCTTTATTTGCCTCCCATGCGGAAGAGATAAATTATAAAATTTACAAAGGAAATTTGAAATTAACTATACTAAGATTATAAAGATTATAAAGTGCAATTGCAATATGGCTCTATATTACATAATTACTCAATAGTTATCAATTTTGATACTGTAACACAGCGATGTATATAGTACGCAGAATGTACCAAAAAGTCGTCCAGAAATTCAGGACTTAATGTTATAGTTCGTCCAAGAAGGACATCGAGCAACTCGTCATCGTCCATCTGAACTAGACAAGAATAAAACTCCATTGGCATGTTATCCATTAACCATTCCCAAAAGTTTTCTCTAGGTTCTTGGCTCCAACAACAGGTTAAAACAATATGTGCCACAGATCCCCAAACGTATTCCCACAACCATGACATTCATGAACTACCGAAGTTGCATTTATTCGTTTTTCATTTACCATAAATGAGTTACACAGTAATCTTACGACTGTCATTACACACCTATTTGTAGTTGGATGTCGTTGGAGAAGATAGTACCAACATGAGGGTTTTAGCTCTCCGTGGATACGTAGATATCGTTCCATTCCTTTCGATGCAAGTCTATCTCTCCAAAAACTTTCCTCAGTTGCTTTGATCGCTTTAAACACTACTGTCTTCCACTGCGTATTAGACGGAAAAGTACCATGTTCCAAAAATATTTCAATATAAGTCCACAGATCATGTTTTAAAACAATATTCATGACGTCAGGTACAAAACCAGTTGATATTTTATACCTGTATTTCCATCGTAGAATCCTTATTATTAGCAGCTTTCTTTGCGCAAGAAAGTGTGATGAATTAAGAAGTCGCCCAAAAAAGGATAACTTCTTTTTCTCTATCTCTCCCTCGATACTCCATAGGCCCAAAAGACCCCTCGCCGCAGAACCAGACGTTCCTGGTAATAGACCTTCAATCACGCGAACAAATATGTTCTGACATTTCTCTAACATTAAACATTTTTGTTTGCTAAGCTGCCACAGTTCACTTCCATACAACATTTTAGGTAAAACAACTCTTTTCCATAGTTTGTTGAAGTAATTGGATTAATGCCACCAGACCTACACCCTACCCCAGCAAGTTCGACTCCCGCCGCATAACCTTTCTTCACCGCATCTTCTATCGGTTCCATATCTGTGGCTTTCACATGCCATATTTTACCTAAATTCTTCCAAACATCTTTCTCACGAAGTTGAATATCGCCAAGTAACCACACTCTTCTATTTACGTTCCTCTGGCTATCAACGGTTTTCTCTCCAAATACCATGGTAACAGTTTTTGTTTGATTAAATGTTATTCTCCACAGCAATCCATAATCATAGAGTAGTTTCAACATTCGATCTAAACCATTTTTCAAGCGTGAAAGCATTGTGATATCATCTGCATACATGGGTGAGCCATAATACATTCCATATAATACCACCCCAGTTTGGGCTGTTCCTTGTAAAAATGAAATCAAGTCATTGACGAAGACTGTAAACAACCACGGAGATAAAACCCCACCCTGACGCGTACCTTGCAGGAGGTTGTAACATCTAGAATAAGTCATCGATACGCACCATTTCCTTCATTCCTGTATACCAATGTTGAATGATTTTTAGACACTTTCCCTTAATACCCATGTTTTGATACAGTTTGAATAGCATACCATTTATCCATAGGTTATCAAAAGCTTTTGTAATGTCCACGTAGCATACATAAACTTTGTCATTTTCCTCACAGCAATGTTTAATAGTTTCATCAATAATAAAGGCTGTAGTAAGAGCATCATGTTCACTCCGATAAGCTCCCTGTAAACTATGTGGAATACATTGCGGTTTCTGTTGAATTCTCAAAAGGATTATTCTTTCCATGATTTTGTTAAAGGTTGTTAACAGACTAATTCCTCTATGATCGTCAAATGTACATGCAAAGGCTTTTCCACCTTTAGGAATATAACCCTAATATTTTGACAAAATTTTACCGCCTGCCTACATGGTCGAGTTCAAATCCTGGAAGCGACTTCCAATCTTCTTTATCTCAATATTTTTCACGAAATATCATCCTTAAATTTTTCTTTGTTCCTCGTTACCTTTTTCTTCAATAAAATAGAGTTATTAAAACTGCAGTTTTTTTATTTCAAATATTGTACTAGAATTAAAACTATATTTTGATCAACAGGAGTGGCTATTTCCAGGCCCCCAATAAAAAAGAGCGCAAGTGTTTCTAATCAGCTGAGGGAATATCAGGAGGTATTTACAAAAATTCATGCAAAAGCGGGCGAGGGGTTATTGCGTTTATGTATTTCTAGTAAGTGAATGAGTGCGTGCGTGCGTAAGTGAGTGAGTGGGTGAGTGGGTGGGTGAGTGAGCGAGTGAGCGAGCGAGCGAGCGAGCGAGTGAGTGAGTGAGTGAGTGAGTGAGTGAGTGAGTGAGTGAGTGAGTGAGTGAGTGAGTGAGTGAGTGAGTGAGTGAGTGAGTGAGTGAGTGAGTGAGTGAGTGAGTGAGTCTGAGTGAGTGAGTCTGAGTGAGTGAGTGAGTGAGTGAGTGAGTCTGAGTGAGTCTGAGTGAGTGAGTGAGTGAGTGAGTGAGTGAGTGAGTGAGTGAGTGAGACTGAGTGAGTGACTGAGTGAGTTATAATAGTTGTTTACTACAGCAAAAATTTACAGATAACAAGAGGGCAGTCAGAGACGGCATAACCTCCGCCAGCGGGTTATTAGAGATCTTTAAAAAGGAAATGGGCCAATCCCCTAACCATGCTGGCTCACTCAAAGCTTACACATGTCCAATATTATGCACAAATTTTGCATAAAATTAGGATAAGGAGCGCAATCGAGTATTTTTCACAACGGAGAAACTTGTGATCAGATCTTTCTCGATTTCTGATCTACATTAATTCATCCAAATTTAACCAAAATTGAGATGGTTGGTCCTTGATCTATGATCAATATTTCCACAAACTTTCACGAAAATCTGTCGAGGATTTTGTGAGCTATCCTGGTGACAGACAGACTCACAAGCAAACAGACAGAGGTAAAAACATAACCTCCTGGCGGAGGTAATAAAATTGCAAACGAAAATCAATGAGTGATGAAAAAATATTGTCAACCCCAACAGATCTGCAGGAAACTAGCTTTTCGCTTCTAATAGCGCCGTTCAATTCCCTCGTTCAATTTTTGGTCTCAGTACCATCTGTCCATCCCTAAGTTTATCTACTCCATGATCTAGGTGGCAATAATATATAGCAGGACACCCAGACAAAAGATCCTTAAAATACATTACTAGAAAAATATCTATAATATAGACATGAGTTACATAATATCTAAGAATAAAATACTAGTTGAGAAAATATGTGGAGCCCAACAATTAGGAGAAAAAATGTTTACAAAAAGACAATTGAATATGGACGAAAAAACCCAAAAACAAATAACCTAATAGAATATTTTTGATGAAAAATGGCAAATATTCTGTTTATTTTCGATCCGTTCTGGTCTGGATCCAAGATCATAGCTAATTGGTTAAATAATTGTTCCCAGTCTCCCAAGAAGAGCCGAGTCTGGTCTTCGGAGTTACGAGTGATCAGGACAGAATACGCGGTTCCCAGCCGTGTAAAATCCAGTCTTTTCCAAGACAACGCCACAGGTCTGCGTAAAATAAGAGCATATACATGTTAATAAAAAAGCAATACCAAAACAGGCAAGGCCACACGCACGTCGCCTAGAGAGTAGAATAGTCAGGAGAATCAATGGCAAGCGACACTTTCGACGCGACACTTTTGGCGTAACATTTTCGACGCGACGTTTTTAAAGCCAAACAAGTCAGCGCTCTTTAGCACCGCGACAGCCTATCAAGCTCCTGCTTAGTTAAATTGAGTGAGTGGTAATACTCACTTGAGAGTTGGAAGCGGAAAGTCAAAGCTGAATATAGTCCGCGCAACCCTTTCTGGGCTTCTGGGAAGAACAGTTTATATATATAACTGATAGAATTATTGAGTATAAATATATAAATAAATAGTTAGTTTAGTTTAGTTTAGTTTAGCTTAGTTTAGTTTAGTTTAGTTTAGTGTCAAATTAGATATATGTTCCTGTAACAGCAGTTAGTTTATGTATTCAGTTTTCCAATTTTATTCAATGTCAAAAGGGGGGGGGGGGGGGAATAATTTCTAATATTTTAGTAAAGTTCTCTCATGACTCTTTTTGCCTGCGCCAGGTCGGTCGGTCGGTCGGTCGGTCGGCGGTCGGTCGGTCGGTCGGTCGGCGGTCGGTCGGTCGGTCGGTCGGTCGGTCGGTCGGTCGGTCTGTCTGTCTGTCTGTCTGTCTGTCTGTCTGTCTGTCTGTCTGTCTGTCTGTCTGTCTGTCTGTCTGTCTGTCTGTCTGTCTGTCTGTCTGTCTGTCTGTCTGTCTGTCTGTCTGTCTGTCTGTCTGTCTATGTGCCTGCCTGTCTGTCTGTCTGTCTGTCTGTCTGTCTGTCTGTCTGTCTATGTGCCTGCCTGCCTGCCTGCCTGTCTGTCTGTCTGTCTGTCTGTCTGTCTGTCTGTCTGTCTGTCTGTCTGTCTGTCTGTCTGTCTGTCTGTCTGTCTGTCTGTCTGTCTGTCTGTCTGTCTGTCTATGTGCCTGCCTGTCTGTCTGTCTGTCTGTCTGTCTGTCTGTCTGTCTGTCTGTCTGTCTGTCTGTCTGTCTGTCTGTCTGTCTGTCTGTCTGTCTGTCTGTCTGTCTATGTGCCTGCCTGCCTGCCTGTCTGTCTGTCTGTCTGTCTGTCTGTCTGTCTGTCTGTCTGTCTGTCTGTCTGTCTGTCTGTCTGTCTGTCTGTCTGTCTGTCTGTCTGTCTGTCTGTCTGTCTGTTCGTTTGTCGCCAGGATATCTCACAAAATACTGCACAGATTTTCATGAAAGTTTGTCGACCAACCCGATCGATTTTGGTTGAATTTGGTGGGGATTTAGACGAATTATATCTGACCGCAAGATTCTCCGTGTAGAAAAAATGCCTGATTGCGCTCATCATCTTTATTTTATGCAAACATTTTTGCATAGTTTTGGTAGTTGGCAGAAGTGCAATCAAGCATTTTATTCTCTCATTCATGTGTAGGTCTCGTGAGCTACAATCTTGGACAAAAGTAGTTGCAACAGTGAACCCCCGCCCCCCAATTCAATGTTATTTAAAACCTTTCGTCAACATTGATTTTGGGAGAAAGGACGTTACAACATTGATTTCGGGGGCGGGTGTTGTTAAACATTATTGTCCAAGATCAATCTTGGACAAAAGTAGTTGTAACAGTGAACCCCCGCCCCCCAATCTCCCAAAGGACGTTACAACATTGATTTGGGGGGGGGGGGGGGTGTGTTACAACATTATTGTCCAATATTGTAGCCTGGTTAGCGATGGCTCGTTCTCTTTTTAAACATCTCTTATAACAATCCGCTGACGGAGGTCTATGCAATCTCAAAGTACACGTTTGTTAATAATATATCAAGAAAATTTTTACATACCATACAGCGAAAGCAGTCCGCGTGCCATTTCTCATTCATAGCCTCCATCCAACGGTCTCCAGCACGAATGATCTGTTTACACGAAAAACACTTGACGCAAAACAGATCTTTGTAATCCTTAGTGCAGTAAGGCAAGCCGTTCTCAACGTGGAAACCTTCACCAGCCAATTGTTTACCACAATGAGAACAAGTAAAGTGTTCTTGATGATATACTTTGCCTAAAGCTTTGACACTAACCTTTGAAAAAGAAACATTGATATTATGACTCATAATTATAAAACAAGAAAAGAAGGGAAAATAGAAAGGAAGAAAGGAAGGAAAGAAGGAAAGAAGAAAGGAAAGAAGGAAAGAAGAAAGGAAAACAGGAAAGAAGAAAAGAAAGAAGGAAAGAAAGAAGGAAAGAGATAGAAATAAAGATAAATAAAGAGGGGAAAAGCGAAAAAGAATAGATGATTTCTTACTCCTACAATGGGTTGATTACACGAAGCACACTTTGGCGCGTATCTTTGATTGTAACATTCCTCGCAGTACATTTTTCCTGCTTCCTCAACAAAACCAACATTCTGAAGAGAACGCTGACAGCCATTACAACAGAAGTGGTCAGGATGCCAGTTGCGACCAAGGGCACTGACAAACGGTCCTCTGTGAAAGCAAAAGAAGAATTACTGTAAACAAGCAAGCACGCAAGACACTTGGCCTGAATTCTAGGATTGCAAAAAAAAAAAGTTGCATATCTTGAGTTAAAGGAGCAGTGTCACCATTTGCGCATCTTTTTTGCGCGCATAGAAATAACTTCGGAAATGACGGAAATAGCTCTAAATCGGACAAGAAACCAGAAAAATTAATCAAATGATACTTCTCTTCAACAATATTCCAATGAGAGCAGATGTACTGCGAAGTCGCTATCGCTACATGAACCATATCCAGCTACGGTTTTAGCATCTTTCCATAACTCAAATACAGTCAGTGATAAGTAAATACGTTTGTGCGGACTATTCCAGGCTTTCTGTGAACTATTTGATCCCTCGTATTTTTTCTTTCGGCCTGAATTATCACGTCTTCCACCATACGCCCGCCAAGTGCGGCCGCCATCTTGGATCAACAAACTTGAAAACCAACAGGCTGTAGTTTTTCAAGTTGGCGCGTGATTATTGCGTGGGCTTTGCGAGTGACATACCCTGTGAGCAGAGCCTTCTTTTCCTTCTTTCTTCGCTGAGAGAGAGGAAGAGAAGTAGGCTCTGCTGTATTCGTGTTTGGCTTCGTCCAAGATTTAGGACGAAGAAACCCGTTTAAGACCCGCTTAAGACCCGTTTAAGACCCGTTTAACCGGTTCTCGTTTTCTTTTCTGCTCTGATGGGACTGGGTTCGAGACTGTAACCAAGCAACTGACATGCATGCGCAATGGAAACCAGTCACGAATACAGCAGAGCCTTCTTTTCTTCCTCTCTCTCAGCGAAGAAATAAGGAATAGAAGGCTCTGTCTGCTCGCAGGGTACGAGTAACACTGCTCCTTTAAATCACTCATTGTTCGTGGGTTATTGGGATTTGCATGGACGAGTTTACTAACAAGGAACGAGAAATTAGATACTGAATGCCGCGTATTTAATCTCGAGCTCGAGTTCCTTGTGAGCGGATGTAAATCCCGATAACACACGAACACGAGTGCTTTAAACTGTCAATGAAGCGAAAATTAAAGTTCCTATGCAACCAAATTTTCAAGTTGGAGAAAATAACATTAAAGTAAAGTTTGAGATGACTTCTTTCAATTATGAAAGTTTCAGGGCGAATAATTAAAGAAAAGTATGTTGTATTAACGTTTGAAAAATAGGCTTTTGGCCCTTCTTCGTTAACTCATTACGCACGTACGGTGTCAAAATGTTTAATTTTCATATCAAACAAACTGAAATATCTCGCAAACGAAGCAAGAAAACAAAAAAATTGCAAAAGATGTTACTTTGTCATTGTAAACTTGTGTTCTTTTAGATAGGACAGACTTGTCGCTTCATAAACATTTTAATATTTAATTTGAGTACACTGAATATAAAGTTTCCCCTTGCAAAATGAGTGGCAATACCGCAACATTTACAAAGCATCGCAATTTAGTTTCCTCGCTAAAGGACTAAGTTCAAGTTCGTATTTAATGAAATTAGAGCACGGCTAATACAGCATGGCTGAGCGAACACCGCTGCCAAACGTTTGAGCATGTGTGAATTCGCTAGAGTAAACATTGCAAGATAAGTGGGAACTAGCCGTGGCGACAACAACCAGACAGTGAAGTACTGTATAATAAACGAGCAGGAGTGTTTTATCAGATATAAAGACACGAGGCGAAGCTGAGTGTTTTTATATCTGATAAAACACGAACTGCGAGTTTATTATACGGCTTCAAAAACGAACCACTTGGTAAGTTGATTGGGGGAGTTAGTTTGAAAAATAATCTTGTCTAAGCCGAGAAAATCAAAGTTAAAGTTTATGTAAATCAGGAGAAATCTTTATCACGTATAAAGATACGATACGGTCATGATTTTCTTTTGTGTTTTTCTCATGAATTATTAATGAGTTTTTGAAGAATAAGTAAGACCCGACCATTCATTTGTGTTTTAAAAAAAGGGCAAAGAAAATTACGAAGGGGTAAATTCAGAATATGTTACAATATTGACAAAGAAGCCATGTACAAATTACCTACCTTAACGTTTTGGTAGTATGCTTATAATTTTAACTTTTGTGTCGGACTCTCGGATCAGTCTAAATATTTCAGCGTTTTCCCGCTCTTTTTTTGAGGACGAGCTCGGACGTCGCGCATGCGCTAAACGTTTGGCAGCGGTGTTGGCTGAGCGTCATCACGACATAAGAAAGAATCACGTGGTATCAATTACCCAATCAGAATTTCCAAATACAAAAAATTGAATACTAATATAGTGTGTTGCGACCACTTGTATGCTTTTATAAAGACGTTTACAATTCTTATAAAGACTCATACTCACTGAATTACTTCTCCACACAATTCACAACTTGGCGTCCCCGCTTTCTTGCTTGGTGGAGCAGTGGCCTTGGCCGGTTGTGGTGCATAGGATGCTGCCGGGGGAGGGGGTGGGAAAGAAGGAGCTGTCGGAGGAGGTTGTGGTGGAGGAGCTCCACCATAAGGTTTTGCTGGCTGTTTGTATGCGGGCGCAGTAGGAACCCCAGACTGTACCGTGATAGTCTGCGGTGGTCGACTGTGGCTCGGGGGAGTGTACGGTTTTGGGGCCTGAATACGAGTTGTCGTTGGAACGTTGGCCGACGGTCGACTCAAGGCACTGGGGTGTTCTTCTGTAATGAGATAAAAACAAGTGATTTTTCAGTAAGCGGAAGCAGGAATATCGCACTGAATCAAATGAGGCCAAGTAGCTACTGTTCTTAAAAAGGTTTTACATGTAATAAGATAAAGATTATAGGCCATCATAGTTGTGATGTTGTAGTACAACGAAAACTTAAAGGGGGTTTATAAAATAGGTGTTCTCTACGCACGCTCTGATTGCTGGGCCCCGTGCATTTATAAGAGTATGAAAATCATGAATGACGTACTGTAATTATAATGTGGCGTGGAGTGGCGTAGAATGGCGTCACCTGGCGAGAAAAGCTAGCGAACTTTCAAAACTATCCCACTTTTAGTTTGTTTTAATAACTTCATATTTTATAAAACAAATAAAACATACCGCTCCTGTGCATATATACACTTATAAAAAGGTACATTTGATGTGATTTGAACACGAAAGAAGTGTAAAGCACTCGGCTATCACCTCATGCCTCTACTCAACTTTTTTCGTGTTCAAATGAACATTTATAAGAGTACATATGCAGATTATGCACGGCACTTTATGTTTTATTCGTTAACTACAGTCCGTTTCGGGCGCATGTTTTTTGATCTTGTTGTTGGGTACTCCAGAAATCCGACATGCTCGTTTTCATTTTACGTGGTAAATCTTGTTCGTAAACAAGATGTTTAACGGGCGAATCGTCAGATACAAACATGAAACTCACTCGTCAAACACTGGTAGTAGCAGGAAACAATATTATGTAATGTATATAAAATTCTGATATTTAGGCATTCTGGACTTAAGCAAATTATTCTCTGAAGATGTTGTAATGATAACAACAAAATGTTAGAACTTTAAATTATTAAGTATAGGTTAGTTACCGAACTCGAGGTAACTACGTCGGCCCAAGGTAAATAACTTACGTATAGTTACCGACGTTGAGGTAACTAACCTACTTAGTTCAAGGTCACAGAGGTTGCCTACGAAAACTGAGATACTGAGTTCGTTATCACAGAGTTTGTCTAAAAAATACTTCAGTCAAGGTGATCGTGATCTAAATATTATTGTTATATAGCTAGAGTTTAACTGGATGCAACGATGACTGTCATTGGTTGGTTTGTGTCACATGACCTTAGCTAAATTTCAATGTCTACCGAGCGGGAAACAATTGAGAACTTATTGCCTGCTCGGTCAATAAGTTTTCAATTGTTGCCCGCTACAACTTTGAACTCTTTACGGCATCCTGTAAACAAAAGCTTGTTTGGTACGAAAAAAAGAATATTTATAGGTCTTCAAAGCATGTGTTAAGATTAACTGGAGAAATGTATTGCTGTTCTTTTGTTCTGGTTGAAGTGAAATTAGGAGCCAGGCGAAATGTTTTGGTAAGTCTTAGCGTTTGTCTTTTGTGTACTTTCCCTTGATAATTGTCGAAATTATTCAGCGAAACTCAAGCTATATAACAAAACACTTAATGCCTGATCCCTCGGGAAACAGTTAGTTTTGTTTTCCCTCGAGTCTCGATATTTCCCTCGACTTCGTCTCGGGAAATATCCAGATTCTCGGGTAAACAAAACTAACTGTTTCCCTCGGGAACAGACATTAAGTGTATATTAAATAATTATTGAGTCGGTTTTCTTTGTTCTTCCGAGGGCTTCATTTTCGCATAAAGCCCTTGAATACTAATTAGAAAAGAAATGAAGGTTGTTCAAGGTAGAAAAAATAGACAAAACTTTGTTGGAAAACCTCCTCAATAATTATTTAAGTCAGATAAATCCCTCGAACGTCGGGATTTATGCTACATAAAGCCCTCGGACGCTGCGCGTCCTCGGGTCTTTATTATAGCATAAATCCCTCGTTCTCGTGCTTTATCCTATACTTAGTGTACTCTACACCACGTAGAGTATATACGTCTCCATCATTGCGGCTTACCTCCAGATGTTATACTCTTCTCCAAAAGCTTAAACGTTCTTGATTGAGGGCCAAAGTCTTCTTCACCTTCGGCGAGAAGTTCTGGCGGAGGAGGGGGTAGTTCTAACAAAGAAAACAATATATATATAACTTACGAGTCAGTAACCACCATCATCGCGTTTTGGTGGAACGTGGGCATTATTAATATGCTAAAAATTTTTGCCTCCAGACAACACTGCTACAAATTAAAACGTTTTGCGCCTGCAAGCGAAAACTCCCGACCAATAAGAGCGCGGGTAACTATATTGTTATCCTGTAATTCGAAGAGACTGTCACACGTTGCTTGCAAATTTTAAGATACTTCATACTTGATGTATGGACCCATGAGATGGACCCTTCGTAATTTCCATTGCCCTTTTTTTAAAAAACAGAAATGAATGGTCTTATGGTCTTACTAAGTCTTCACTGCATGTCTAGCTGTTCTTGTCATGGCTATTTCTCATATTTCTTGCAGTGTTTACTCTTACAAACTCACGCATGAGCAAACGTTTGGCAGCAATACTACAAGTAAGTCCTTGAAATATTTGAAAACTAACATGTTCAAAATATTTTTATAGTAAATTCTAAAGTAAATTAATAGGACTTTGCACTACAGTAAATATATAAATCTTGTAGATTAGTAGAATTTGTTAAATAGGTTTGCGGATCGGCGGATTCCGTCCTAAAACCAGTGCGGATTTCGGTTCTGAGCAAAATTTCTGTCGGATTTGTGGATCCTGTGAAACTGGCAGATTGTGGATTTTCCCAATAATTGGCCTCGGATAATGGATTTTGCTTGTAATTTTCTATGGAACCTGGATCTGATTTCTGTGTTGGATTGTGGATTTCGCACGTTATTGATCAGATTATATCATTGACAATCTTTCATTGTCATTGTCATGAGGGGAAGAAATGATCATTGACGAGTCTACACAAGTTGAAGTAATTGTCAGCATTTGAAGTAAAATTCGCGTGAATCATGCAAATTCAGAAAGTTCAACAAAACTGATAACTGTGGATTCGGATTTCAATAAAAAAAGGTGGATTGCCGGATTTGACCAAAAAATTAGCAGATTGTCGGATTTCAGTACCCCTATTCACCGCCCCCAATATATATAGCTGACTTCACTTTCTGCCCTAGAGATAGACTTGCTTCAAGTGCGCCTCTTAGCGCTAGTTTTTGCGGGCGAGCGGAAAGGCGGGAGAAAGCGGGGGGAAAGAGGCGGATTGTTTCGCTTGCAGGTTTTTGAATCTAATTAAATATTCTGACGGGAAATCGCTGAAATGTACATCGCCCTGTTTTGACGTGTTTCGGGTTGTTGTACATGCAATGAAAAGTGGTTCTACCCCTACTAAAACGTTTTCAAGAGTCTGCTTAACTCCAACTTCCAAAGGTAGCACTTGCATAGCAATTTAGCCTGAATATAATTACTTCCCGAATTACATCACCGGTCGAAAAATTCACCGGTGAATTTTGGCGCGCTGCAGGTGGGAAAAGTCCTTTTCAACGAGGAACCGAAAGGTCAAAAATATCGCAAGGTCAAAAATGTTTGAAAAAGACTTTGAGAAAGTCTACCCTAGAGATAGCGTTGTGGAAATTGAGTTCACTGTCTTTACCCTCGTCATCAGGCTCTCCTCGGCTCACTTTCCGACCACCACTCAAGTGACGTAATCCTGTCGACTCATCAGATACATTCGCACTTCGCAGCATCTTGAGCACCTCCGAATCTTCAAGAGTATCCTCTTTCTTTTCTTCCGGAGGTTGCCTGTAAGAGAGAGATATAATGAGAATATAATATGTATAATATGTCTATGGAAATATACACGAGTGGCTGCATGTGCTGTTAGCGCGCTACCTCCAACCTTCGTCCCCAGAGTGTTTGTGAGAAGGTGCGACGAGGCGACAAAACGCCCGGGCAAATTAAGGCTGGGTTTTGGCGGGAAGACGATGAGAAATTTTTGGAGACATTTAGAAGATTTTCCGGTGAATTCAGCGCACGGAAGGACCAAAAACTCGGTATGAATAAAATACTCTGTCTGCTTCGCAGTTCGCTTGCACTGTCAGACTCAATGTTTTTAACCGGCAGAAAAATTTCCAAATATATTGGAATATTTTGTCACGTGATCTCCTTTATCAAGGCGTTCTCTCTCGCCTACCTGCATCTTCTCATAAACGTCTCACTGCTGCAGTGAAAAGTTAAGCCTGGTGGATGGGGTTTGTAAGATTGGGCATGTTTAGGTGATATATCCGTTTATTCTTAAGTTGATTAGTATGAAATATTATATTCGTTTGTTTTGTTTGAAGGATCGAAGACATTTGAACTGATCACTTTAGATTAGTTAACGTTGATCGATTTGATTGAATTAGGCTGATCACGTGTACAGATTTGGTAAAGGGAGATTTGGGTGTGTGTTGCAGATAGTTTTGCTTCTCAGTGATTGTCAATAAATGAAGGTTTAATCTGAGAGCGACTCGCGAGTAACTTATCGATTTATAAAAGGGTTAGTACTTGATTGTGTATAAACGCCTTGGATCGATGAGCACGTTCTGGTCAGAACTCTAGATAGTCATACTAGTTGGTCTCTCCTGTGTTTCGATAGTTTTCCGCGGGTTTCTCCAGTTTTCCTCCCTCGGCAAAATCAACACCTGGATTTTAATTGTACTCCGTGGTCTGACATGTGTCGTATGGTGGTTGCCAAGAGCGCTTTTGATATGCCTACGACGCGGCCACGTTGATCTGTGATTCTGCGCCTTCCTTCGCAATTCAGCTACCGACTGCAAGTGGTGATGATTACTCCCCACGTCCCCCCAAAATTAAGTGAGAAACCGCCAAGATTTTTTGGAACGACATATTGACGTCTAGCTCCTTCATCAGAGGTAAAATGTGAAAATGTCATAGTACATTTTTGCTCTGATAAAAGGTATCAAACCTACTTTAGGAAGCGGAAATCTTTCTTTGTATGCAATATTTGCCAGTGTGAATTTTCGGTACCGTTAGATACGAGATACAGCTGTACTCTCCAGTACTCTATTGACTGATAGTATCAGACTTGTGATGTGCTTTCCAGTACCTTATTCATTTTCTCTTCTTAGTACAATCTAATAATCTTACTCTCCCACATTAAATATTTATTTAACAATGGAACCTTTTCACCACTAATAACGGTGCCATGCAACGCATGGTGGTCTATCCAGGGTAACAAGCTCAATTAAAAGAAAAACAAAAAACAGGTGATTGCTTAGTGTGGAGACACAATGCGGTAAATTTTTCTTTATAAATACTTTCGTGGCAACAATGTCTAAATATGAACATTGCAATATTAGTGAAAGTGATAATGCTAGGACGTATAAAAATACATTTGTCATATCATGAGTCTATCTTTATACTGTACGTCCGAGACTTGTTGTTTTTTCTAATATCACAACGATCATAATTAGACATTGTTGCCAAAAAAAAAATTACCTCATTGTGTCTCAACACTAAGCAATCACATTTTTAATTAAGGCTTGTTACTCTGGATAGACCACAATGCATTGCGAATTCAAGATGGCACCGATTAAACTATCAAATTGAAAATCTTTTTACCATATGGCTGGGTACGTTTTGCTCAGTCTGTGTAACTGCTCTTCGCGTGACGCACGCGCGTGTCGCGACTTTAAGAATCACGTGACTAACCTCGAGGTAGAAAACTCAAGTAAGTGAAGAAGACATCTTGTTTACGAAGATATTGTGATTCAATATGTAAAACTTACGATTATTCGCTTGCCCGGAACCGTTGTTTATCTTTCCTTTGTTTATTAAAGTTACGAGTTAAAACAACGTTTTTCTTGTGGCGTGTTATTCGTGTATGAAACGACAAGACATTCACAGTAAACAACGAAGGGACATTCAAATGCGTTTTGAAAGCTGAAAAGGAAACCAAGTGATATTTCGATCAAAGGATAAGACTATGGCTTCAAAGACCCAAGGCGATGAACTGGAAACACGACTGGTAGAGGACGAAGTTCCATTGGAATCAGAAGACGGGTTAAGAAAAGGTCTGTTACCCGAACAAGATGCCTTTGTCGCAGACAAACAAGAGGACCAATGGAGCATAAGAAGTTTGGAGTCACAAGGACAACAAGCTCGACCTCGCACAAGAAAAGCTGTCTTAGCGAGCCTGGAGAACCCTTCAGAAAGAAACGAAACCGAGCAGGTGAGGCTGTGAAATCTATAATCAGTCGTTTAGACCAATTATTAAGAGAACAATGTACTGACATCGTAAAACTAACTGCCAGTAAGGATGATCTGAATATAGATATGGATGATCTAAAACGCTATCACAACGAAGTATCTGATTTATTATTACTTAATTCAGATAATGAATTTCCTAATGAAGACCATGAGTATTTTGATCATATATGTGATACTTACTTAGAATGTTGTGCAGATGTAAAGACTAAAATTAAGGATTTAACTCAAGAAAGATTTGAAATGCTATCACAAAGATCACACAGATCTAATACAAGAAGTTCTGTCTCTAAATTATCCCAAAGTTTCTTCGGTGTCATCAAGACAAGCTGCGGAAAATGCTGCAGGACTTAAAGAAAAGATGACTAGCCTGATAAAGCAGCAAAAACTGGAGAGAAAGCAAGAAGAGTTAAAAAATCTTCAAAGGGAGTTGGAACGAAAGGGAGAGCAAGAGAGACTGCAGGGTGAGATTAATGCTGCTGAAGCAATACATTATACACTTGTGGAAGACCCGAAGTTACCCCTACCTAGCAACAATCAACCGAGTACACTTCTACCTAGCAACAATCAACCGAGTACAGCTCTACCTAGCCCGAGCCAGCACAACACCAATCAACAATCAGTACCAATCAATCCAGGTACTATCCAGCCGAGTACCAGTTACCAAGATGCAAGTATTGGTCAAAGAAGCCAGGCCGATGCTAAAGAAAATACAAATTTTGGCAGTATTGAAACACAGTTAGACACAAGAACCCCTGCCTTTGAACCCACGCCGTTGTGTACATCTCAATCAATTCAACCTACTCCTCATTCCACTAGCCTAATGGAACAGATTCAAAGAGACAGCGTAGAGATTCAAAGGCAGCAAATAGAACTGATGAAGAGAATGTCACTTCCTGCTCCCAAACCACCAGTATTTAGTGGAAATATCCTTGAATATCCTAAATGGGTCTCTGCATTCGATGCTTTAATAGCAGAAGAAGCTGTTAAGCCAGGCCACAAGTTGTATTACCTCGGGGAATATACTTCTGGATCTGCGCAGGAGATGATAAATGGTTTGCTAGGTCTCCAAACCGAGGATGCCTACAAGAGAGCTAGAAAGATACTTCAAAATCGTTTTGGTGATCCATTCAAGATCTATGAGGCGTATCATGAACGACTGAAATCATGGCCCGTCTGCAGTAAAGGTGCCGAGCTCCAGGAGTTAAGTGACTTTCTGGTATCAACCCAAGAAACCATGAAAACAGTTAAATATCTCAGAGAATTCGATACTTTCTCAGCAATACAAGAGCTGGTGGCAAGACTCCCATCTCATTACAGCAACAAATGGTCACAAAGTTCCAAGAAAGTTGAAGCCAAGAATAAGGAATACACCTTCAATGATCTAGTACAGTTCGTACAAGAAGCTGCAGCAGATGCAGCCCATCCAGTCTTCTCACATGAGGCCCTAATATCCAAGAGGAGAGAAATCCAAAAGGATACAAGACAAGAAGATAAGAAATTCGATAAGAAAAGAAAGTATGGATCTTTCTCTACAAGCAAGAGATCAGAGCAAAATCATGGTGATGATACCGTAAAGAAAGGACAGGATATATGTCCCTTTTGCGACAAACAGCACAAGCTGGAAGTCTGCGATGGATTCTTAAAGAAGACGGTTAAGGAAAGGGCCGAGTTCGCCAAATCGAAAGGACTTTGCTTCTTGTGTCTGCAACAAGGTCACATGGCAAGGCAGTGTAAAGGAAATGTCAAGTGTCGTACTTGCAAGAAGCCTCACGCAACTGTTCTTCATTTTGAAGCTAAGCCCAGCCCTGAGAATGATAAAAAGGAAGAAAGAGTGAAAGAAGAAGAGACCCACGTATCAACCAATAATTGTGTCAGAGTTTGCCACGCCAGCGATTGTCAAGATATGCCAACGAGTTCACTGATCTTGCCTGTGTGGATATGTCATGAAGATACCCCAAGCAAGAAAGTAATGACGTACGCAGTACTGGATGATCAAAGCGATACTTGCTTTATCACAGACGGTATTTGCAAGGAACTAGGAATCAAAGGCCCCGAGACAGTCATCGAACTAGGGACAATGCACGCTGTGCAAAATATCAAGACCCAGAAAATCAACGGATTGGTTATTTCACCAGAAAACAAGTCGCTTGATATTCCTCTTCCAAAGTCGTTCACCAGAGAGCAGGTTCCAGCACGAAGAGATCAAATTCCAACCGCCGAAATGGCAAGAAATTGGAACCACCTAAAACCAATCGCGAACAAAATCCCTGTATATCGTGACGAACTTAATATCGGGCTGCTCATTGGAAACAACTGTGTACAAGCCATTAAACCACGCGATGTTATTCCTGGAAAGCCACGAGACCCGTATGCTATTCGAACCGCACTTGGATGGGGTTTGGTTGGCGCAACAAATCACAAGAGTTCCAACGCTAAGAAGATCAGCTCCAATTGTCATCGAATACATACTCGGGATATTTTGTCTCAAGATACTTCAGAGTTAAATTTCATTTCGCATAAGCCAACTAAAGAAGTGTTCAACCCCACCACAGTAAAGGAAATGTTCGAACAGGACTTTTCAGAAAGGAATTCAGGAGAAAAATCCGTATATCACGAGAAGGTAAACGATTCCTGGAGAAGACAAAGGATACGATTCATATCACGGACGATGGCCATTACGAGATGCCACTCCCTTTTCGAGAAGACAACATCGAGTTACCATTCAACAGAAGCCTTGCGGAATCCCGCCTTGATCGTCTAAAAACACGATTCGCCAAAGACGCGAAGTACAAGTATGACTACGTTGGCTTTATGGAGGATATGGTGACGAAAGTTTACGCCGAGAAAGTTCCAAAAACCGAAGAAAAGGCGTGGTATATACCCCATCACGGTGTTTATCACCCAAGAAAGCACAACAAAATCAGGGTGGTATTCGATTGCTCAGCCGAATACTGCAGGGTCCTGACCTTACGAACACGCTTACTGGAGTACCCTGTCGGTTCCGTCAAGGGAAGGTAGCCTTCAGCTGCGACATCGAGTCGATGTTTCATCAGGTTAGAGTAACGAAGAACACCGCGATTACCTGCGATTCTTGTGGTGGACCGACGGTGACATCTCAAAGCATCCGGAGGAATACAGGATGAAGGTCCACCTGTTTGGAGCCACATCGTCTCCCGGATGCTGCAACTTAGCATTGAAAACCACCGCAGAGGATAACGAAGAAGAGTTTGGCTCCGACGCAGCGAAATTTCTGAGAAATAATTTTTACGTAGATGACGGGTTGAGGTCCACATCGTCAGTCCAAGAAGCCACCACACTTGTTAAGAACAGTGTCGAGATGTGCCGGAATGGAGGTTTTCGCCTGCACAAGTTTCTGTCGAACGAAAGAAAGGTTATCGAATCAGTTGCCGTCGAGAATCGCGCTACTGAAGTAAAGGAGTTGGATCTAGATCATGACGTCCTCCCGATAGAGCGAGTGCTAGGCGTGGAATGGTGTGTCGAAACTGACGCCTTCCAATTCCGTATTACGTTGAAAGATCGACATTTACACGACGTGGCGTCTTAGCAACGGTGAGCTCAATCTACGACCCCCTTGGATTCGTTGCTCCTGTCTTGTTAACTGGAAAGAGAATACTGCAGCTGCTATGTAAAGATAACGCTGATTGGGACGACCCAATTCCAGAGAAGCTGAAAGTCCAATGGGAAAGATGGAGAACCGATATTCACCTCCTTGAACACATGGAAGTACCACGATGCTTCAAACCAGATGAGTTTGGAAATTTAAAGAGAGTGGAACTTCATCATTTCTCAGATGCTAGCACCAATGGTTACGGCCAATGTTCTTACCTCCGACTGACAGATGAAAGTGACCGAATCCACTGTTCATTGGTTATGGCCAAATCCCGCGTGACATCACTAAAGCAAGTCTCCAATACCGAGATTAGAGTTGACTGCCGCCCTCGTTTCTGTCAAGATCAGCGCGACACTGCAGAACGAACTTGACTACGACAAAGTCGAAGAGGTTTACTGGACTGACAACAAAGTTGTATTGGGATATATCAACAACGAAGCGCGACGCTTCCACGTCTTCGTCGCTAACCGTGTACAACAAATCAGGGATCACACCGCTGCAAATCAATGGAAATATGTCGAGTCGAACTTAAACCCCGCAGATGATGCATCTCGTGGTTTAAAGGCAAGCGAAATCATCAACAATGCCAGATGGATCAACGGACCAGAGTTCCAGTACGAGCAACGCGAAGACTGGAGTGAATGCGACCAGCCAAGCGACTTGACGAAACTTCTGCCAGGTGATATTGAAGTAAAGAAAGCTTCTGTGCTTACAACATCGGTAAAGAAGATATCGAGCATGGTGGAAAGATTAGAATACTTCTCCAGCTTGCATCGTGCAAAGAGAGCCGTTGCTGTTTGCCTTCGTTACCGTCGATTGCTTCTCGCGAGAGTTCGAAAAAGGGGAACGCCAAATAACGCAGGACCAGAAATCCAGCCCAACCGGAAGTACGAATCTGTTACAGTGGAAGAAATGGAGTTAGCGGAGCAATATATTGTGAAATTGGTTCCGAAACAAGCCTTCAGCAAGGAACTGACCTCATTGAAACAAAGCAAAGAAGACCAAGATAACTCAAAGTCCAAACGAAAGAAACGGATGGTGTCCAAATCAAGCACCCTGTTACGACTAGACCCCTTCATCGATGAGAATGGTCTAATAAGAGTTGGAGGAAGAATAAGAAGTGCGAGCATCGATGACAAAGTGAAGCACCCGATCGCACTACCGAAGAAGGAGCACATATATCAGAGCTTGTCGTGCGACAATTTCACGAAAGAATTGAACACCAAGGACGAGGGATCACAATGAATGAAGTCCGATCATCAGGATATTGGATTATTGGTGGAAAGTCAGTCGTAGCAAAGCTCATCAAGAAATGTGCGACATGCCAGAGGTTACGTGCTACCGTAAAGGAGCAGAAAATGGCTGATCTTCCAAAGGACAGATTGGAAGCTTCACTTATAGTGCCGTGGACTACTTCGGACCGTGGTACATAAAACAAGGGCGGAAAGAAATGAAAAGATACGGCGTGCTTTTCACGTGCATGTCTTCTCGAGCTATTCATCTGGAAGTTTCAGAGACCCTTGAAACGGACTCGTTCTTAAATGCCTACCGACGTTTTATCCGCAGACGAGGACCCACTCGCCAGCTCAGATGTGATTGTGGAACTAACTTTGTCGGTGCAAGTGCCGAGTTACGAAAGTGTCTCGAAGAAATGAATCAAGAAAGGATTAAAGCTGAGCTGCTAAAGGAGAATTGTGATTGGTTCGACTTCAAGTTTAATACTCCCAAATCCAGTCACATGGGAGGAGTTTGGGAGAGACAGGTTAGAACTGTCCGTAACGTTCTAACCGCACTCCTTCATAAGAATGGAAATCAACTAAATGAAGAATCTCTTCATACATTTATGTGTGAAGCCGAGGCGATTGTCAACAGTCGCCCCCTCACGGTCGACAATTTAAATTCTCCTGACTGTCCAGAAGCCTTGACGCCTAATCATCTCCTAACGATGAAAAGTAAAATAGTTCTTCCACCTCCAGGAGTGTTCCAGACTGCTGATATGTATTTGCGTAAGCACTGGAGACGAGTTCAACACCTGAGCAATGAATTCTGGACACGGTGGAGGAAAGAATTTATGCATTCCCTGCAAGAACGCCAGAAATGGCTCCGACCAAGAAGAAATTTCGAAGTCAATGACGTGGTCGTGATTAAAGACGATGATAAACCTCGAAATCGCTGGTCGTTAGCTCGTGTAATAATGGCCCATGAAGAAGAAGATGGTTTAGTTCGTAAAGTGAAGCTTATAGTTGGAGATCCGAAGATTACGAACCAAGGAAAGAGAACCAAGTCATTAACAACACTAGAGCGTCCAATTCACAAGCTGGTATTGTTAGCACCATGTGAATAATGACCGGGAATCCCCGACGAGGAGCCTCTCAAGTTATAGAAACTTCTATTTAAGATACTGTTATGTTACTTTTATTGATTAAATTTAGTAAATTTAGGGGAGCCATGTAACTGCTCTTCGCGTGACGCACGCGCGTGTCGTGACTTTAAGAATCACGTGACTAACCGAGGTAGAAAACTCAAGTAAGTGAAGAAGACATCTTGTTTACGAAGATATTGTGATTCAATATGTAAAAGTTACGATTATTCGCTAGCCCGGAACCGTTGTTTATCTTTCCTTTGTTTATTAAAGTTACGAGTTAAAACAACGTTTTTCTTGTGGCGTGTTATTCGTGTATGAAACGACAAGACATTCACAGTCTGTATGGCAAAGTATTTACCCTCATTTTTACGTCCAAACAGCCAGGCAAATACTTTTCCGTATAGACCTGACTGACACTTGGTTAAATAATTAAGTTTTTGCGTCTACGTTGCTATAGCAACAGTAGACGTTATGTCCCGTAAAAACCTATCTGACCGTCTAGCTGGGTATTAGAGAGCTTAAGCAAGCGACGTTTTTGACAACACGGACGTTGTCACTTTTGTCACTTTTGTGACGTAATAGGTTTTCCTCTATCAGATTCATCAGATTCATCGGCGCGCGAAACTTTCGGAGCGAATTATATAGCCAATATAAGCGAAGGTGTGCCGATGTTTTCCGATGTAGCTATGTGTGTAATGTGATTTAGTGAATATGCGTCGACTGCTTTCTGCTTCATTGCTTCGTACGAACGATTGAGTCATTTTGAAAACAAGTTGTTTCTTTTGATTTCGGGGAGATTTCATCAAGGTAAGGAAGTAATTATAACATATACTGTGTCACATCAATGTTAATCTCTATGGAAACTTGTGGAAACATGATGTAAATTGCCTGTTGTACTGGGCTATCTTTTAGGTTGTATATATCATCAGAAATAGTTGTTTAAAAGGAAATATCTATTTGCAGTTGTTTTACTTTTAACTCAAGGCATTTTGTCCTCAACGTTACTGTAAGCCCGACAGTTACAGACAAAACAGTTTATATTTTCAAAAATAAATACAGAAACGATACCCTGATTCATTTTATGGGATTTTAATACTCTAAAAGCCATTGTCGCATTAATATGCGTCAATAGTATACACTGTACTGTAAACTTATATTTTATTAAATGTGCAACTGTATATGCTATAGAGAAGTCCAACCAAGCGATCCATTTCTTCAAAAATGGAATCAAAAATTAAATTCTTAGTAAATGCTCCTACCACGATTATCATTAATAACACTTTTTTGCTTAGATACTTATATATACAGTATTCTTCCCTAAATGACCAATTTTTTTTTCTTTCTGTTTTAGAAATATTGACTGACATGTGTTCATAGCTTGTGACAGTTGTTGCACAGGGACCAATGTGTTAGTGGTGACATTCTGATTAGACGTTATCTGTGTAGTGAATTATCGCATAACTCAAACTAAACAAACTTAACAAATTATTAAGTGAAGTGTGTGTAGTATATACATGCAGTACGTTTATAAGCTTGTAAATGTACCACATGCACTACATATATACATACATGTACAACTCATCAGATCACGTTTTAACTACATCTCATATGCAAACGCTACCAGTTAGGAGTGCTATGACAATGAATTTGCAACCTTACTGTAGCTCTCCATCTGACCCTCTCAATGGTTAGAGCATCTAACCAGTCATTAGAAGGTTGCAGGTTCAAACCCTGTCTGGGGCTCAGAAATTTTTTCTGAGTAATTGAGCTTGACAAACGTCCAAATTTCTGTTATATATTGTGTAAGTATGTTGCATTATTACTGAGGAATGTAACTAACATTGAGGAAAATCCTGGATCCATTGTTTATGTAATTGACCGAGGTCAAAAATCTGCCAGTGATATGCAGACAGGATATAACCAGTATGTAACTTATTATGACAGTATTATTTCTGCATGTGTATACACATAGTAGAAAATTATCATGCTAAACTAGTCAAATAACAAACTGAAAAGTTCTTAATATGTATTTTAGCAAATTAAATTGCCTATTTCCTAATTTTGTATATTGCTATGTCCTCTGTTATATAAATTACACATTTACACTGCCTGTCAGTGTCTTTGATGATTATTGCAACCAAAGGCCCATTCACATGATCTCATTAACTGGACTCAATTTTCCTTGTAATGTGGATTTACTTAATATACAGGTAGTAGTCAGTTATGTCTTATCACAATTACTATACATGTAGTTGTTGTTATTAAATGATATGTATCATGAGAAAAATCAGATTATGTGAATAGATACATCACCATCATATTGGTTGATTTTTTGCTTGGCATACACTGTTGATACACCAGTCACCATCATGTTTATTTTAGCAAGATGGCGTCCAATGTCACGTGATTGCAAACGATGTACACTGTAGCCCTAAACGTAGACGCTTGTACGCCTTGCGTACCTATTTTTAATACATGCTGTCAATACAGTATACCAAGAGATATTTAATTTAATTATTCTTTTAATTTGTAATTCTTTCTTTTCAATTTGTCATAAAGCATAAACAAAATAAGCATAAACTTCAGTTTGACAACAAGTACACGAACAAGCTCCCCAAATTTTTATAATTGAAATTGGCATTAACCTGGATTAACAGTAAACAGACAAAATTCAAATACTGTAAATGAGGAAAACAGCCATAAAGGGCCCCCACAGCATTGATAAAGCACTATAAAGGGGCTCCATGCAGAGCAATGATAAGCCATAAATGGCCTCCTTGGTAGTGATCGAGAAAGCCGATAAAGCACACCTACATCTGTAATCATGAAAGCCACAAATTAAGAGGCCCCATAGCAGTAAACAAAATGCCATTACATTCACAATGCAATGCAAATATATATATATATATATATATATATATATATATATATATGTATATATATGTATATATGTATGTGTATATATATATATATATATATATATATATATATATATATATATATATATATATATATATATATATATATATATATATATATATATATATATATGAGCTAATTATATATGAGCTAATTATATATATATATAATTAATATAGCTAATTATAGCTAATATAGCTATATAGCTATTATAGCTAATATAGCTAATATAGCTATTATAGCTACTATAGCTAATATAGCTAATATAGCTATAATAGATATATAGCTAATATAGCTATTATAGCTAGTATATATATGAGCTAATATATATATGAGCTAATATATATATGAGCTAATTATATATGAGCTAATATATATATGAGCTAATATATATATGAGCTAATTATATATGAGCTAATTATATATATATATATAATTAATATAGCTAATTATAGCTAATATAGCTATATAGCTATTATAGCTAATATAGCTAATATAGCTATTATAGCTACTATAGCTAATATAGCTACTATAGCTATATAGCTATTATAGCTACTATATATAGCTAATTATATATGAGCTAATTATATATATATATATAATTATATGAGCTAATTATATATATATATATATATATATATATATATATATATATATATATATATATATATATATATGAGCTAATAAGATTACAAAAAAAACAGATTAAATTTGAAAATTTAAATTACAATAGATATGAACTATAGATCATTTTCATCTGACGTCACGGTGGCCATATTGGTGTACCAAAACAATGAAATGGTGGCCATATTGGTGTATGGTATGGGAATTAGCTCGCTCTTATTCAAATATTTCGTATTGTTTCACCATCCCAATGGGGCCACCGATCACGTGAGTGAAAACGATCTATTGGATAGGGTAAAAGTGAGTATAGAGTAAACAATATATTAGATTACAAATGCAGGAAATTCTGATCAAAATAATAAAATTAATAAGAAATAGGAGAGTGAAGATAGGGGGGAGGGAGATTATAACAGAGAAAGCAGTATTGAGGAAATATTTTCATTTCATTGAGAGGTTTAAATTGAGAAATGAGTAAACTTTCTCGAATGAGGAGTTCAAAGTTAGAATTTTTGTGTTGATTGTTTTATCTTTACACATGCAGTTAAGATAATGTATAATACAATCTTTTGTTTCCTTAAAAATAGACCCCCTTTAAGCACGAGCCCCTGAGCTGACCCCTCACCATTACTCTAATTTAATGTATCTGAGGCCTGTTTACACTGTCTGTACGATACACTATTAATTAATACAAAAATGTTCTATAGAATCCTATAGAATATTTTATTGGAATTTGGAACTCTATGGAATATTCTATAGGATTTCTAAGTCCTACATTTCTAAAATTTTGTAGAATCCTATATAGAATATTCTAATAGAATCTGTCCCAATTTCTTATTGAATATTCCATGGAATATTCTATAGCACATTTTCATATTATACAAACTAACCATTATCTATAATACAGAAGAAATATTTTAAGACTTACACAGCAGGGCTTGGTGGTTTGGCAGGAGCAGTTGATTTAGCTGAAGTGGTTCCAAAAGGTTTTGGCTTTGTGTTGTACTTGTAATCTACCTTGGCAGAATGTGTTGTCTCCACATTAACAACAGGTGCCTTTGTGCCAACTGACCTAGCTACATTACCAGGCTTCCTATTGAGAAAAACTTTTTTTTAACAATTTATAATCACAAGAAGACAAGATAATTATCAGTGAATATTTACCAAGTTGTGAAGTGGTGTGGTAAAATATACTGATAGTCACTGCATGGGAGTGAGGCAACTATAATTTCTTAAGTACAGTAAAATTCAGAGGCTGAGACAAAAAAAATCCAGTATTAGTTGAAAGAAAAAAATTTAAGAACTGACAGTGGATGATTCTGTTTATTTGCAAACAAAAAATTAATTTGAAAAATTCAACAATTTTCACACATTCAGTAGACTGTCTTTCACATGTGATCAAGACATACAGTATGATCACTCACCATATATAGTATTAAACATTTGACTAATCTGTGTGGAGAACAGTCCACCACTGGAGGATAACAAATAAGATCAACCATGGCAGAGTAAATCAAATGAGTGAAAATCATTAAAATTTTGCAATTTTAAACTGTATTTTGATCTGGGTGGCAGAATTGCTAACTTTTGCAAATATGGTGATTTTGGAGGACTGATCAAAAGATTTATTTGCTTCTGCATGATCAGCCATCAAATGTTGGCAGTAGCAAATACAGGACTTGGCTGTCTCCAACCTTTGTAATTTTCCCAAGAGTAAACAAGCATACAGTGGCACAAACCCTGCAATACTGCTAAAATGTACTGAAATGCAACAAAAAAAAACGCTACACTATTTTACATTTAGTTTCATTTTTAGTACTGTGGTTTATATGTGACAACATATTTGATACAAAGTTATAATTTTAATATTTATAATATTTAATTTATAATATCATTTTGTATCAGGCAAGTTGTGTGATTGAGCCACAGCCCTCTAGTATACCCCTCCCCAAATTACTCATGTTCTCATTCTAGACATTCCAGATATAAAGGTACTCTGGGAGTTCGTGGAATTTCCTTTTTCTTTGGTGTTCCTTTTACTCTTAGACTTTGTGTGGAATTTCCTTTTAGTCTGAGAGTTTGTTGAATCAAGAAACTTGAGTTATGCACCTATCAATTGAAAGCCCGACTCCACTCACCCCGGGGCAAGGTGGGCAAAATGTGGGGAATTTTATAGCATTTGAAAGCATTTTATGCAAAATCAAATTTTAGCAAATTAAACCCCAGCTTTCAATTGATAGGTGCATTACTGTGGAACATATCACTTTTTATTATATAGATGGGAGTGTTTTACTAAGAAATATGCAGTGACATATTTTCCATATCCTCACAAGTGAAGATATCGATCACGTGATTAAACATTTTCCCCCTTTTTGCATTGACTCTATATAATAAAAAGAAAATTACACGGTGGCTTGAAGATATGAATTTTATCTTCTCGTGGTAAAAACAATATTTTACTCATTCGCTAACGCTCATTCGTAAAATATTGTTTTCACCACTCTGTAATATCCTCTATATCAGCAAGCGAAACCGGAAATGACAGTCATTAAGTCAACTTCCGCTCAACATTGAATGAAGATTAACCTTCCACACCCTATTTACCTTTTCAGATTCAATTTCAGCGATTGAGAACGTTTGATGGCATTCTGGGCTTCCAGATGTGTCATTCCGTCAGTAGTCTCGCCATTTATTGCTTTTAGGTGGTCTCCGGGACAAATTCCCTTGCCGTCGGCCTTACTACCACCCGTTATCTGAAAAACACAAGCCATAGTGGCACACAGACGCTCGTCAGTAGTCACGCTACATGTGCAACACAGACACAGACTTCAACAACAGACGTCTATACTTCCCCGGTTACAGCTGTCATTTCTAAAACACGCTAGCACTCCCAATGTGTCGAAAACTACAATGGGCTACAATTTGTTTCTTCATTAGCGATGTTATTTACACACGAAATTATCGTCGAACAATGAACCTACCGATTGAATTGCCAGTACACGACCAAAATCCTTTCCACCCTGTAAACGAAAACCCCAAGGACCGCCGCCATAAAGGGCCACTTCGTACACTTCGTCGCTCATGGCTTCTCCCTGTATCCGTCTGTTTAATATGGCACTTTCCACTTCAATCCTCCGAGGCAGAAACGCAAGTGAAATTTCGTGACATCAGAGCTCCATGTTTGCCGTCAGGTTTTTAAATATATTCAGCAAAGCTTCGTGACGCTTCGCTAACACGTCACAACACTGCCCCGGAATCGCCCTCGCATTTCCTTAAAAGTCAACGATACTTTGCAATGCAAATTTCTTGACCTGCGAACTCTCTTTGCCCGGTGAGCCACCACGCGGAAGCCAATGATCTTTTAAGAACAATCCGTTTACTATAAATGGCGTTCGTAGTCCAACAAACTTGACAGGTTTGTCGAAAGTCTGGCAAACATTGCGATTGACATAAAACCGAGTTTTGTTTACTTCCAAACGCAATTAATCAATACCGCATTTTTCTCCACGATTTATAATTCAGTTAGGATATAATAAAGTCAGGTACCTCCCCGGATCGCTAGCTCGCCGTCTTAGTCTGTGCGGTTGGTGTGTCATACGGATAACGGGTATTCGTCCGTGGTTATTTTCAATTGTTCATTGGTTCTTAGAAATTCGATTCATTCTCATCAGTTTCATGTAGCAATGTCAGTAAATTGGCCAAAACAAAACAGATTATGTCGCACACGAATTCATATAACTCCAATCATCAATGTCATTGACAAGGCAGGCCTCTTTTGGTTTATCCTGCCACGCCGACTGAAGATTTAATACAGCAGCTCTCATTTCCATAATATAATGAAGTGATGGCAAGCGACCGACACCAGTCAAAAATTGATGGAGAATAGTTAATAGTATACTGTATACAGAACAATTTAAAGCAATGTAAATGTTTGTATATTCTTGCCTATAATCCTATTTTGTGCCTGTACAATGTTTGCTACTTTGCTGTCATTACAAGTGGCTCCCAGTTATATATCGAGGCCTCATCAACTCCTGCTCCACCCTGTCAAGTCGTCTGGCGTTATATACATAGCCAGAGAAAAACACTATTATAAACGTGCTTGGGAGTTAAAGAATGCAAGTAAAAGTAGTAAAAAACCCCAGAAACTTGAAGAGTACAGTCGAATGAAATTGGTGAATTGCAATCACGACCCTTACTTGACCTTGTCAACTAAAAAATACGAAAATAGAAACAAACAGAACGCCGAGGCCAAGTTTAAACTTTGCCCTTTGCGGTTATCATTTCCACTGAAAATGGGTTGGCACTTGGCAGTTTAACCAGGATAATAGTCATGAACGAATGGTTTAAGCCTTTCCCGTCGGTGGACTTTTCCTGTGGCGAGTAAAATCATCTAGCGTTAGGCCAAAGTAAGAATTGGAGCTATTGCTACTGTTCCCAGTGTTCCATATTTTACATGAATAGGCATAGCTAAATTAAAAAAAGTTCTCTTTAATGAGTCAGTCCTTGGCTTTGGAAGATGGTAATCAGTAAATTGCGTAAATGGCAGTGGCCATTTACGCAATGTCATTGTTCCTCACGTGGCGTCGTCCAGTTTCACCGAAGTAAATTTTGGGACATTTTTAACATGAGAAATGCGGTAAATCATGTTGTTCGACGTTCATAGAAAAATATGACGGAAGGTGTGGTCGGGTTTAGGGACACGCACTAGCATTGAGGGAAAGGCATGAAGAATGTCCGCCGGCCAGTTACGAGGTGTTTTGACGGCAATAACAGATGTTTTTACTAAATAACCCGAAGCGAGCGGTAAATTATCAGATTATTTCTGCTAACTTAGAATAAAGGAAGATTACTAATCGTAGCAACATATAAACAGAAAGCAAGAAAATATTGGAAACAGATTTAGCATGAATGTGATTTAGAAATACATTTCATGCCAAAACAATACGAATTAATTCTTTGAAAGTTTTCATGGCGATAAAGTAATATAAATAAGTTTTGTGGAAACACCACGTAAAAATATATTTTAGCAAAGAAATATTTTACGTGGTGTTTCCACAAAACTTATTTATATTACAATACGAATTGTTTGCTATAGAAACCGTTTTTACTTGCATTAGGCGACGTGTTTAACAGTACAATTGAAAACACTCGATCAACGACTCCATATATTCGAATACAACCAACTTGATCAAATCCATTGATAGCTAGTTCACTTGTTTTTGTTGGCATTCACCGATGACCTGCATTGGCCTCTACATAGCTCTGCCTCCTCCGCAGGCCCTCGTTGCATCATGGACAGGTCACACACGCCGAATTTATAAATTTGCATAATTAACTACCATTGTCAATAGCCATGACTATTTCCGAAGATTTTGAAGGCCATTGAAGGAATTGTTAAAGGCCATTGAAGGAATTGTTAAAAAAAGCAATTACGATTGAACTGTGTCAACTTTCGGCCAGAATAATCAACGAAAAATGCACTTTAGTCTACGCAGACTCTTGGTTTATACGTTTTCGGTTTCCACAACTGAAACTTGAATTACGCTACACTATAGCCTACAATTTAACAAAATTAAATCTCATTAACTCTTGGTCACTCAGTTGACATTCTTTGATAGCTAGATAAACCAAAAAACGTAAGAAAAACCAACCTCGTCCCCAGGGCATTTTGCCTCCACGTTGGGAGTCGGCGAAAATGGCCCTGGCATCGGCTGGTCACGTGATACCCAGAATTTTGGGGTGTTTTGGCAAGAAAATTTATGTGGTCTTTGTGTTTCGTTTTTGTATAATACGTATACATGAATAATATAAATAAGAAATATTTAACGCTCTGCCGAATCACTCATGTGAACGTTTATCATAAATGCAACTGGCTAGCATTATTCATCATGATACTCCCCACGATTATCCAGGATACATTTAAATGTCGGGAAGAAACATATATCTAATGTTGTTCTTGACTTTAACCAAAGCTATCGTTACAATTCTTTGGAAGAACTTCGCAGAGTGGATTTATTGCAATTCATATTTTGATGAATAAATTACACTGTATCTGAATTAATCAAGTTTTTAAACCGGCCAATCCGATTATAGAATCGACCAGCCGATGCCAGGGCCATTTTCGCCGACCTCGGAGGCAAAATGCCCTGGGGACGAGGTTGAAGAAAAACCTGTACTATTCTGACCGTCGAATTTGCTTTTGTTCGGCAGATATTTTTTCCTTCAATTCCTTTTTGTCGCTAACAATATTATTGGCAGGTCGGTAATTCTAAAACATATTGAAAGAACTTGGACGTACGTTTGTCGAACAGCGGCCGAAAAAAATTTGCAGGCCCTGTCAAAACACCCTGTCAAAACACGTTTGTCAAAACTATCGCTTCTACGGCCTAGTCTCGCTGTGCATAATGGGATCGATCACCATTTTGTTTACAGAATCTGGCAGACCCTCTCAAAAGCGTGACCTGTCCATGATGCAATGAGGGCCTGCGGAGGGGGCAGGCCGTGCAGTCTATGCACAGTCAAAATTTTTGATATAGCCATGGCTATTAACTGATGGTAGTTAATTATTCAAATTTATTCCGTGCCAAATTTTGCCGAATTTTTTACAGGATCTTGCAGGCCCTAAATTCGGCGTGTGTGACCTGTCCATAACGCAACGAGGGCCTGCGAAGGAGGAAGGTACACGGCCGCGGGCAGGGCTCTGGGGACGAGATTGACACCGTCGTTACTATTTCTGTCGTCCAATTGCAACGTCTCCACTTACTCACATGTCTACAACCGTTAACCGTCATTTTGAAAATATGCTCTTAAATTAAATCTTCGTCGCTCCAGACATTCGTCTTTATACTCGATCATTCTAACGCAAATTGACATTTGCTAATTTTTGAGCCATTTGGGGATTGGGAGACATCGGAAAAATTATTTGGGAAAATTAGTTTTTATTGTATCTTGCTTCAAGCATATTAGATTATTTTATTATTCGTTGCATTAATATATTTCAGGAATCAACTGTGATATTTCTGAATAAAACAGACATTTTGTATATAAACACCACATTACGGAAGAGTGTCTCGACTTGACCAAACTACACCGAAACCACAGGTTTTTACAAAACAAATAAAGCGTTCGTGTATGCAGTGAGCAAGCAGATAATCTCAGTACAGTTAAGTGAGCTTGCCGTGCAAAGTACTTCATCTTAGTGGGATAACACGGATATTATTGCAACAACTGTCCAATCCTAAAGGTGAAGTAATAAGGGCAACAATATTGCGTAGGAAGTTGAAAAGCATTGTTGCGTGCATAACCACCCACCTTAAAAATTGTCACGCAACAAAATTTTGTTGTTACACGTTGAAATAATTTGTTGAAAAAAGTAGACGCTGCAACATGCTGTTTCAACTTGCAACAACGAAATTTTGTTGTGTGACAATGTTTGAGGTGGGTGGTAATAGTTTATACGCGCAACGCTTTTCAACTCGCAACGCAACAATATTGCAGCAATTTGTTGCTCGTGTTGCTTCACGTTAACTATAGGTCGTTTTCATCTGACGTCACAGCGGCCAAATCGGTGTTACCATAATGAAATGGCGGCCATATTGGTGTACTATTTTTAACCTATGGGAATTTAGCTCTATTCTTCAAATATTTCGTATTGTTTTACCACCCCAATAGGCCACCTATCACGTGAGTAAAAACGATCCATACATTAAATCATGTTCAAACCTTGACTATATAATGTAACTTATTAATAATTCATCGGGCGAAAACAAATGAAATCAGCACCGACACGGTATTTGGATAACGTGGGAAATTGCATAACTTATACAAACTTTCATTTCGACTTTCTTCTTTTATTTGAGACGCTATATTAAACAGTTAAAAGAGTGTTCATCAGATATTCCAGGGTTCCCACCCTTCAAAGAACATGAAATTCAAGCATTTTAAGAACCCAGAAATTCAAAGACCAAGATATGCAAAGTTTGTTTTACTAAACCACGCATGCAAGAACCTAGTGATTGAGCCAAAAAACTGAAACAGGTTCCTATTTGGAAAATCAAAACTAGAAAAAATAACAACTGTTTTTATATCGCAACTGCAGACTGTGCAGAATCTCTTGTAGTTTCAATGTAAAAAATTATTTTTATTTTTATTTTACAAGATTTGCCAGATAAGACACACGTACAATCAACAAATATAAAGGAAATAAATAGTGATATAAATTAAATACAAAGGCAGGGACTGACCACAGAGATAAATCTCCAATAACGGGGTCCCAATAAATAAATAAATAAATAAATAAATAAATAATTAAATAAATAAATAAATAATTAATTAATTAAATAAATAAACAAAAATCGATCTAACAACACACTCTCACAGATAGACTGTGGAGCGAACGAGTTGTGTGGCACTTAACACATACAGATTTAAATGTTTTCGGGTTTTCCGGATCATAGATAACATCAGTAAGATCTAGATAGTATTTGTACAAAGCAGTTTTGAATGATGCTATAGATCTGGTAGTGTCTCTTATGGAACCAGGGAGTGTGTTCCAGACACTGGGAGCTCTAATATAATAGCTGTTCTGAAAACTTACTGTTCTACATTTTGGTAGATTTAGTACGAGGCCATTACTAAGATTGGTATTCCTGGTTACTCGTAAAGGAACCCTAATAGAGATATTTTTGTTACAGTTCTTAGTTATACATTTATATAGATAAACTAGATCTAGATATTCGTGCCAGTAACATATTGGGAGGATACCGATAGAATGAAGTCTTTCCTTGTACGAGACATCTGTACGATAAGGGAGCGATAAAATAAACTTGGTCGCACAGATTTAAATGTTTTCGGGTTTTCCGGATCATAGATATCATCAGTAAGATCTAGATAGTATTTGTACAAAGCAGTTTTGAATGATGCTATAGATCTGGTAGTGTCTCTTATGGAACCAGGGAGAGTGTTCCAGACACTGGGAGCTCTAATATAATAGCTGTTCTGAAAACTTACTGTTCTACATTTTGGTAGATTTAGTACGAGGCCATTACTAAGATTGGTATTCCTGGTTACTCGTAAAGGAACCCTAATAGAGATATTTTTGTTACAGTTCTTAGTTATACATTTATATAGATAAACTAGATCTAGATATTCGTGCCAGTAACATATTGGGAGGATACCGATAGAATGAAGTCTTTCCTTGTACGAGACATCTGTACGATAAGGGAGCGATAAAATAAACTTGGTCGCACGTCGTTGTACGCTTTCAATGGCAAGAATGTTATTCACCGTTTGGGGTGCCCACACTTGACTACCGTAGGCCAGCTTGCTTCTTACAATTGATGTACTGTATAGGTGGTGTCCAACCAATCCCTTGAGATTCGAAGGATAAAGATATTTTCGCGATATTGAACGAAGAACCTATGGGAAAAGACTATATCTAATCCCAAATACTGTCTGTATGACCTACTTCCTGCCCTGCAGCGAAAAAGGAACCTTACGAGACCGTGGGCACAACTACATCCTTCCGCGGGTCCGCACTGATCGTTTCAAACGTTCCTTTGTAATATAGATGCCTTTTTAACTGTGTCTAATTAACTGTTAGTTATATTAGTAGACTATATTTTATTTTTATATTTATTTAGTTTTAGATAATATTTCTACTTTGAATTGATGTAAACTTGCACGTCGGTATGCTAAGTATTAATTCATCTAGTAATAAAGATTTCATTCATTCATTCATTCATTCATTCATTCATTCATTCATTCATTCATTCATTCATTCATTCATTCATTCATTCATTCATTCATTCATTCATTCATTCATTCATTCAAGTTATAATTGCAGATGATGAATTTTTTTTTGTCAATTTCATCCAACACAGTGAACTCTAATCCAACATGGCGACAATGACGTAAGATGCACACCACCAATACATTTGTATTGGTGGTGTGCATTTTGCCTCTACACTGGTTATACATTTACATGCATGTACTTTCAATGAGTACAGTATATATATAGACACTTATCAATAACAGTTGCTATATTATCTAATCATTAACAATTCATTAAAAATATGCAAAAAAAATTATTTTTTTAATTAATATTTGTAAATCTGATATAGCATTGATTAATAAAACAATGTTGTATTGAAATTTACAGACTAAAACCCAGCTTTTTGTCAGTTAAGATTAGCTTTTGCTTTTTAGGACTTCAGAACAAAGTATATTCAAGGATGTGAATTCTGCGTTGAACAAGTAATTGTGAATGCCCATCCATTTCAGTCGCTCATATTGGATATATGACTTACACATTAACTCAATATTCTTACTCTTTAAAACCATAATTAAAGGCTAAAACCGAGTGTAATACATCCGAATCCAATATATCCCACAACATAAAGTACTCTCACGTGGATTGCTCAAGACCACTGACCTATATATAATTGGACTGCGGGGTCCATGTAGAGAGAGTTCGTAAAGCACATATTACCTCCTGTAAAATATTCTTTGCGGTATACTAACAAAAAAGCAAGAGGGTATTATAAAATAGCCAGATATATTGGGAGATTCCTATCCGAATCCTTAGCTCTGGAACTATAATTTTAAGTCTCTACTCTCCAGCTCTTGCCGTATAAAACGATAACATTGTTCTCAGTCGCATTTTTAAAGTGCATATGCAGCGAAAATGAAGTTCAAAAGGAACTCTCTTATTTGAGAAAACGTTTGAATTTATAAAGATGGACGTTTACAGTCGTTTGTTCTTATCTCACTTCGTTCTTGATATATTGAGATTTGTTTGAAATGTGATTAACAGATCACTCAGACATCACATTGCATGACTTGTTGGAAAATCTTGAATATCAATGAGATTATTTAACAAAATCACTTTTAACTGTGCAAGTTTTACGAAGATTAAACAGAGAGAATGGCGATCTCTAACTTAAGGCATCTCCAATTTTTTAAACTATTCTATGAATGATAAAACAATTAGTGAACTCGCGTCTATCGAAAAATATCATGCATGATTTGTCAGTGTCTCGCTACCAGTTATTTGCCTCTGCCTTCGGCATCGGCAAATGACTAGTATAGCTCGTCACTGACAAATCATGATATTTTGCTGACTCGTCCAATTATTGTTTTCCAACAAGTCATTATACCGCAGTGTGCCGTCTATGTATGTTATTTTCATACACGCAAATCTCAACATCTAAAGAACGAAGTGAGATATGAAATAGCTGCAAACGTCAATCTTGATATAACTTCAAATTTTAGAACAATGTCGTCAAGGAAAACTTAAACTCAAAATGGCACAGACATCACTTCTAAAGCTTAACAAAGCAGAAGACATCAAATAATGGATCGTTCCAGAAAACATCCATACCTCAAGCTAAAGTTTCCGACGAAAACTTATAACAACGATTTGCAAAACATGTAAAACGACCAGCTTAATAGATTTATATTTTAAATTTTTGGATTCTGATGACGACACATGAACAAAAGATTTTTAAATTTGAAAATGTCGGCTCAATAATATGGCGGTAGTTGGGGGACGTTTTGAAAAAGGAAGCAACCGCAATCCAGTTAGATATAAACCAGCCATTACTCGAGGATAACTCTGGACAACAGTCAGGGACTGAAGCGAGTGTGGCATCTCTAACACGACTGGAATATAACAGGTATGAACGCATGGGCGAGTGTTGCCACCACTGACCACTGTGCGGATTACCATTCGCCATTTTGTTACTCTTTAGTATTTTCTGTTATAGTTCAATGTAAGTGGTCAATAGTCCTAGGCGTGTTTCGGGCACACTGCTTGTGCTCCCATACTATAAAAGCCAGTGTTCTCTAAATTTTCGCTACACACCTAAACAATGCAAAAAAGGTTTTAAACATTTCAGTTTCATTTCCATTTAATTAAAATTTAACAGTTTGGGAATTGCACTCGCGAATAGGTGACTAGCAAGCACAATAAATAAGCGTGCGAATGAGCTAGTGAGAAAATATGTGATCAAGTGGATGTGTGGACTGGTTGCATGAGTGAGCGAATGGGTGAAGGTGAGTGAGTGGAATAACGTGTGGAATGAATGAGGGAAGCGAATGAGCGAAACACATGGGGGAATAATTTAATGAAGCAATAAACAAACAAACAAACAAACAAACAAACAAACAAACAAACAAACAAACAAACAAACAAACAAACAAACAAACAAACAAACAAACAAACAAACAAACAAACAAACAAACGAACAAACGAACAAACCAACAGACAAAGAAATAAATGACTATCGTACGTGTGAATAAATGTATGAACAAACGAATGCATGCATGGGCGACTGGATGGATGGATGGATAAACGAATGGAAGAATAAATGGATCGATCGATCGATGATAAACGATTGAATGGTGAACGTCTATAGCATGTATGTTTATGGGCAACGAACGAACGAACGAACGAACGAACGAACGAACGAACGAACGAACGAACGAACGAACGAACGAACGAACGAACGAACGAACGAACGAACGAACGAACGAACGAACGAACGAACGAACGAACGAACGAACGAACGAACGAACGAACGAACGAACGAACGAACGAACGAACGAACGAACGAACGAACGAACGAACGAACGAACGAACGAACGAACGAACGAACGAACGAACGAACGAAACGAACGAAACGAACGATTAAACAACATATTATACCATCCTCTTGTCAGTATGGTCTTTTCTTGAAATGCTAATTAAATCGTAGAAGTCTTTGAGGAAGTGGCTTCAAATATTGTGTAAACATGGTGATATGCATATGACAAAACATCGAAGATAAAACACAACATTTGCTTACCGCACATCGGAAACAATCAGCATGCCAAGGTTTGTCCAAAGCTTCAAGCCAACGATCACCACCACCGATTACTTGCTTGCAAGAGCAGCACTTAACACAGAATAACTCCTTATAGTCCTGGGAACAGTAAGGCTTACCACTATCCAGATGAAAGCTTTCGTTCGCTATCTGTTTGCCGCAATGTGCGCAGATGAAATGCTCAGGGTGAAACATTTTCCCGATAGCTTTCACACAAGGCTTTACAAAAAGAGTAAAAAGAATTGAGCATTTTAATAAACCATCTATAACATTTCAAGTATACCACAATTTATCAATTAAGCGCCCCTTCCAAACTTCGATTTTCTGAACCCCCCTATATATATTTCTTAAAATCACAATGCACAGAACCTTTCTTTTTAATTGAAAATTTAAAAAAAAATAATCGTTGACATGCAGTTGGTTGCGTCTGTATCTCAACGTTACTTTCGCCTTTACCAGCTTCGCGTGTTAAAGCGGTTTTCCACTAGGCGACTTGTTTTGGGCGAAGCGATTTTTTCGTTTGTCTAATAAGCTCTGAAATGGAAGATCTGTCCAATTTGAACAAGAATAAGTCGATTCGCGCGAAAAGTCGCACGGTGAAAAACCGCCGGCTTAAGGTCTGCAATCGATACAAAACATTCGCGACTGAGGACATATAAAACCAATCTCGTTGGTTAATCCAGCACCAAAAACACCTATCAAATCCAATACACTTCCCGGTAATGGATTATCCCAGAGGCCTTCGTTTGAGCGAGGCGAAGATTCTGGGTGCGAGATTGATATAAAACAAGAGGGCACACGGAGCTTGTGGTCGGATTTTTATTAATTTCTCTTCCAAATCCAACCAAAATTGAAAGGTTTGGTCCTTGATATATGACCAATCTTTCCACACACTTTCACCAAAAGTTGTGGGGTATTTCGTGAGATATCCTGGTGACAGACACTCATGCACACAGACAAATAAATACAGCTAAAAACATAGCCTACTGGCGGAGGTAAAAACTGCAAATGTTCGTTTTCGCTCGTTGCAGCTTTCATTCTTAGATACTTTGTGTTATTCTTGACATTTTGTATTAAAGGGCTTATGCAGCGAAAAATAAGTTCGTAAGAGACACTCTTATTTAAAAGAATTTTTGAAGTTAAAGATTGACGTTTACAGCTATTTCATATCTCACTTCGTTCTTTAGATACTGAGATTTGCGTGAATGCAAATAACATCACTTAGATGTCACACAGCGGTATAATAACTTGTTGGAAAATCATGTCTACTCTTTCAATAATTGATGTAAATTACGTGAAACTTTTCATGTATAGTGTCCTGCAATAGAGCGTTTTCACTCACGTGATCGGTGGCCCATTGGGGTGGTGAAACAATACGAAATATTTGAATAAGGAAGAGCTAATTCCCATACCGTACACCAATATGGCCGCCATTTCATTGTTTTGGTACACCAATATGGCCGCCGTGACGTAAGATGAAAACGCTCTATACACAGAAGCACATGCATAGTTAAAAGTGATTTCGTTAAATAATTTCAAATTGATATTCAAGATTTTCCAACAAGACATTATGCAGTGTGACGTCTAAGTGATGTTATTTACATATAAAACAAATCTCAATATCTCAAGAACGAAGTGAGATAAGGACGAACTGTAAACGTCCATCTTCATAGATTCAAACGATTTCTCAAATAAGAGTTTCTTCTGAACTTCATTTTCGCTGTATATGCACTTTAAGAGCAAATATTAAACTCTCTCATTTGATATATGCATCACAACAAAAATAAAGAACAATTTAATATCAGGACTCATTATTTAAAAATTAGAATTACGTAACGAGAACTGCCAGCCTTTCTGCCATCTTCTCTTTCTGTAATTATTCGCAGACCACAAAAATTAAAACGCACTCAAGATAGCAAAAATACTGAAAATTAAAAAAATCTTTAAAAAAGATATTAAAAACACTAAAAAGTAATGAAAACAAAAAGCAAGTCACTGCTGACAAAACCACTGCACTCCCAAAATAAAATTTGAAAACGTCAAGGTTTCGCCATGACGGATAAATCGCGCACTGCTTGAAGTGTTCCGCGATTTTTAGACACACGTAATCATAGTTCTTCACTCATTGGTAAACGAGTGTACGTAAAACCCAACGCCTTCTGTTGGCGATGAGGATTTAAGCGCATCACAATGTTGCGCACATCTTCTTTGCACTCCTCCAATTGTTCTGTTATCAGTTCCTTGCGATATTCAAGGTAACTAATGTCACTTTTCGCACGTTTAGATCGCTCGCGTTGCTCTCTGATCTTTTTGTGAACATCCTCGAGACGGTAGCCCCTGAACGACGTCCGCTTTTCGGCGTCCGCAGACAACGTGCGGGCATTTTTCAAACGTATCGACGATTTCGTCAAAATGTCCTCAAAACGTCGCGCTTTACTTCTGGCCTTGTCTTTTCTCTCCTCGGCCTCCTCAATCGCCGCCTTTACAGGGGGAAGCCGCTGCGCGATCTCGCGGATTCGTTCAATCGTCGCTTTTTTCCTTGCTCTCGTCACCTCAATCTTCTCCGTCATCGACCGAATCAATTCCGACTCATTCCGAATGTCTCTATCGTAATACTCGGCGGCACGTCGGTTCTGTTCGATCACGATCGTCCTCGCTCCCAATCTCTTTGTCAGCTCGCCGGTCTTCCTCTCTTTTCGTTCAATAATATCTTCGAGAGAGCGAATCTGTTCGCGCAAAGACTTCGACTTCGCTTTTGACGACTGAATCCGACGTTTCGCATCGGCGTACGCTCGCTGGGTGACTCCCCGGCGCTCGTTGATCTCGGCGAGTTCTTGCTTAGCGATTACAATCCTCTCACGCACGATAGACATTTCACTCGATCGTCGTAGCTTCTCATTCATTTCCGTCGACGACGCGCTACTCCGACGAGAGCTGTCTGGACTCGACGAGCTGGCCCAACTCTGACGCGGGGTTCCCAAGCCACAACTCGAATGCCTCGTGGCTCGTGGAACATCCTGCGGGACAGTGTTGTTGTTGTTCGCGTCGCTCTCGAACCTTTTCTTGAGTGCGGAGAAAGACTCGAGCCGCTCGAATACGGGCGAGTCGGGGACAGGTGGTGACGTGTTGCCGCTGACCGGCGACTTGGGACGTTGCTCGTGGGCCTGTTTCGGTTGCCAGGTTTCGAAGAGACTTCGAGTGGAATGGAATTGGTTTTGAAGTCGATCTCCGACGAATGTCGAGCGTAAGCCCTCAATTTCGTCTCCAGATTTACAATCACCACGAACCTCTAGGGGTTTTGCGGGACTCGTGCGGTTTTGAAACGATTCCAGCGACGTGGGACGAACCACAGTTGCCTTCGACGTTCTCAACTCTTCAGTTCCACTCAGCATACATGCGACGGTAACTGTAACGAGCAATACGAGACGAATTTAGAAACACGATAATTAACACACGAACGTAAACAAAGAACACGAAGAGCTCACCCACTTCGACAGTGAAGTGGCAGATAGTATCGAAAGCCAACCAAACGGTAACCAAGGAGTTAACTAAGTTTTTAAAGTCCTGCTGTCAAGTACGATGACATCCACTCGGGGAAAAACAAGAAACGACAAAGCCACTCGAAGTAAGGCCAATACGCGTGCCGTTTTTCTCGTTGGTTTCGTCCGACCAGCTTTATAACTCAGTCTTTCGTAGCCAGATATCGATATAGCTCCGAGCAGCCGAAGACAACCTGTTGCCGATGGCGTTCGACGCTGTTTGTAAACGCGCTATCTGTTGAACAGACTGGCAGCTGAAGTCTTCGTGGAGTCTTCCCTCTTGTTTAATGCTTCCACGCTGTTTATTCTCACTAAGTTCGGCTACGGAAGTGAAACGAACTCTTTCCGAACACTAAGTTCTGTATCTAGCCCACTGCCAAGGTCAGTAATCGAAGAATTTACACGATACGGGCGACAGAAACCTGCTTGTCAACAAGTCAAACACTGATTCCAAAGCGTGTTAGATGCGTGGCAAAGAGGCGTTGGGTTTTTATTAACGAGCAACCCTTCCGACAGCAATAAATATTAAAGCAGTAACCATAAGCGATCGGTGGCCTTGATGTTCTTTGTTATTGCAACTTCGCTTAATGTACTTCGAACAAAGACCGTCAACAAAAAAACGGTGTCTCGTGAGACATAAACAGGTCTGCTTTGCATACGAGTCTTCGATCAACGCAGCTAGGAATGGGGCGTAAGCGATTGTTGACACCCACGCTTATAATCTGGCAATTTCCGGTCAAAAATTCCAAAGTTGCCGATAGCTATTGGCTTGGAGAAACTCGTCGAGATCTTCAACGATAGATTACTTGAGATCTCTGCCGTTCTCAGACAATACATCGGCCCAAAACGCCTTCTAGATTAGACATCAGGCTTCCAGCTTCGCGTCTATACAAGATTCCTATCTTTTGAAAATTGAGCCAAACAAAGACCTGCCAAAGTTGTCCACCGATGTTATTTGAGAAAGTTAACACATATAAGTAAATAACAGATGTTCTACGGCAAAGTTCACATATATGTATATACACGCCTATATCGGTTGACAATTTCAAGACTGAAAAAATGTACGTGCATGGATGCCTGCATGCAAAAGTCGAAAAAGCCATTTCTTAAAGTCAAAGAAAGCTTTCGTGTTTTTCCAATGTACAAGAAGTACAAAAAGAATTCGTGAAATCAAACATGCACAAACCGTTCTTTTTCCGGTTCTATCAAGATAAATATTGGCGTTGACATTCGTTAACGTTTTAATGTAAATTGTGGCGAAGTATTAGCAGTGCTCAAGTCATTGAGAAGAAGTCTTTCAAGAACCAAGCCGAAACGGAATACAAATAATGCAACTCCAAAGGCCCCTCGGGAGATTCGAACGCAAAGCTCTAGATGTTTTTGCTGAGATTTCTTGTTTGCAGACGCGATTGCGATATATCTCTTGTGTAAACTCAACGCGATCTCATTGTGATATGGATTTTCATATCGCCGCTAATTGAACAAGATGGATTGCGATGCGATTTTCTCAGGAAATCTGAAGAAATTTTAGTATCTATCTCGTTAGTTAACAAAAGTTAACAAGTTAACAAAATCAAACACAGAAACGTGGTAGATATATGGACCATGTGTAGTGTCTTCACATATTTTTTTTTTCAAAACAAGAGCGATAATTAAACATTTAAATATAAAAATTGAGACACAACAATTATCTAGCTCAATTGTCGGTAAATATAGCGAATAATGTATTTTGATTTCACCGAAAAATTCTCTAACGTAATGCAAGCTCTACTTAACTAACACGCCGAAAGAAAATTTCGTGAAAAAACAACGGTTTATAAAAATGGTACATTATACAAGGGGATCAATATTTGTATACTTGAAGAAGAGAAATATCTTTCGAAACGTTTTTTCAATGGAAAATACGCAAGCACATATATTTCGACACAATGAAGTTCTAAGATTTTCCTTTGTGATATTGTATCCGTTTCTTTAGAGAAATTAGTAAGCGGCTGTCATTGCTTGTCAATATCTTCAAGAGGGCATTGCATGCATATTTCTCGTTAGAAATACATATCACTTTTCGTTAGACCATATACAGAGCTTGACAAATGTGTGAATATAAGGTAAAATGATTTTTACAATCAGCATCTATAAATAGTGGCCTAACGATATGATAGTGATGACATAACGTTCAGGATGTTCAGTATTTTTGGTTTGTTTTCAAGTGCGCTAAAACCTATATATTACATGTATTTAAAAAACTGCAAATCCAATTCTTAACCCTTTCATGCATTCGCGAGACGTCCCCTCTTGAAGAGTAAAATCATCTGGTGTTGGAGAGTAAAATAATCTGGCGTCAGAGTAAAATAATCTGGCATTAGAAAGAGTAAAAATAGAATAAACCAGCGTTAGACAAATAAAATAGATTGGTGTTAAACAGAGTAATGTGGTCCAGCGTTATTAGACAGAGTAACATAGCCTGGCGTTAGACAGAGTAAAATAGCCTGGCGTTAGGCAGAGTAACATAGCCTGGCGTTAGACAGAGTAGAATGGTCTTGTGTCAGACAAAGTAAAATAGTCTGGCGTTAAAAACTTACACAAAAAGTAGCTTTGCTGGCACAGAGAAATAAGATAAAGTTGTCAAAACAACAATGCGACTGAAGGGTTAATCAGTATTGGTGTATTTTCAAAAGATCATTATTTCTCCAATCTGTCACTTGAAACTTGACAACCACATAACTCAACAGACGACTGAGTGGAACAACACGCAGCGTTTATACCACCATCGAAGAAAAGTTCAGAAAACTCGGAAAACATTGCACCTTTAATGAACCGTGCTGCTCAACACGTGCAGATTATACAACTGAACCCTTGCGGTTGTCAAAGATTTATCATTAACGATTAATGCAGGATATAATGGGAGTCGAGTGTACATGAAAGATGATTCTCTGTTGTTATTCTCGGTAACCAAGAGGTTTCTTTTACTTTCTTGCGCTTTTTGGTCTTCTTGTGCGCGTGGTAAAAGAATCTGTGGCAGTGAGGCCGCAAGAGTATCCGCTTTCTAACTATTACAGCGAGGCAAGAGTGATTTTCACACAGTGATAGTGACATTCACAAATAGCTACACTTATAACAAAATATTGGTTTCGCATCAAAAGCTCAACTTTTACAGATACCCTCGCTGGTGAAGCAGCGAGAGTCTGTATCGACTCTAATTTACAACCAATATTATTCACAAAATATTTACTACAACTATGTAATATAGAAGTTAATAATTTTAAAAATTTTGTAATACCACCCGAAGAACAAGGAAATTTTTGCCATTACTTGAGGAATAAATTACGTGAGTTTTATACCGAATACTGGAAAGAGCAGATTCAACAAGGTGGAAATAATGGCAAATTAAGAGTCTTTAAAAAACTGAAAATAAATTTTGGCTTTGAAAAATATCTTTCTTCAATTCGCAACTTCAAACATCGTCAAGCGGTTACAAAATTAAGAATTTCAGCTCATAAATTACCTGTTGAAACTGGTCGATACGGAAATGTTTCATACAGTGAAAGATTATGCAAACATTGTGATCTAAATGAGATTGGGAACGAACAACACCTTTTAATGTCATGCAGAAACACAAAGTTCGCCGATCTTAGAGTTAATTTTATGGAAAGTCTCGGTAAAATAAATAACTCGTTTACTAAATTTAGCTACCAAGACCTTTTTATATATGTCATTGCTATGCAAGACAAAACAATTATGACTTTGGTAGCTAAATACTGTTTTAATGTTTTAACAAGTTTTGAAAGTCTATACAGTAGTTGAGCACGTAGTTCAGTTTATATGTTATATGTATGTATCTTATATACCAAATCTGGTATTTATGTTGTTGTTTGAATAAATATTTCACACAGCAGGTCATATGAAAGTCAGGAATGATTATGTAACATAATTAGCAACAGATTCACCAGGCAGAACGCGTAAATAATCTTGCACATGCAGGGACAACAATTAAGGCATGGCTCTGACTTAAATACAAATTTTCCTATATCTTCCAGATTTTTGGTAACCAGTAACTTGCAGTCCCGTTTCCATGACAACAAGGTCACGCGACTCACTGGTGGCCATATTGAAATAAAAAAATTAAAGCTTCTGGAAGCATGCACGCGAATATATAGAAATTAAACCAATAAACAGTTTAATTTAATGCATATATATATATATATATATATATATATATATATATATATATATATATATATATATATATATATATATAAGATTGTATAACTTTCCTATAAAAACGAAAATATTGCGAACGATATTTCAATTTTAATATATTTTTGGTTTTTTTTGCAAGTTGATCATGATAAACATAATCAAAGTTTGCATGACATTAGCCTGTTTGTTTGTTTGTTTGTTTGTTTGTTTGTTTGTTTGTTTGTTTGTTTGTTTGTTTGTTTGTTTGTTTGTTTGTTTGTTTGTTTGTTTGTTTGTTTGTTTGTTTGTTTGTTTGTTTGTTTGTTTGTTTGTTTGTTTGTTTGTTTGTTTGTTTGTTTGTTTGTTTGTTTGTTTGTTTGGTACAGTTTTAGTGTCTTTCCACGCATTCACGAAGGTTCTATAGACCACTTTCATAATAGTGATTAATTTGAATATTCTTTTATGTGCATCTTAATAAGCCTTTCTGGCCTCGTTTTTGTGTCTGCAATTCAAAAGAATCTTTGCTTCATAACGTGGCCAGAAAGGCTCATTTAGATGCACATAAAAGAATATTTAAAGTGAAGGCCTTTATGAAAGTCAAAGAGTAACCCGACCATGTTCCTATGGAAACAAGGTAACTTACTACCTACTGACTGTTAAATATGTTAGACAAGTTTGAACGACTTTAGTCAAAATCTCGGGAAAATAGAAAATTTAAGTATCCAAGTCAAGAGTCATAAGCTTTATAGTGCACATGAGTGTAACAAAAATATAAGAGCCCAGCATTTATTTAAATCACGTGTTTAAATTATGCTGGACTCATATATTTATTACAAGATAACGCATTCCACCCATATATATCCCAAAGAATCGTTACAATAATGAGTCGCGCTTGTTGCCTTCATGATCACGGTTAATATATTGATTAACAGTTAATAAACTGCCTTTAAATTAGAAAACTCCAGCGCATTCAACACAAACTAGGAAAGGCGAAGTTGGATCTGCCTTTGATTAACTGTAAAATGCGCGACGTTATTCCTCACTTCTTATGTTTCAAAGTTGCCAACCGTCAACTTGTACATTGCGAGCGGCCAGGGTGCATTCCGCGCATGCTACGCCGGATATCTACGGCGTGGACTTGTCCTCGTGCTTGGCGTACTGGCGTGAGTTAACAAAAGTTTGATATCTTGCCGTATTGGCGTACGGCTTGTTCAATCTTCTTGGCGTGCAAACAAATGTGACCAGCACTTTGCCTCTTTTGGCGTATTATTTTCTTATTATTTTGCGTATTATTACTTATTATTTTCAAATATGCATGGCGTACCAAAAGGTCCAAAAAAAGATAATTGGTAGCCTTGGCGTAAAGCTCTGAGCCTTGTCGCCAATCCCCGCGTGAGACTTGCACGGAATGCACCCTGGGCGAGCAGAGTCTTCTTCTCCTTACTTCTCCGCTGAGAGAGAGAGAGGAAGTCTCTGCCGTATTCGTGACTGGTTTCCATTGCGCATGTATGTCAATTGATTGGTTACAAGCTCGAACCCAGTCCAAATCAGAGCAGAAAACAAAACAAAACAAAACAAAACAAAACAAAACAAAACAAAACAAAACAAAACAAAACAAACCAAAACAAAACAAAACAAAAACAAAAACAAAACAAAAACAAAACAAGAACGGTTTAGACGGGTCTTCGTCCTAAATCTTGGACGAAGCCAAACACGAATGCAGCAGAGCCTTCTTTTCTTCCTCTGCCTCAGCGAAGAAAGAAGGAAAAGAAGGCGCTGCTCACAGGGTAGTCAACTTCGAAAGTCTCCTGCATATCACTGTCAGAAAAACATTTTGGACGAAGAAATTCGAATAAAAATCTTATAACACCTTACTAAATTATCGCCATTTGATTGGCAGATTGATCATGCACATGGTATTTATTTTTGTTTGGGCTGCATAAATCCAATCGTGCTAAAACCTTACCATGAAACCTTGCAAAATGTTTTAAAATCTGAATTAAATCAGTGACGAGGATCTATTTTGCTGTTACATAAAACAAATTATAAATGTTTTCATTCGTGCAATGGCAGCCAAGAATATTTTCATTCGGTGAAAGACGAAATGTTCAAATGTTGACAGTTGACACCATCAATTTCACGAACGGACATTTCGAAAACTAGAATATTTCTTTGCAACAAACGCTTGTAATGACAAGCTTATGCTTGTAATGACAAGCTTATCGCGGGAAAATATAGCACCTATCGCTTACAATAACAGAAACGGCAGGTATAAAATCTATACTGCATGCCAACAAACCGCGGAACAAACATGCATATCTATATAATATTTACAAATGGAGCGATTAAAACAAGAAAAACAAAAAAATCGTTTAGTCCGTGTTTGCGATATTTGTTTAGAGGTGCTAAACTAATGTTTACTTTTCCATTTACAATACATTTTTCAAGAGTATAAGCTTTTCTTGCTTTCTCTTCATTACTTGTACCCCAAACACAACATTTTCAGAAAAAATAGAAGAAATCGAAAGAGATATCATCGCCGAATCGCTAACTTTCTGCCATGATGCTCCTAACTGTTTACATGCACTGTACTTCAGGTAATTATCTACGAATGTCATGTTTTCTGGGTGCTCAAAACAAAGATGGACAACTGGATAGCACCTTTAACGTGCTTTAAAAAATAAGACAAACTTAATTTTCGTTTCAGTCACTTTAAGCGATAAACCTCCAAATAAGTATAAATAAGGCAACATCAAACAGTAAAAAATGTGCCACACACAGGCAGTGCGCAAGGCTTAGGAAGACCAGTAAATTGATATTTACTAATTTTTCTTTAGAATTCTTTCAAATAAGACTAACTCAATTTTCAGGTGTAATAACGTTACTTTAATAATATTCAATTTTCCAACGTTAATGTATTTTGTGAGTTCGGATTAGATGTGTACCACGTGATACTCTATTGTCATGGCAACGCTCTTCATGCGTTATTAATCGTGCAGTAAATGTCCTAACACATGGATAATAATGCAGGGTTGCCAAATTTTTGAAAGTGTGAAGCTGCACCGAGGGATACAAAATATTAAACTGCTTGGAGTATTACAATTTCTTGAGGTAAGCTATTAGTTTAATAGATATTTCGTTCTTAATCACTCATTTCGCAGACGTAAATTTCATATCCAGTGTACTCAAATAGTCAAATTGAATATTAAAATGTTTAAAGCACTCTCGGTTCGTGTTTCGTATTTTATCGAAATTAAATGCGAATTGGAAAATTAAACTGGAGCAGTCTGAGAGATGGTTGTTGTGATCGAGGGATGGTCGTTGTGAGGGATGGTCGTTGTGAGAGATGGCCGTTGTGAGAGATGGTCGTTGTGAGAGACGGTCGTTGTGAGAGATGGTCGTTGTGAGAGATGGCCATTGTGAGAGATGATCGTTGTGAGAGACGGACGGTCGTTGTGAGAGATGATCGTTGTGAGCGATGATCGTTGTGAGAGATGGTCGTTGTGAGAGATGGCCGTTGTGAGAGTCGGTCGTTGTCAGAGATGCTCGCTTACGAGGGTGGTCGCAAGGAGAGCTTTGACTATAGGAGAGCTTCAACTGTATATACAGTATACTTATGCATCTGTCTGTGTTTATTGCACGAAATAAAAGCTGGATGTAACAAAGTATTTTCGATATCCACATTCATGTTTACTTACCCCAACGATAGCTTGATTGCAGACATCGCAGTGTGGCGCAAACTTCATATCGTAGCAGCCTTCACAATACAAGTTGTCTGATTCTTCAACAAAACCTTTGTTATTTAGCGATTTCCGACAACCCGCACAATTGAAATGTTCAGGATGCCAGTTGCGACCAAGAGCACTGAGAAACGAGCCCCTGGAAGTAAATAAACAGGCAGAAACAAGATGTAATTACAGGCCTTTGCTATAGTCGTGTCCTTCTCAGAACTATTCTTTTCTGTATTGTAACATTCATTTGGCTAATTATAGGGTCATTTGGTTGCACCGGGAAAAAGAGGTTGGCGAAATTATGAGACAAAAAATGGCTGAAAGTGAATGGGGGGTGTTTACGTGAGGCCGGCCCGAACTGAATTTTGTATTTTGTTGACATGAGGCCGGTCTTGAAATTATATGACCTTAAATTCCTACTGCGTCGGTCAAACAGCTTTTTTTTCGTAGTCCGAATCGGTTCGACTTTGACTTATGGATTCTGTTTATACATGGAAAGAGTTAGGCCGGCCTCAAAATTTCAACGTGAACTGAATCTCAGGCAGGATTCATGAAAAACGATCAAAACGTAAAAACACTACAAGAAATTAACCGATCTAAAGTCAGTCCGGCCTGAGTTAGGGCCGGCCCCGTGTAAACACCCCTCATTTGACAAAGGCGGCGGAACAGGGGGAGCTATGAGGGTTATAGCCACCCCTTCCCCAATACTAGGGAGTTTAAGCAAGCGAGGAGGACGACGACGACAGCAATCTAAAAGTTCAGTATCTAGCAGACGAATCATTTACATAGTATTAAATGCGTAACGTATGTTTTTCGACATCCAAAAAAGCTTTATAGTTCTAAAAGGATTTTGTCGCACAGTTTGAATCAAACTCAACTAAACGTGAAAATGTTGAATGTAGAACGGGGACAGCGTTAAGATATATTTTCTTTGTTGTGTGAGGAAAATTCTATTGTGTTAAAGACGTTGTCCTTGACGTTCGCGTTGTGTTTGCTTGACCTCACTACTTCTAGCAAGGGGGCTAAGCCCCCAATAGGCGAGTTTCAAGGTGTTGCGCACGCATCGTTTTGCAAAGGAATTGGCGGGCTCTTGGCGGGCTCTCCACAAAGTGAGCAATGGCAAACAGACTTGCTAGCGAGCCAACAACCAGCAGAATAACAGTGTTAAACATCCAGAAACTGTATCTATACTTTGTTTATCTTCAACTTTGAGTGGAGCTTGCCAGTTTTTTTGAAAAATGATGCGCGCGCAACACCCTGAAACTCGCCTATACCTGCGGCCGAGTTAAGACTTACAATTTGCTGGGAGGGGTGTGTGTGTGAAATATACTCTTTATCATTCTATTGATGAATTAGCCTCTCCATGCAATATAAAATATTGTGACAAAATAACGCTAGTGTAGACCTTCAAACCTTTTTTTTTTTTTTTTTTATTCGCTGAAAGTGAAGCATTTTATGAGGGCTTTCTATAAGTGAACACGAAGTTATCAAAATCATCTAAAGATTGATATTCGAGTAAATTAATATTCTGGTGACAAAATTAAATTTTTCAATATTTATCGTTTTACGGCCTTTTATGCAAGCCCATTCAACCTCGTGTGAGATTGTGTTTTAGCTGTAATAGTAAAAATTCGATAACTCTAAAAAGTATTTGGAATTTTTACAAACCCAGACTTTTTTTTGCTGCGATATTATTCTACCAAACCGCCAATTTTCAGAGGATCAGTATAGTAAATAGTTGTTCACTTAGCATTTCGAATTGGAATGAAAACTTTAATAAACAGAAGTGCTAATTTTTGTTTATGTTCATAAAATGACCAAATATTTTGCTGCAGTTAAATTATATCAGCTTTCGAATAACGTGTAGGTTTTGGTATATGCAATAAACAGTCGGAGCGCTATGTTTTCCTTAAAACGTAACCCGAAGGTCTATAGCAACCTTAAGTTAAACCATTCAAATATTACATAATGGAAAAAAATAATTGGCAAATCTTCTCTTTACATCATCATCCATCTTGTTTGCTTAGTAACTGTTTCCGAATTACTACCATTTCCATCACATGACCAGTTCCCGACTGTTTCCGACGATTTAACCAAATTAATTCGAAGGGAGGGTGTGGGTGTGTTTTAACTGCAACACCAAACACGTAGATTTTTAATGGCCATTTTTATACTACAGACGTATTATGCGTCTGGACGTACTTGGGCAAAGTTCTTTAGTGCATCTTTTAATGCGTCTCAAATTCCGTCTTGTATAAAGACGGTCTTGTATAAAGACGGGCATTAGACGCATTATGCGTCCGGACGAACTAGACGCTTTAAAGCGTCTTTATCGACGCACTAAATTATATAGTTTGCGATTGTCTGGACGTATAATGCGTCTGACCGTATAAAGACGGGCAATGGACGAAGAAAACAAGAACCTTATACTTAAAGCCTGCGGCTTTTCGCATCACGCCTGAATTCAAGACGTCTTAAAATACAAAACCTGTATACCTGGACAGAGGTGAAACTAAATATTTTAGTTTAACTCATTCCTGTCCGGGGGCTTCCCCAGAGGTGAATAAAATCGTCTGGCGTTAGCCAGAATAAAATACTGAAGACCAGTTCGGACAGGAAAGAGTTAAGCTTAGTAGACGAAAAATATGAGTATGAAGTCACTTACTGGATAATCTGTCCACAACCATGACAATGTGGATTCTGAGAATTAGTAGTAGTAGGGGGAGGTTTGGGCTTAGATGCGGGACCAGGTCTTGAATTGTATGCGGGACTTTGCACAGGCGCAACAGGGGTTGGTGACGAGCCGGCTTGACGACGCTCGGCGTACGCAGCCCGAGCGGCATCCGATGGCCGAGTGAAGTTGACCTCGGAAGGAAGGACTTGCATGGGTTTAACCCCAGGCGGGCATGGAGGAGGTTCCTTTGTATTCATAGCCTGCACAGGAGGCTTGCTACTAGAACGGACGCTCGACGTCACAGTGTACGGTCGCGATTGGTTCGACGGACGACCACGATCGCCTTCCGATAGCGAAAAGACGCTCGGATGAGAATCTAGGTGTAGGAAAAACGTTGTTTAATACTGTTAATAATTTCTTTAATCTTTATAAATTTAGCGCAGTTGTTTAAGGAATGAGGTAATTCTATGGAGCGCTAAAAAAGCGTTTTGTTTTGTTCAAAATCCTTTTTCGCAGTTTAATTCCGAGATAAATTTCCAGCAAAACCGTGTCAGCGTTTTCTTATGTGTCGACTTTTGCTGATTTTATTGCGACCAAAGTTGAAAATGCTGTTTTTCGACCAACATTCAGACAAAATAAGTCATAGATTCGAAACAAAGTAAGGCAATAAATAATAAAAAACACTGACACCGTTTTGCTTGAAATATATCTCGGAATCGAACTGCGAAAAAATGTTTTGAACAAAATGAAACGCTTTGTTCTTAAGTCGGCCCGAGTGAAACCCTCTGGTTTTAATTGCAAAATTTGCAACTATTATTGGCATGTGTTTATCGCAAAATCAAATACAAGATTGTATTCTACAAATTAATAGCTTTCTAACGATATCTATTTTATTTTTGTGGAATAAATTCTGACGAATTGAGAGCGCTTTACCGAAATGACCCTCTAAACCTTAATGAAGACCTTAACTGACCGGGGAAACTATAATAAAGACTTATTAACCGAGTGCGAGGTCTGTACGGGAAAGTATTTGCCTGAGGTTTTTGTACAAACCGAGCGACGAAGGGGCGAGGTTTGTGCGATAAAACCGAGGGCAAATACTTTCCAGTACAGACCGAGCAAACGAGGTTAATACGGAATTTATCATATAGCTATTGGTTCATTTTATTTTTAAGCTTCGAGCATTGTTTTCGTCTTCGCAGTATGCTGTTTACCTTACCTGTTGACTTTTTCGTGTCGCTTCTTGGCCTTCTTATTTACACCAGTTCGGCTTTTATTTGTCGTGTTTTTAGATAAACAGCTTTAAAGAAAACCAGCGGTGATGTTCCAAAACATTTTATTGTTCAGAGTATTTGAATAAAGATACTTATTTCTCTTTTATTTGAATTCAAATCAACTCAGAAATGTTCCCGCCAAAACTTTAATCAGCGTGCGTCGTTTTACGTACGAACCGGAAATCAAACCCAGCCATATAATAAAAGTGCTTATTTAACGGATGGAGGACCTTGATAAAAACCTCCAACGCATAGGAGAAAACCAAGAACTCTACTCACGTGAAGTTAATCTGGTCGCCCATCCGAGTACTAAGCGACCAGGCTTAACTTCAGCGGTGAGAGGCAGCGCGCTAACAGTATTTCGGCCACCCATGCCTCCCTTCTTCAAGAAAATTCTTGTAATAGACTCATTCAATATTATAAATATATACAACTTTTCGACTGATATTGCAAGCTTTTCAACAAAGTGGAAGCTGTGGAAGCCCAGATTCTGTGTCATAAGATTTTTCTTACCTCCGCCGTCGACTGTTCTTTGAAGGAGTTTAAACGATCGCGATTGGCCAGTCGGTAGTTGGTCATCCTCCGATGTAAATGCCTCCGGAGGGGGAGGAGGTAAATCTGCATAATAAAATGTACGAGGCATGTTAAACCCCCAGCATTTGTAATTCTTCTCATTTGAAACAAAGTTGGTCTGCATGTAAACTACTGAGATTAATTTTAATATTAACAAAACACTGCATGAAGTCTCGAGCGCGGAGCTCTTCATCAGAGCAACGTGCGATGAAGGACTCCACAACCTCGTCCCCAGGGCATTTTGCCTCCACTTTGGGAGGTCGGCGAAAATGGCCCTGGCATCGGCTGGTCGATTCTATAATCGGATTGGCCGGTTTAAAAACTTGATTAATTCAGATACAGTGTAATTTATTCATCAAAATATGAATTGCAATAAATCCACTCTGCGAAGTTCATCCAAAGAATTGTAACGATAGCTTTGGTTAAAGTCAAGCACAACATTAGATATATGTTTCTTTCCGACATTTAAATGTATCCTGGATAATCGTGGGGAGTATCATGATAAATAATGCTAGCCAGTTGCTTTTATGATAAAGGAAGGGTTCACATGAGTGATTCGGCAGAGCGTTAAACATTTCTTATTTATTATTCATGTATACGTATTATACAAAAACGAAACACAAAGACCGCATAAATTTTCTTGCCAAAACACCCCAAAATTCTGGGTGTCACGTGACCAACCGATGCCAGGGCCATTTTCGCCGACCTCCCAACGTGGAGGCAAAATGCCCTGGGGACGAGGTTGAGGACTCCACTCAAAACGTCAGTACTTCGTTACTAGAAACCTCGGCAGTTCACAACCTTTTCATTTTGCTCAATCCAAAACACTGCCTACGCAGCACTCTATAGTTTCTTACGCTGTAGGGACGTGCCGGATACTAGTTCAAATAGTTAATAGTTTATTAAAAAAACTTCACTTAGCAGTTTACAAATAAACTGAATTGTGTGAGTTGTACAAGAATCGTAAGATTAAATGTATATACAAACTAAAATATTTTACAAGTTACAAATGAGATAGTAAACAAAATTTTAAAATAAAACACGTTCGCTAATGTGACTAATTACAATAAAATCGAAATTGTAGAATTAACTATTAGCTATGAATCACAAATGACTGTGACTAAAACTTATATGACCTGTTTATTTCATTTGCGGTTGATATTACATAAGTGTTTAAAAATCTCTTGGTGTTCACACAGGGTACCGTGAACTCACGTTGCTTTCTCAAACAATGATGTTGGACAGTCCTTGCTGGAAGTAAGCAGTGAAGCTTATGATCTGGATTACCTTCAATGTTCTTAAACAGTTCTTAACCTACTTTATCGGATACATGATTTAACCAATCGGATAGTTATTTCAGTACCAGGTGGTTATTCACCGGATTAACGGATACACATGCACCGGATAGTACCAAGTTTAAATACAAGAGTTAGAGAATAAAATAAAAATAGTTTTGTCAGTGGAGTTTGCACTTGAAACGAAAAAACATGTATGTGTTTTCATTGATTTAACTAAAAGTGGTAGTCTACTTATGAATTCGTAACTTGTTAGACCGCGTTATACCCAGATACCCGATCCGGCGCATCCCTAAACAGCTGGTCTACATGTGATTGGTTAACTTCGTGGTTGCATGAGACCTAACAAAACGGCGTTGATCGTGAAGTCATTTAATTTTATGGATGGGCATCCGCAGTACCGTTATATATTAGTCAGCGTTCACAAACTACCACAGAAGTACATGCTCAGTAAAAGAATAACTGTGCAGAATGGATACGTATACGTGGACATCGCGAAGTACAGTAAAAGAAAGCCTCGCATGTTGTTTCTTGTTGTGTTCACATGAAAAAGATTGAAAGTTTTCGATCTGATCGTATCAAACTGATCAGGGGCAGTAAGACGCCAAAATTGTCTATCCCAATTTTTGAAGTGTTCTTAAAATAAAGAAGAATAGCCTCCCCGCTTGTTTAATTTCTCGTCTTGTTCCAAAGATATTTTGGGTTTGAAAAAAATGCAATTAGGATACCTTATGACGTTATCTACTCCATGCACTAATCTACGGAAATAATAGGTAGATTGTGCTGAATTGAAACTTTGAAGCTGTTCTGATAGGAATAGTACCACATGCGTGAAATTGGTGCGTGTCGGATTGCAACATGACGGATATCGAGGAAAGCACAGATGTAAACATGTGTCGGATTGACTTAACTCCTTCACTACCAAGGTCTCTCCACTTCACAAGTAAAATCGTCCGGCGTTATGAACAGAGTAAAATACTAAAATAAAAGTAGTGTGCAGCGTAGGCCATGTTGAAACAACAATCGAAAGATAATAAGGTTTGTTGTTATATAGCTTGAGTTTCACTGGATGCAACGATGACTGTCATTGGTCACATGACCTTAGCTAAATTTCAATGTGTACCGAGCGGGAAACAACTGAGAACTTATTGCCTGCTCGGTCAATACGTTTTCAATTGTTGCCTGCTAGAACTTTGAACTCTTCACGGCATCCTATAAACAAAAGCTTGTTTGGTACGAAAAAAAGAATATTTATAGGTCTTCAAAGCATGTGTGAAGATTAACTGGAGAACTGTATTGCTGTTCTTTTGTTCTGAGACTCGTATTCGTTTGGTTGAAGTGAAATTACGAAGCCAGGCGAAATGTTTTGGTAAGTCTTAGCGTTTGCTTTCCCTTGATAAACGTCGAAATTATTCAGCGAAACTCAAGCTATATAACAAAACACTTAATGTCTGATCCCTCGGGAAACAGTATACACTTGTTGACTAGCGCCGAGGGAAACATCGAGTTTTACAGACCCGAAGGCTTCAATGTCACCCGAGGGCTTTAGCCCGAGGGTGACATTGAAGCCTAAGGGACCGTAAAACTCGATGTTTCTCGAGGCAAAAGTCAACAAGCGTTTTGTTATATACCAAAGACTTTTAAAATACAAAACTGCCTTGAAACTTGCAAAAGGCAAAAAGACTTTGACTGTGACTTTGTCTTCGTAATTTTAATTCAACTAAACAAATACACCAGACTGAACAAATACAAATACAAATAACTACTTTAAATTTCTCCAGGTTTTTTTAGACATTCTTTGAAGATATGTATAGATATTCTTTCCTCCAGAAAATGGACTATTTCGTACAAAACAAGCTCGAAACAAGCTCTTGTTTTCAAAATGTTCCGAAGAGTCCAAAGTTCTTGATCTGCAATAATCGTTGTGTATTCACGTGATCAACGCATGATTAAAGCTGACGTCAGAGGGAAACATTGCAATGTTTCCCTCGGCAGAAAGAAACATTGAGTTTGTTGAACAACACGTGACCATGATTTGACCAATAGGATTTCATCTTTGGCAAAGGAAAGTCTTTGGTATATAACAATTAGTTTTGTTTTCCCCCGAGTCTCGATGTTTCTCTCGACTTCGTCTCGGGAAATATCAAGACTCTCGGGAAAACAAAACTGTTTCCCTCGGGAGCAGACATTAAGTGTATAATATACTGCTGAAAGAGAGAACGTATAGGAGTCTAACGTTTCGAGTCACGTTTCTCTCTGACGAAGGGCCTTCGCTCGAAACGTTAGACCCCTACGTTCTCTGTTTCGGCAGTAAATCAAACCTTACTATATTTCGATTGTTGTAAAATACAAAGAGTTAACTAACGTCATTTTCGATCCGATTCAACTGTCAATCGGCTTCACGTAAACAGGGCCTTACTATAACGAGAAAGACACTAAGTCAATCAGACCCATAGTCGCAGGTCACATGATTATCGCACGAGTCCAAAATACAATGGTATTTATTAGACTAGTTTCTAGGCCTTTCGTTTCCGGCATGATTTTCGGGAAGACTGGGGAGAGGCTGGAAACGAGAAGGCCTAGCCAAATTCGCAAAAGGTCCTGCCCAGAATCGTTCTGGCCCTTCGAGTGTTCCTGGCATCTAGCGTAGCGACAGTATATTACATAAAAAGCATAAGGATGTCTGCGAAGATCTTACTAAAGATCTTGGCGATCGAAATGAAAATTTAACGTTTAACTTTCAACTTTTGGTGGTTGCAGAAGGAAAGCTTAGTGATAAGAAAGCTAGGCTAGTCGCTAGTGAAATTTCGTCGATCCGAGGTGAGCAAGCTTGTATTATTTTATGCAGATGGAAATAATGTCGGGAAACGCTTAGGACATCATAACATGACAATTCTTCCTCAATAAACAACCAGTTTTGCTAGGCCTTCCCCAGCAGGTCCATTCAGATCACTTCCGAAACGTGTCAACCGAGGAAGGCGTAGAGACTAGACTATGTATTTGTATTTGTACATGTAATTTAAAGAAATTCTGAAATGGTAAAAGAAGATCTTTTACAACTTCTTCGTATTTTTCTTCGTTTTCGAAATATTTCAATTTGTTTGATATAGAAATGAGATCAATTACGTCATAAGCAGGGTAGCACATTTTCACACGTAGCAAATTCAGTTATATATCCAAGTTTGTTCAACAAAATCACTTTAAAATGTGCACATATTAAAATTCCTTGTGGCACAGACTGAACATTTCATGCTGAGCAATCATGGAGGTATATGGAAGTGGTTTTGCAATGTACGAAAATCCTGTCCCCTGGTTGCGACGTCAGAAACCATCTATTTACATACCAAACAAGCTAAACAAGCTAAACGAAGAATGACAACGTCATCAATCATACAGAAAAGATGTAAAATGTTTTCCAACACAATTTTACAATAAAACGTGGAGTATCGGTAAACTTGAAATAGCCATATATAATAAACGATTTATTAAAGTGCCTACGAAACAAAAATTATGTCTGTCTTATTTGAAAGAACATTTAAAATGTTAGAGTAACATCGTTTGACGTTTTTCGTTTCTATGCTTCGTTCTTGAGATATTTCAGTTTGTTTGATATGCAAATTAACATTTTGACGTCACATGTGCATAATGACTTACCGAGAAAAGATATATATCTTTGCTATTATCAAACCAAATTAATTTGAAGGAAGCAAGTACTTGTGTTTCGCCCAGAACATCAAACATGTACATTTTCAGGTGATTATATTTGACAATAGCAAAGATATGTAACTTTTTTAACTCATTATGCACGTGCGACGTCAAGATGGTTAATTTGCATACCAAACAAACTGAATTGTTATATACCAAAGACTTTCGTTTGCCAAAGATGAAATCCTATTGGTCAAATCATGGTCACGTGTTGTTCAACAAACTCAATGTTTCTTTCTGCCGAGGGAAACATTGCACTGTTTCCCTCTGACGTCAACAACGAAGAAGGAAACAGTGCAATGTTTCCCTCTGACGTCAGCTTTAATCATGCGGTGTTCACGTGAATACACAATGATTATTGCATCAGATCAAGAACTTTGGACTTTTCGGAACATTTTGAAAAATGAAAACAAGAGCTGTTTCGAGCTTGTTTGCTATGAAATAGTCCATCTTCCAAAGGAAAGAATATCTATACACATCTTCAAAGAAGGACTGAAGAAAACCTGGGTAAATTTAAAGCTGTTCTTTGTACTTGTTGAGTCTGGTGTATTTGTTTAGTTGAATTGAAATTACGAAGACAAAGTCAAAGTGTTTTGGTAAGTCTTTTTGCCTTTTGCAAGTTTCGAGTCAACTTGGTATTTTGTATTTCAAAAGTCTTTGGTATATAACAAAACGCTTGTTGACTTTTGCCTCGGGAAACATCGAGTTTTACGGTCTCTCAGGCTTCAATGTCACCCTCGGGCTAAAGCCCTCTGGTGACATTGAAGCCTTCTGGTCCGTAAAACTCGATGTTTCCCCCGTCGGTCAACAAGTGTATAATATCTCACGAACGAAGCAAAGAAACGAAAAACTGGAAAAGACGTTACTCTATCATTTTAAGTGTTCTTTAATTTTCGTTTCATAGGCACTTAAGGCTACATTAGATGATGAGGGTATGTTTTGGGAGACTGACTTGTGCGCGGCGAATTGTCAGTAGCGGTATGTATCTCAAATTTCCAGTCAAAAAAGACAAATAATTTGTGAAAATATAAATTTGATGAGTATTCCTTTCAAGCTTTGCCTAACAGAACCAATGTGCGCTTGTTTTATACTTTTTAGTGGATATTTGGATACACGGTATTCTTTTCAGATCTGCGTTGGCTAAAACGACAGAGACCAAAATTCACTTCTAACGAGGAAGTATTGAAAAATCATATGGCGACAGACTAACATAGAATAGTCCATAACAAAACTAATACTGTAAAAAAAATCTAGTAAAACCCGAGATTTAAAGAATCAGTTTTGTGCGCCAATTTTGTGGAAAAACCCATGGTGGAGAACTCTCTATACACAAGTGAAGTTTAAAATAAATTCTTACCGAATCTAAATTTCCATAATCAGCAACCATTTGGCTTTCTTGACGGAAAATTTGAAATATATAGCCCTAAAATTTGGTGCGCAATGGCCAATTTCCCCAAACAATGAAAAACAGTCATGTAATGTATAGCCTTAACCTCGTTTACTCGGTTTGTACGGGAAAATGTCCGACCTCGAATATCAACCCGATATTTTCCCATACAGACCTCGTTCTTGATTAATAATCTCTTAATCCAATCCGCAACCCAGATTAATTGCTAATACGTGTATCGTGCAAGAAATCAATTAAAAGTTAAAAAAAAAGAAGTGCGTTAGGGCGTGTTACTGAAGGAAATAAATGTTAGTCTGGAGTAAGTAAGTCTGTCATCATGTTACTGGTTAATGGTTAATAAGAGATTAAAATAGATACCATCATCGTCTTCTTGATTAGTAAGATGTTTTTGAAGCAGTTGGAAGGATCGCGACTGCACCTTCGCACGATCGTCAGAAAGTTCACTGTCGAATATGCCTGGAAATATTTCATCAAAATCATAAGCGTAATACAAGGGAATGCAATGCCTAATATCGCCTTTCCATTATGCGACCAAGAAATTACATCAACTCGCTTAGAATCGATGGCCCTTTTAGCGAACTAAAATTACACAGATGTCCAATCAGTTGTGGACATTCTCTGCGAGGATATTAACAAACTTGTACTCAGTCTTTTAATAATTTCTATAGTGACTAGGGTATAGCTATATTTAGATGCACATAAAGGATTGCTAGTATTTAAACTTAATACATGCACTGTATAGCCATTATGAAAGTCGTCTATCACTATGGACGTTGACAAAGTCTATCCCAGGCTCGTGCAATAACATACTGTACTGTATTAATATCTTGGATGAAATTCTGTCACATCATAAAAACTTTTTTCCCCCTTTTTTGTCTGTCTGTTTTGTAGTGAGCATGACAATGTGTATTGTATTAAAATATTGCATTAAACTGAAAGAAATGTTGTTGCTATTATTGTTTATACATAGTGTAAATTAGTACGTTAGTGATTAGTTATAAATTATTTGAGTGCATAAAAGGTTAGTGATGATTAATTATACATACAAGCAACAATAGGTAGAAAAGGTTTTGTTAGATCTTGCATTAGAAAAGTTAATACTCAAAAACTTTGAGCTCTACACAAGACATGTAAATATGCTAGCCAGATGCTCTAACCATTGACCCATTAGAACTCAAATGGCAGGCTGAACTTAAATAGTACTTAAACCTGTATCATCAGGGCCGTAACAGAGGGTGGGCCCGGGGGTCCCCCCCCCCCCCCAACAATTTGCTCTGGCTCAACTGATCAGCGATCGTTCATGTTAATGCGATAAAGAACATAAATCCTAAGACCTTAACAATTAAACAAAGATCAATTTTTTATTGGTTTAACCCTTTCCCTAGTACGCCGCCCTGTACCGCCCGCAGAAAAAACGCCACCATTTTCCAATGCCGTCCTGTACCGCCCTGCAAAACTGCAGCTACTACCCCTCCTCTACACAGGCTGTCTTTGTCTTTGTTGTAGAATAAATTGCCAGTTATTGGCCAATCAAATGGCGTTTACTGCGCGTAAATTTCCTGCTTTGTTATGCTAATAAATGTTGCGGAACACATGCTAATTTCCAACGACGCCGTAATGGCGTCGTCCTCTTCTAAATTTCACGTGAGCAATATGATTTTAAAATGTTTGGATCTTCTGGGTTAGAAAATAAAGACAAAGATTCAGATATTGATCTAGATGTCTCTCAAGAAAGTGATAGTGCTGAAGTTAGTGAAAGCGAAGCAGAAGGCAGCGCAGAAACAGCAGGAGAAGACGAGCAATCTTGGACAGTTCAACCCGTCTATTACATAGCGGTTAGTGATTTTATTTCACCCACAGAACAGCCATTGAACTTCCTCAAGACACAACGGAGTTAGATTCATTTAAACTTCTGTTTGGTGACGATATCGTGCATCACAGTGTTTCAGAAATGAATCAATACGCGGCGACGCAAATTTTGAATCCATAGAGGGTCGGTAGCAACTTTGATGGTCGGTAGCATCATTAATCTGTGCCCAGACTTCCGCCAAACTCTCTATTCTACCAAGTGTACACTTAAACCATTATTTTTAAAACATTAAAATATTAACTTTAGGCGCTAATTATATCATTAAAACATTAATTTTAGGCGCTAATTTTAGGCGTTAATTTTAGGCGCTCCCATGCAGGGATTAAAAAAATCGAGGGGCGAATCACTGATTTAAGTTACGTATACCTTCAGGAAAAATCACAAAAAAATCATGAAAAAATCATGAAAAAAATCAAAAAATCACGAGAAAAATAAAAATCATAAAAAAATCAGATGATTTTTTTATCACGTACACTTTTTTAGGAGTGATTTGCCCATCGAAAAAAATGCAAAAATGCACTAAGAAGAAGAAAGAAAAAAGTTAACGTTAAACTACGAAGAAAAAAAAAATAAATTAAACTTTAAAAAAAGGCTGAGACCTGCTCTGGAATTGAACTCTGCTTTTATGCATGACAAAAGTGAACATTAACCCCTGCACTATACACTGACAAGCACATACATATTTCATTAAAATAAGAATATAATATACCACCAGACTACTTTGTCAGATCCGTACCCGGACCCAGTGATCTTATGCTATGTTATATTTTACTTTATATGAAACTCGCCCGAATTTGCCAGTGTAGTGTAGGGGATATAGTGTTTAGATTTGTGATGTCGATTAGCCGGAATCGAGATCCAGACCAAGCTGCTCCATTCTATTTTTCCTTAAAATGTAAGAATTAGAGTTAAAACCCGCTTGGTGGGTCTGTCAGGCTAAGCAGAAGAGTAGACTTGCTTATCTATCGGTTAGTGTATAAGTTAGGTTGCAAACCTGCTTTCTGGTTTAGGTTAAGAGATAATTCAAGTTTGCGGATTAAGTCTTTAAAAAAAGCATCTAAAGAAAGAAAACTATTGTTTTCATTTTCCACTCCAAAAAACGAGGAGCTTGATGGAGGTCTGGGCACAGACTAATGATGCTACCGACCATCAAAGATTCTATTGGCTGTCTACGGATTCTAAATTTGCTGCAGCGACGAGCAACAGAAGCTTTCAGGAAACCCACAAAGGGGTCATTCCATGTGAAATCAACAAATAAAAATTCAGATTGACACCCACTCATCTCAGATTTTAACCAAAATTCCACCGACTAGAGGTATTAGTGAGATATGAAAGCACACCGAATTTTATCTCAATATCTCTATTTGTTCCTGAAATATCGGAATTTCAATTTTTGTACCAAAACCGGTGTCGGTTACAGTAATCTAGCGTTTTGTATAAAATGGTACACAAAAATGTATGGTATTTCGACTGTCGTTTTTTGTCCTTTAACCCTATGGGCAGGAAAACTGGTGATGTACCATTTTAAGACATGCCAAATTAGAATATGATGTCAAAAGTACCATCACTTGATCAGAAATGCTCATTTTCTATGTTTGAAAACAGACAACAAAAATATAGATTTTCCGAAACTGGAAAAAAGTATCAAATTACAAACTGAAAATTTTCCATGTTGACCATGTAGCACCAAAACCATTTTTGGTGTGTCACATGTATATATAATAAGGATTACTTTCACCAAGTTTTGGCTTGGTGTCTCCTCTATTTGCTGAAAAATAAGCTAATGAAGATATTGATGAAATTTCTTGGAAATTCTTGAATAATATAGAAAGAACTGGTGTCGTTTTAGAAACTTTAAAAACCAGAATTTGCAACCTGGTCTTTAAGAACTTGACATTTGATGTTCAACACTGTCAGTATCTTATTTAATAGTGCATGTACTTAAATTATGTTATATGCTACCTCTGAGTTATTCAGCAAGTGCTTGTTCAATTATGTTGATGTCTTTGTCATCCAGCTGGTACTGTCTTCATGTTACAGTGACAGGTGCTCCAATGATGCAGGCAACATTCACAATTGGCACAAAACATGTATCATCTTTCTTTGGCCAGGAGAAGGATCTTGCTGGGTAGCTCGGATGCATGAATTTGACTTTAACATCATCATGTTCTTTATCCACTACATCAACGAGTCCAACCCAATATTTCTCATAATAGGAGCAAACCACAAAGTCGGATACCTTCGGATTAGAGATGAGCCGATTACGAAAATTGCCGATTAGTGATGCCGATTATTTGGTGGCCGATTAATACAAATAATCGGCCGATTAATCGGCATATGCCGATTAGTGCTACGTTGTTGGTTACCACTCCCTGCGCGGTTTTGCAATGTTGTAGGGATTGCTAAATTGCAACAAGATTTGTGAAATATAACAGAAATGTTTCGTGATGATTAGTTTTGCGTGTTTTGAGAATCAATTTCGTTAGTATTTGGCAAATTGTGATGTAAAAACAAAATATCTGCTTTATGCGGTGCTAGCCTGTTTCGTTTGTCTGTGGAAATGTTCCCTGCCTCGCTAAACATACGCTCTGAATAAACACTTGAATTGGGAGGCTCATACTTCAGCACAACTTTAAACAAGTTGGGATAAACAAGTTTCTTTGCTTGCCACCAAACATAAGGGCATGTTTGCAATGGCTGTAGTGGAAGGGCAAGAAAGGCGTCGATTTCTTCTTCAACTTTGTGGCTGGCGTTGGAAGTTTTGTCACTTGATCCAACAATCTCGTCGAAGCAAGACCATAGGTCTTGATGAGGTTCAGTGCTGCGGCTCTTTTCCTGGGTTGAGATGTTCTCGGTCGTTACTACCTCAACCGGTGAAGATCCTTTGCCATTTTCTCGTGTTGGTTTTAAAATTTAAACTTTTAAAAGCGTTTCACAAATCTTTCGACAGACTAGAGTTCCGACGTTCCGGTTCATTGTTTCCGAAGTCGGCGACAAACTTTGTTTTGATGCTCGCTATTTGATCGGCTGCTATACGTAACGAATTTGCAGAGTTCGTAAACTTTGGCAAACGTCTGACTGCGGAACTCTTCCGTCAAGAGTTGTGTGAAACGCTCTGTAATCATTGTGAAATAAGGACTATTGTGTTTGGGCTTATACAGTTACGGACTTATGGTGTGTGTGCTTGCGTCGTTCATGAAAAGCTTTATTTGAGACATACACCGACTATTTTGCCGATTATTCAAAATAATCGGCCGATTACCGATTATTTTAAATTTGCCGATTAATCGGCTTTGCCGATTAGTTTCCGATTAATCGGCTCATCTCTACTTCGGATCTACCAGCTTCACTAGGTTTGTCTTTCCCAACACCAGATTAAACTCTAATGCATATGATTCATCTTCTGAAACACGTTTGGCTGCCATTACACTCTCAGAGAGGGGGACAAATTGATGAAAGCTCCTTGTGCCAGGCAGAGTACTTGCACTGCTGAACCTTGTCTCCAACATGCTCCTGACAGGAACCATCTCTTCTGCTGAAATAAAGTTAACATGAACCCCCTTGATTTCTTCTTTACAGTACTCAAAAATTTGCTTTGCTGTCAAAATTGGACGTGAGTGTGTTCTCTGTAGACTGGCTCTTGCTGTTAATTGCTTCAGTGTACCTCCAAGTCCATCGCACGGAGATTTGCCATGGCTTGTAGCGAAGAATGACCAATCACATTTCACATTGAAGTCCTTTTCGTGAAGGCACAAGTTGATGAAATTCTTGTAGTTCTTGTATTGTCCAGCACAGCCATCACTAAAGTAATGCATCATACTCAGCGTCGTGAAAATCTCCTCCTTAACATGTTTTACAGTTTGCTTTATAACTTCATAGACAAAACATGTGTCATGATTCAGGTCATCCGAGATGAAACAAAGAGATTTCTCTGTAAGTTTATTTTCTTTGATATAGTACAAGACAATTGCATGTAGGGTACACGACTGCTTGTTCCAGTGAAATCCTTGGATTTCATCTTGAATTATAAATTGATAATTCTCTGCAAAATCTCCCAAAACAATCACCTCATTCTCTTTCAGTTCCTCCTTACACTTCTTGAGATACTTTGCCTGAGCTTTTGCAATGGAAGAATGGGCTGTGAGAGTGTTAAGTTTCTCTACAAGAAGGGAAATGAAATCTTCAACCGGAATGATCTGCTCGACTAGCTCTGAGCGGTTGACAGTTGTCCATTGTTGGAATTGTATGGTGAGTGGTTCATCTTCATCACCCTCATCAATTTCAGGTTGGAGTTGTTGAAACAAGTAGTTTTCCAGATCTTGAGTGTCAGCTGGGCAGTTGGGACAACGGTGAATCATACACTCTTTGGAATCTCTGCTGCACACCATCATGTCCATGCGTTCATGGAGATTTTTGTCAAGGTTTACTGCACCAAGCATCAGAACTACATTTTGATGAATGGTACACACACAAACGGAATGGGTTCCTGAACATCCAACCAACACACACCATTTTGGTCTCAAACTGCAAAACTTTGAAAATCCTACTTTTAGATCTGGATATTTCTGTTTGAATGCAGCATATAGTTCTTTTAAGTCACAAAGCAGCAGCCTTTTCTGCTTGTGAACATTTCTTGCAATGCTAACACAATCCTTTTTGCCTGGCATAAGTCTACTGTACTCATCATCGCAATGAAAATCAACAACACATCTTTTTGTTTCTTCAGATAAAACTTTTCCTTTCTTTGGTCCTGATAACTCTAAAATACCCCTTTCCTTCACTAATTTTCTTGCCTGCCTGACCATGTAAGCAGAAACGTTAAATTCATTTTTAGTTTTTTCAATGGACCAAGAAGGTGGAGCAATAGTCAGTGTTTGTATTTTCTGTCTTCTGTTAGAAGACTGTATCTTGTTTTTCATGAGATCAACAAGTCGGTCTAAATTATCCGCTTTTTCCTTTATTTCTTTGTAATTGTCAGGTTGACTGCTCTCTGATAGTTCTAGATCTTCTGGCATAACATCAATAACTTTTGCAACTCGTTTCTGAAGCGTAGTTTCTTGATCTTTCAGTTTATCGTGAAACTGTTGTAGTTTGCGTTTACCCAAAGTGACTTTGGAATGAGAACCAACACCATGTAACTTCACTGGGCTCAAATCCATCTCTTCAAAACTTGTGTCAAGGTCATGCCTCAAGGTCATTTCTTCATTGCTCCCAGAAGACATAGTTTCTACCTTTCGTTTCCTATATGTGAATCAGATTCATCTACAAACTGCTGATCCTTCTTATTCGATGCGGCCTCTAATTTACTAGTAAGTTCTTTGCGACAAGTTGGGCATATCTTTTTTCCAGGAATTATTAAAATGTTTATGCTATTAAAATCTTCAGCAGTGTTCAAAGACACTTCTCACAGTGAACCCTTTATTGGTTTTTGGTGTTTTTCAAAGGGCTGCAGCAGTTTCTTTGGCACTGTGAATATCTTGTAAGAACTGCCTGCTCATGATGCAGACAAATTTCATGTTCAGGACTGTTTGAAATTCCTGTTCTCATTGATATCAATTTGACCTGCTCTGCTGTTAAAATGCTGAATGATTTCAGGCCGGTTAACCTTGTATGAACACCTAAATGACACTCTTCTTCCAGGTGGTTTCCAATGGAACAATCCTGTAATTTTTCTGTTGAAGACATCCTTTTCTTGAGAGTAATAGAGTTTGAGAAAGTTTGAGCAATGAAAAGTTTGTATTTAAACTTAGGATATACTTCATGTATGCAAATTATTGTGTACCATCATATTTTCCTCCATTGAAATATACCAAAAACCCAAACTTCTGTTTTGAAGACCAATGTTTGTCATAGATTTTGCTTAGATTGATGTGTCTCAGAGGTATGATAGGCAAATAATCTTTCATACTTAATTATACATAATGATTTTAACACAAAATGAAATATTTGAACATATTGCACTGGTTTATAACAATGATTGTATATCTGAAGTACTATATAAACAGAATGGTAAAGGTATACCATACTTTCTACCATATTTGAGCAGAATTTCCAAGAAATTTCATCAATATCTTCATTAGCTTATTTTTCAGCAAATAGAGGAGACACCAAGCCAAAACTTGGTGAAAGTAATCCTTATTATATATACATGTGACACACCAAAAATGGTTTTGGTGCTACATGGTCAACATGGAAAATTTTCAGTTTGTAATTTGGTACTTTTTTCCAGTTTCGGAAAATCTATATTTTTGTTGTCTGTTTTCAAACATAGAAAATGAGCATTTCTGATCAAGTGATGGTACTTTTGACATCATATTCTAATTTGGCATGTCTTAAAATGGTACATCACCAGTTTTCCTGCCCATAGGGTTAAAGGACAGAAAACGACAGTCGAAATACCATACATTTTTGTGTACCATTTTATACAAAACGCCAGATTACTGTAACCGACACCGGTTTTGGTGCAAAAATTGAAATTCCGATATTTCAGGAACAAATAGAGATATTGAGATAAAATTTGGTGTGCTTTCATATCTCACTAATACCTCTAGTTGGTGCAATTTTGGTTAAAATCTGAGATGAGTGGGTGTCATGCCCTTGTTGAGTTGATATGGAATGACCCAAAGGCTCGAAAAGCCAACGGCAGTGATAGCAAATGACGGCTGAGAAACGAGTGCGCTCACTGTTGTGTTGCATTGTGCAAAGATCCTTGCTTTCTTTTTTTTATCATAGTCAACTTTGATAACATTAAAACATTTCTTTTGACTTAATTTGTATATAGCAAAGATTTGTCAAGTAATATAAATGTATGTTTGATGTATTTGTGTTTGACAATTGTCATAGTGGCAAATTTGAAAAACTTATTACAAAACTAATAATATAGAGGGCAAAATTTCCCGAATATGATTGGCTAATGATGAGGGCATTTTTTTGTAATTCAGGGCAAAATTACTTGCACTTGATTGGTTCCCTGATCAGCAGTACTTGCATGTGATTGGTCGCTTGGTTACTTAGCAACAGTGAACCTCAGAGGACTGACAATGTTTTCAACAAATCTGCAAGGTTTTTCGGTCTGAAAATGCTTTTTTGTTTACTTTGAACTAATTTGAACTATTGAAGGAGTGTAAACTATTAGTGAAAATGAATACAGTAGAAAATTTACGAACTTTTGCCTGTGTTTACAAGAAGAAAGCTACATGCACAGCGATACAGCGAGGGAAATTTGGAATGCACATGTACTTTGACATTTTCTGGACACAATATAGCTCTTAAATAATTTTGCCCGCTATATTATTAACACATAATCGCATGAGTTCTCGTAAAATTAAGGTTTACTTTCACTCGTGTTTTCAAAACCTTACAAATTACCCTCGTCACTTCGCGATTCGGGCAATTTTGTAAAATTTTGAAAACACTTGTGAAATTAAACCTTAATTTTCCTCGGCCCCATGCGATTACCTATACAAAATTTCAAGTGTGATTACGCTTGTTCACAAGGTCAAATTGATTGATTTTAATGGTGAATCTAAATAAATAGCCATCCTACTGTTCGTTTCTGTGTATTTGTGTATAATATCTCCTAATTCTACTGAGTATGTATATTTTGATTTGTACTATGAAATGCATAGATCCCTCATTTATGCCAGGAAATATTATACTAGAAGTTACTACCGCAAGTGAAGTGCTACCTCGAAAGGGACAAAAACCTTTAGCCTATTCCACAGGCAAATATCTGCAGTCTGTGGCCAATGTGACGCCCACTCCACCCAAGATTACCCACACCACCCAAGATTGCTCACACCACTCAAGACTGCCCCCTCCACCCAAGATTGCCCACTCCACTCAAGATTTCCCACTCCACCTGAGATTGCCCACTCCACCTGATATTGCCCACTCCACCCAAGATTGCCCACTCCACCTGAGATTGTCCACTCCACCTGATATTGCCCACTCCACCCAAGATTGCCCACTCCACCTAAGATTGCCCACTCCACCCAAGATTGCCCACTCCACCCAAGATTGTCCACTCCACCCAAGATTGCCCACTCCACTCGAGATTGCCCACTCCACTCAAGGTTAGAGAACAAGAATGATTCATTGCCAATTTACAAATCCTTCTGGCGTATGTGATGTCTGTAAGTTGTAGGAAGAACCTTCCTACACCACAAAACGTCATAAAATGGTCAACATACATACAAACATCCCTCGCAAAATCTTGATTTCATTGACGACTATACCTAGCTCAGCAAAGAGGGCTGGACATGGACATGGACATGAGACAGTTCCACCATGGGGTTATCAACATCACACGCTTCATTGACATTTGCTGTTGCGGATGTTCTCACCAAGTATTTTAACATCGCTCTCTTTAATATTCATGTAATCATGTTCACTACAGCAAATATTGCATGTAAAGCTGCATGTAAACAACAAGGCTCTGAAATTACTGGAAACGAGAATGGTGTAATTATTTTAATACGATCCCGGATGTCAACTCTCGTCTCCAGACTCTGTGCGATTGAAAATTTACGTGATATCATATTGCCGATATATGAAAACGGAATACGTGTAAATTCGTGGTTCTTTCTGATTTAGTTTATAGTTATTGTGGTAAATATTGGTATTTAAGCAAGAATTTCTTGGTATCCAAGCAGGATACCAAGGTTTTGACATCTGGTACCCAAAATTAAAAACTGGTATCATCATGATACCAGGATACCGCAAATTTTGAACCCTGCTGAGGGGCATGACTCCACCACCACCCCTAGTCAGTGTGGTCAAAGTGGGTCCCCCCTAATGGTTTCATCTGGTTACGGCCCTGATGATGTACATGGCAAGCCAAAAGAAAAAACAAATGTCCCAAACATGGATAACTAACCAACAAACAAACAAACAAACAAAAAAAAACCCAACAACAACATTCCTGACTAATTCATGATGTACAGTACTGAAAAACCAAAGCAAAGATTGTCACAGATTGTACACCAGTAATAAAAAAAATTTTCCAAAACATACCATCAAAATCATCAGAGGTACGTGCAGATGATGCCAGGCCAGAATCAGTTGATATACTTGAACTCTTTAACATCCTGAGTACCTCAGAATCTTCAAAACTGTCAGGATCTATAGCAGGCTTTCTACAGAAATACAAACATTTAAAAGTATATAAATTAATATAAAAATAAAATACTGTAAAACACATGCTTTAATTATTAAATACATGTATTTATAATAAAAACAGAATATAAACTTACGATACTGGTTTGACTTGTACAGGTGAACTTTGAACACCAAATGGTCTTGGTTTGGCATTGAACTTGTGATCCGCTCTGGCAGAGTGAACTGTATCAGTGATGACTATAGGTGATTTTGACCCCATTGATTGAGCTATATTACCAGGTTTTCTAAAACATCATTAAGTAAAACATTACCTTAACACATAAGCTTTGTTGCACTGTATAACTGTACAGTACACATGAATATCTAATCTTTCATTGATTATAATACTGTATAAACCCTTTTAGTACATTTTGTAGATTAATGCTTAAGGTTAAATAAAGGCTTGCTACAATTTTTATTCATGAGTTGTGACATTATAATGAGCAAAGACTGCAAGTAAGAGCTACAGTATGCTATACAGTTGGAAATGCTATGCAACATAATTTGAAACTTGGCAATGAACTTCTGAACAGTGTGCTAAAAAGTAAATTGAAACCAACAATAACCATGTGTGAGGTCTGATAGTATAGGAAAACATGGAATCTCTGTATCATGCACTACATCTCCATCGTTTTTGCTAGCTAGGAAAAATGTTACAGTACATGTATATAACTGTGTTTCGTGGGATACATTATTGAAGCCACTATGAACTTACATATGTTAAAGCGAGATGACTAAATCACAAAATATGTTTAAGATAGCTGTAATAGCCTTTTTTTTTTACTCTGTCTAATGCCAGATGAATTGATGTTACTGATCAAAGGAAGAATCATCAGCCAAATGAACCATCCTATACACAGCAAATTGGGTTAAGGTGGCTCTCTAGAGTTTTTATATAATGCATAACTAGAACTGTGCCCATGACGGTCCATATTCGTAATTGATTAATCATTGACAACAATCAATTAATAATCGATTAATCGTATTAAAAAATCAACACATGTTGCCATTGTTTGTCCAAATAAAGGGGTGCTTTTAAGCTTTTTACCACTTCCTCAGAGATAAAAAAGAGTCAATTAATCAATTAATTGGGCATAACTATATTTGACTAAATGCTTATGGAAGGCTGGAAGCCCAGTTTATTTCCCTTGTGACTTATGTTCATGATATTTTCCAATAAGTTAGTAACATTCTTGCAATTAATGTTGCACTGTTTGCTACCTTATGAAGATTGTTGCCATTGCCTTAAATTTCATGTCGTGAAAGAGACTGGCACTGTCCTGGAAAATCCATTAGTGACAGTCCCCAGCATGGTGTGAAACAAAGGAATATTGCACACTGGAAGCTGTTACTAACAGATTTTCCAGGACAGTACCAGTCTCTTTCACGATATGAAATTAGGCGATGGCAACAAGTGTAAAAGATAAAGGATTTTTCCATATTTTTCTGCCATTTTTCTCGAGTTTTCTATGGTGAAATTTTTTCAAACTTCAGTCTTACGGGACGACTTTGAGAAACATTTTACATCAGTGCAAAATAAATGTAGGGTTGTTTCAGTGCAAAATAAATGTAGGGTTGTTTGGATGGTTTTGTCAATATCACCAAATATGTTTTTTGACATTAAGCAAAATTTGTTCCACAGAATTTTTTGAAAAAAGAGAATTAAAAAGGAAAAAGCTTCCTCTTGAACTGTGCAAACTTTTAAAAAAATTCACTAAAGGAAATGCGAAAAATTTGCTTTCATTTGGGGGCTATTTTACGGGTGCTGATGTCATAAAATTTCCCAATTAATTATCAGTCATAAAACCCAAGGGACATCACTTTGTACATGTAATTATTTTAATGTTTAGATTGTTATAACACTAAACACAAAGCAACTGTAAAACATTTGGCTTCAGATGCACACATGTTTATACTGTAGCAATTAACAAAGTGGACTGATCAAGTATATCTCTATGCACATCAAGTCTCCTCAATTGTACATTTCATGCAATTCAACCCACACATTTGTTCTCATGCATCACCTCCTAACAATCAAGTTTATATTGTACAGTACAAAACTACTGTGTCCTATATCTTGAAGTCTGTAGCACATTCAACTAGACTAGATCCCAAGGATAGTGCAAAGTTTGTAGTCAAAGATAATAACAATTTTTGCCATGTGTAAGCATGCCGAGCTGCCAGCCCTCAGCAGCCTGCCAGCCCAGTGTCTAAAGCAAAGTGCACAGTTAATTTAATACAAGCCAAAACTCAGACAAATAAGCCAACATAGAATCACAAGGATTCTTAAAAGAGTCATTTTCTCTTGTCAAGAACACAAAAAATTATAAACTCCAACAAACATGAATACTGTACAGACATCTTTTGTCCCCTTTGCTATTGTTTTCTGGTCTGTTGACAAGACCTTTTTGAACTCCTCAGAATCCAGACAAAAATCGACTAAAATCTGCACAGTGGATGTAAAGATACATACATTTTTGTTGCCATTATAAATTACTGTTGTGTATTTACACAAGTAACAAGATTCACATCATGTACAGTAGTTGGGTGAATCATCTGCCCAATCACATGCTAAGTTCACTCAGTCAGAACCATTTATAGAATACAAATAGTAAGCATTCATATATGTGACCAGGGTTCTTTGTATCAACATGCCAGACCATACATATTTATTCATGCCTTCCACTAGACAGACAATAAATCCTTTCATCCAAACTATATTAATTTAATTAGTCATGCAGTTTAGCCTAGATACTGTAGTACGTTTCTCGGCCAATCAGATTCTTGTATTTACCAGTTGCAAACAAAACCACACGTGCGCAGTGCTATAATTATGTTAACAGGACCAGGGATAAATTTCTGACTCTGACTATAATTGATATATACCAGGATTTTACACGTCTTTCAAGAAATATCAATAGCTATAATAATGTAAAAACCTGTCGTTCAGGGCTTACGTGTATATTTGTCATATATGAAAGACTAGTACTAGTGTTTCACATTTTCACTGGTATTAATTTAGTCTTTCAAGTATTAACTGAAGGGGGCTGACCATTTGACTTTTGAGGGCAGGGTTGAGTGATTTCAGAAGAAAAAAATCCTGCAAGGTCAGGTTTGGGATGGAAAAAAAAGCATGTATTGAATCACAAAGAGAAAAAAATATCCTACATCAAGTTTGAGCAAGAAAAAAATTGTTTTGGCTCAATGCAGTTGTTCACAGGGCAGTATCGACTGGGTTTGAGATGCCAGTACACCAGTTTGGGCACCCAAACCGAGGTGCCCAAAAAATATAAACAAACTATTGCTACTGAATCTGAGGGTTTTTTCAAAAACCCTACAAGAATTTAAAATCACCCCTCAGAATGTTAAAAATTGAATCTCAGAATACAGGAAATGGCATTTCCAACCCTAAATTTCAAAATTTTCTGGATCCCCCTTGAGGGTCTCGTGCCTTCAGTGCTGACCAGTATGCCCAAATAATCTCTGGATATGGCACTGTTCAGAACTATTCTCCTTTACAATTAATATATAGAACAATGTCTAAAATGAATTAAATACATCCAGATCAGATGTTTTCTCCATGTGACCCACATAAATGAAACATCTGCAACCAGTGTCTGATACATGTGTCACTTTTCAGATCCATGGAATTTCCAGTAAATGCATAAAAACTATTCCAATGTGTAATTTCGAGCTTCGGCGAACAATTAATATACTATCATCATATAAAATTACAACACACGTTACTTTTGTCTTTGTGCCAGACTTGCACATTTAAATGCAATGTATAAACAGGGCCTATTAATGCTAAAATGCTCAAAAAAAAAGATCTTGCCGAAGCTAAAATGGTGAAAAAAATTCACACATAGTTGTGTCCTGGGAAAAAAATATTCTTCAGCAAGATGGGTACTGAAAAAAAATTCATGCCCAAACCAGATCACCCCTCAAAAGTCAAATGGTTGGCCCCTAAGACAAATGTTTAAATGTTGGTTCCACCCTGTGGAAAGTTTAGACAATTTATATTGCTCTATGTATAGTGTAAAATAATGTAACTCATCACAATAGTAGAAGTTTCTCTGAGAGACTGCACTAAAACAAGCAATTAAAGTGGTAATTATTGTAGTTATTACCATTATTAAATAACCTAATATTTAATACAATTCAATTGTTGTCATGGAAACTTCAAACACCTTTGTTGGACAGCAAGTATGGCACCAGACGACAAATTATAGAACACGCTCGACCTAAATCCACTGGAGAATAATTTAAAACATAAACATAAACATAAATAAATGACAGCAGCGATAAGCCAAATAATTTCCGTTCATAATACAAATTCCAAAGTGCTGTTTAATAACGTTAAACGTGCTGATAGAAGCATAATATACAGTACACACAGAAGTCTTCGATTAAATTGGAAATTCAATCTCTACAAGTCGATGGGCATGCATGCAAAAACTGCCCACACACAATTCGCACATACATGTAATTGCAACATTTTGCAACATTCAATTGTAACAAAACGCCGCCAAATCACAAAAACATTCGCGTAAGCACGCCTCGGTTTCTGGAATGAAAAAAACTCGCACCCAAGAAATTAAGCGATTTAAATCAACTTAACTGCAAAAAGAAACCAAGCATTTGAGACGAGCATATTGGACAAGAAAGCATCATTTAAAACACTGGGGTTTATTACCAACGAGATACACTTGACGACAGACGAGCGGTGTGTGACCAGACGATATAAAGAAAATTATACAAACGGGGAAAATTATACAGAGGGGAGCCGTTTGAGATATTTAATTAAAGCAAATATCGGTTCCGTAGGTCCACAAAGTTAAGCAAAGATAGCGAGAATATTTTGCTAATGGCAACATACCGGAGTGACATGAAATACGAATGAAAGTCTGACACAGACCAAATTATTTTACGATGAGAACTTTATGGGACACTTGACATTTGCTTCTGAATAGGTTGTGTAGGCAGGACGCCAAAATAGTCTGGCCTTTTGATAGCTGTACAACCACAGTTTTTAATACAAACGGCGTTCGACAGTGGCAACCCGTTGTCAACTACAGCGGTGAAGGTGCACGTCGAAATACCGAACCATAAGGTCAAATTCCCGAACACGACAAACCCCGACAAGCACTATAAACATGTATATATAAACAGAACAAACTGGACTCGAACAAGACCCAAATGGGTCGGGCAAATAGCAAGAGAAAGCACTCACCTTACTAGTCTAAGCTGCAGCGAATCTTTCGATACTTTGATTAAGTTCTGGGCGTCCAAATGAACCAGATGGTCAGTAGGTTCCGAGTTAATCTCTTCGATTAAATCACCTTGCAAGATTCCCTGTAAATCGGCTTTTCCACCAGGAGTTACCTTCGATTAGAGAGCGAAATAAAACCACACATGTAAACAGGAGAGCGCAAACAGAGCAGAGAAATACAGCTTAAGTGTTAACAAGGCGGTAAACATCGCTTTCGACCAAACAGATCGACGCACTGTTCGACCGTGGTCCCTTTCGATGTTCTCCCAACATGGCGCAAGCCAGCAGGCCCGCTTACGAACTCGTTTTGAACATACCCTAGCAATAGATAGAGGCTTCCCAAAGTCCTTTCCCCCTTGTAGACGAAATCCCCACGGTCCGCCGTTGGTTAAGATGGCAGTGTATTCGGCTGTTGCCATTTCAATATCGCCAACTGGCTAAATCAAATGTCGACTCCCGGTGGAACAAACTTTAGTTCGAGCGCAGTAATTCCCCGCAAGTCACACGCGAGAATGTTTACGATGCGTTTCGTGATAATATTCGGATCTCTGCCGCGATTGGGCGACAGACAATGGCATTATTAAACGCGCTCCAACCATTGGCTAAACGAGAGCTACATATGAAAAAATCTCAGTTACACTTCCCGTTGCCTTCCCTTTAACTCTAGAATTGAATAGATTTAGCGGAGAAAAACTTGCAACACACTTACCTCACAATGTCATTCGTGGTATGCAAAACACAGTCCGAGCGATAATGTTAACTTGTCTTCAGAAGGAGTCGGCTATTATAGCTGTGTAATTGGATGAGCGTCGGAACGCCTATCACTGGCAGTGGAAATTCCTCTGCCTGCTCTAGCATTGCCATATTTGGTCATAAATTGTAACAATGTTTCGCTGCATTTGTCATCAACCTCGGATCAACGTAGCCCGACTCCTACCATACTATTCCCTTGTCCGTCTTCTCGACAAGTCAAGCAGGATTTACAAGAATTTCTTTCGTGCTGTACAGATAACGACAGATGCAAGACAACCAAACAATAGTCACTATAATAATGCGGGTATCAGCGGCTTTCCCGAGGGGGCGACCCCCGGGCAACCCACGGGCAACCCACGGGCATGGCACGGGATTTGTTTTAAAATCACGCCCCAGAGACAGGGGATTTAGCCTACTTTTGTATTTTGTCAAATTACCCCCGGGGACTTCCCCCCGGGATTTGCACATCTCCTGCTGTTACATGGGTCAGCGGTGATTCGTCGAGAAACGAACAACAGGAGCTGTCTGACATTGTAGTCAGGTAAGTGTTTGTAACCGAAGAATCCTTCATATTTGGGTGAATAATTAAGTCATCCATCACCAGTAAATGTTGGAAACAAAAGAATATTTGTTTGAAACTAAGGATGAAAACTTTTTAAGCGTTTTGTGAATATCAGTAATGACTAAAAGTGTTTTTTGTTTGTACGAGCAGCTGATACAAAATTAAGTCTATTAAAAAAGTTGTCATTTTAATAGCCTAATTGCACACTGTACTTTATTGATATTAATATATATTGCTGTCGTTGTGGTCAGTATTACTTTGTAGTAATTAAATTTCTTTATTAAACTGGCTTTTCTTCGAGTTTTGAAGCTTTCTTGTGGACTTTCTACTAGCACAATTGCATTTTCTTTGCAAATGACCATTGGAAGGTCTCCTTTTGGAAAACATTGTTTCCCAAATTTCCCCCAGGGGTGGGGGTATTTGTCACAATATTTCCTCCCAACCCAGGGGCTTTAGCATCCTTTTGTCAAGGGTAATTTGACAAATCCCCCTGGGTCCCCGGGGTCGCCCCCTCGGGAAAGCCGCTGATACCCGCATAATAATAATAATTGCAGTCCGCGTCTGTTTAAATTGAAGTGAAATTCTCTTATTAAAAATAAACACACCGTTACTCACATTCCAAAAAATTTTTGTACTTGTCTTGGTTATAAGATATATTATAGAAGCAATATCTTCTGTATAAAAGTCTCCCCATTTCTATAGTTCACTCGTACCTAACTATACCAGGAGTTCTTCCAACAATCATTAGGGATAATGGGGACAACACGAGGATCTTTAGACTTAATCCTCGTCGTCTCCCATTATCCCTATAAGCGTACTTCGCTACGCGACAAAAAATTCTCTTCTTTATATGACCAAACATGTTTATATGAAAAGCTTAAGATTGAATGTTGTCGATCTGATCAAACAAAATGGCTGAAATCAATATAATCCACACGAAGTTGAGTGGATTGACTTGAGATTCAGGCAAGAATCGGCTTGAGTGTTGGTGAGGGTTTCACTTGAAAATGATTTAATACGCATGAGTGAAGTTAGTCGCGTGTCGTGTAACATTGCAGACCTTAAGGAAAACAAAGAAAATACTGCGATATTAATCCCTTCTTGAAATCTGAACTGATGTACCTCTAGGGTTTAGTCTTTTCCTCCAGCTAAAAATACATAAACTAACAATATGTGGATCAAAGTACTTATCATTTTTTTAGAAGTAATATTGGACATTTCACCCGATTGCATAGCATGTTCTCGGTATTTTAGGTGAAGGAAAATTCGAGTGTAGAATATATACATTTTAAGACCAAACCGGGACCAGTTGCGAAAAATTTAAATGCAACTACACAGGCCTTCCGGCAGGAAATGAACCCACGACCTTGCGATTCTAGTGCAATGCTCTGACCACTGAGCCACGGAGGGCGTTGCCGAGAGCTCGATCGCGATAATATATAATAAGGTGGTAATGCCAGGAGAGAATTGGGTATATTGTAAGTAATATTGGGTTCAATTCCTGCCGGAAGGCCTGTGTAGTTGCATTTTTCGCAACTGGTCCCGGTTTGGTCTCACAATGTATATATTCTACACTCGAATTTTCCTCCACCAAAAATCCCTAGAACATGCTATGCAATCGGGTGAAATGCCCAATATTATTTCTAATAAACCCAATTCTCTCCTGGCATTACCACCTTAGTGTATACAGAACTCGCGATCAAGCTCTCGGCAACGCCCTCTGTGGCTCAGTGGTCAGAGCATTGCACTGGAATCGTAAGGTCGTGGGTTCAATTCCTGCCGGAAGGCATGTGTAGTTGCATTTTTCGCAACTGGTCCGGGTTTGGTCTTAAAATGTATATATTCTACACTCGAATTTTCCTAGAACATGCTATACTTATCATCATGTTGTCTTAATGAGTCGTATTCAGCTGAAGGTATAATTATAACCGAATGTCGATATGGCGAATACTCCTGCATGCATGTTCAGTTGCACGGTGTCTTAAAAGTTCACGAGTGGTGTAGATTATAGCTATATTGTAGGCATGTATTACGAGTATATATAGTTAACTTTTCTTGACTATAGGACCCTGTTTACATGAAACGTACTGCATGACAGTCGAACTGGACCCGAAAAACGTTAAGTCAATCCGGCAGATGTTTTTATACATGAAAAAGCCGATTTGTTTGAAAGGCTATTCTAGTCTAGTTTGGCAACGCTATTTTTAAAGACATATCAAAATGGGCACACGTTGGCACTTTTTTTTGTTTTGCGCCCGTTTTCAAAATTATGCGACCAGGCGTCGAGTCTGTGAAGCAGACGGATTTCCAGTCCTCGCACGAAGGAACACGCAGCTAACACCGCTGCCAAACGTTTTGCGCATACGCGACGTCCGAGCTCGGCCTCAGAAAAAGAGCGGGAAAACACTGAAATATTTGGACTGGTCCGAGAGTCCAACTAACACAAAAGTTAAAATTATAAGCATCACTACCAAAAAGATAAGGTAGGTAATTTATCAGTGCATGGCTTCTTTGTCAATATTGTAACAACCTCGTCCCCAGGGCATTTTTCCTCCACGTCGGGAGGTCGGCGAAAATGGCCCTGGCATCGGCTGGTCGATTCTATAATCGGATTGGCCGGTTTAAAAACTTGATTAATTCAGATACAGTGTAATTTATTCATCAAAACATGAATTGCAATAAATCCACTCTGCGAAGTTCATTCAAAGAGTTGTAACGATAGCTTTGGTTAACGTCAAGAACAACATTAGATATATGTTTCTTCCCGACATTTAAATGTATCCTGGATAATCGTGGGGAGTATCATGATGAATAATGCTAGCCAGTTGTATTTATGATAAAGGTTCACATGAGTGATTCGGCAGAGCGTTAAATATTTCTTATTTATTATTCATGTACACGTATTATACAAAAACGAAACACAAAGACCGCATAAATTTTCTTGCCAAAACACCCCAAAATTCTGGGTGTCACGTGACCAGCCGATGCCACCCAACGTGGAGGCAAAATGCCCTGGGGACGAGGTTGAATATTGTAACATATTCTGAATTTACCCGTTCGTAATTTTCTTTACCCATTTTTTAAAACACAAATGAATAGTCGAGCCTTACTTAGTCTTCGCTGTATGGTTGTTGTCGCCACGGCTAGTTCCCACTTCTCTTGCAATGTTTAGTCAGCGAATTCACGCATGCGCAAACGTTCGGCAGCGGTGTTCTCGCTGCGAGCTCTCCAGGGCCGTCGAGAGCCTGAACGGGCCCCGGGTCATAATTTGCGTGGGGGTCCCTCCGATATTTTTACCAAGGTTTTACTGGGCCCCAGCGGTAAGTTCTTGATAACTATGATAATATATGATCTATCTTCATAGACTGAATTTTTAGCGACCCTCTCCCCCCCCCCCCCCCGCGCTCTCGACGGTACTGGAGCTCTCGCAAGCTCGCCGCGAGTGTTTTAGCGCTCGTGGCAGATAGTTGGAAATTTTGAATTATTTTGTACTCGCTGCAAGTACTCGTGGTAAATAAACCAATCAAAACAAATCATGTCAACATTTCAAACTCGTTAGTAATTCATGAGGAAAACTGCAAAAAGGAAATCATTACCGTGTCGATGGTTAATTTGCGTGGACATTGAAGGAAGAAATTACATAAATTAATCGAACTTCCACCTCGATTTTCTCGTAAAATACCGATTTGTTTAAGATGCTATATCAAACACTCAGAAGGGTGCTTCATCAGGATATCCAAAGTGCAAACACCTCGAAGTTTGTTCAAAAAGCTCGGCTATCGTTTCATCAGCCGTGAGTTATCACAACGAGCTCGAGTTGCGTTTGGTGGAAATACAGTGGAAACCGTGCGAGTATTCGCAGCTGCGAGTTGCATTCGTGCGAAGACTGGAAATCCGCCTAAGGCTCTTTTCCAGTCATCACAAAAACCAGTTCGCAGCTCGCTGCGAGTGTTTGCATCCAGAATTAAAAACAACTCGCAGTGTTTGTTTTCTCGTTGTGAGTTCTTTTTAATGAGATACAAGTACTTGCAGGATGCTACGCACTAGTTTCTGACGAGAAAACTGAAGCACTGCGAGTTGTTTTTAAAGAGATGCAAACATATGAAAATTTAACAGCAATATTACCCGAATTTACCCGAAATTTCTTTCAAAATGTGCCCGAAATTTTCATTTTTAAAACGTTTTTTTTTTGGGGGGGGGGATGCAAACACTCGCAGGACATTTTCTTTTGTCTCAAACTCATTAGTTCTGTTAGTTCTGCCCAAGAGCTCACAAGACAAAGGGAAATTTCCTGTCCAAGGAAAATTCTCCTGAGTGGAAATGGCTTTATATAAGACTATGTGCACAGGGTAACGTTTCCGAGCGTTTTCGTATTGTTTACTGTTCTCAAGGAATCGAGAACAATCAGCTCATTACTTGAAACAATACGAAAACGCTCGGAAACGTTACCGTGTGCATGTAGTCTCAGACTGCCCCTCGACCGCTCCCTGCTGGAAGCGCCAGAGAAACTTCCAGGGGGGAGCGGTCGAGGAGCGGTCTGAGTAGACTAGGCCGGAAATATTACAGTCGACATGTGAGTTTTATGGCAATTATGGCAAAATAATTCAATCTAGTTAGAAGGTAAAGAAAATCGCTTGACATAACAAGTGATCTCTAGTATTACTGCTGTAAAATTTAATAGTGAATGAAAAAGATGTCTAACAAATTATGTCATCAAAATTATAGGAGCATACCATACATTAATTGTTCTTCAAGACATATGCATACACGCAGTAAAAGGTACAATAAATGTTTGCATATTGATAACATAGATTTTGCATGACATTGACAACTGACAATTTTACTCTGTATATAGACTTGCCAGTTCACGCTCTCAACATAGCCTGTCACTGACATTTGACTATTTGTCATCTATATCGACAATATGCTATTTAATAGCATATTTTTCTCGTACGCGTGGACTACATCTTGTCAGTATCAGAAAAAATTATGTTGATAGTTCAAATCTTTGTCAAGAACTATATTGTCACCAGTGCCCAACAATCTTAACCGTGCATGGTCCGTCCATACATATATACAAATAAATATTCAGATCACAGAAATTCGTTCGCATTTCACGTTTGTCCACGCGTGTAAAATGACTCCACGCGTGTCGAGATTAGCACCCTCACCGGGCTCCGGGCCACAGAATAAGGATCAACCAGAAGTCCAACTCTCTGTCGGCACCTTTGATGTAAGCGTCCTCGGGAAATGTCGGCTTGGCAATCCCGGCGCCATTTTGAAAGTAAGTGCAACGGGGAAATTATCCCCCTCGTCCTTACGACCCTCGGGCTCCTGTAGTCAATTACTCTTGCCTTCTTGTGACCTTTTAATTAACTTTATATTGTTATCTATATATATAAATAATATTTAGTTAAGTAAATAAGTAATTTACTTTAGAAAACGATTCTTTGGGGATAGAATTCTTTGACCACGACCTTATTAAAACTTCAGTGAGCGGATACTACGGGTAAAAGTCCGTGGCAAAAAAGTTCTGCACTCATGAAGCGGGTTTTACATTTCTCGATTTTGCCAACACATTTGTTTATAGAAAAAGATTGCTAACAATTTCGGAACTACGCATTGTTGAAATACATCGGGTACGTATGTTGTTAGAAATTGTATAAGCTTTCATTTGGTATATAATTCAAGTTTTAGTGTTACCTGTAACTTTTTAAAATGTTCAAAATGTTCTCACCATTGTTCGTAAAATAAGAATTGTATAATGGGAAATGGACTCCTCACAAGTGTTATAGAATTTGGGATTTTGTTTTTAAATATTAAACGCACAGCCCTGAACAAGATATTAAACAAAGAGTACTGTCAAGTGCTATTCATGTCAGAACGTTTAATTTTCTTGCTGGGAAGTATTTTAAAATATGAAAAAAAAAAACATTATTATTTTTGACGTGGACAGTCTGAAATGGATGAATTTCTTAAGTTTGTTTTGCCTTTTGTTGCTTTGGTGTTTGCTATATATATGTTATTGACTGAGCGAGAGGTCCGTACAGGAGGATACTGCACGGCCGAGTTCTTTTTTCGCTTGTTTGTGGACCGAGCCGTAGGCGAGGTCCACAAACCAGCGAAAAAAGAACGAGACCGTGCAGTATCCTCCTGTACAGACCGAACAAGCTCAGTCAATAAGCTATTTATTATATGGCAAAAGCAAAAACAAAAATTTAAATTGCTTCTTAAATGATATCTAATAAAAACAGAACTTGTTTACAAAAATTCAACATTTTCAATAAAGCCGGTAAATGGTTAATTAATTTAAGAACAGCAAAGGAAGCCAGCTAAAAAATTGTTCTCTAAAATGTTATTGGCTACCAAAAAAAAAAGAACAAAATGTTCAAAAATGCTTTTAATTTATTCGTCTTCGCTATCGGATTCAATAAACAGTCGGCGCCGCTTGCGGATGCATTCAGTTTTCGAAGGCGTTTGAGTAACTGGGCCGCTCATAACCTGGATATTGAAAGAACAGTTTTCAAACGTAGCCCCATGGAACCGGCAACTGTTATTTAATAAATCGCAATGTTATTTAATAAATCGCAATGTTATTTAATAAATCACAATGTTATTTATTAAATCACAATGCGATTTATTAAATCGCATGTGCTATTTATTAAATTGCGTAAAAAATACTAAATTACGTTTAAAATACGTTAAATAATTTTTTTACAAACGGCGCCCTATATTTCCGTGGTCGACGACCAGCTTCTTTTTCTTCGACTTTAGGACTTCTTGGGACAATTTAAATTCATCCCCCTTCAGCAAGTTTGCCGTAGATCCCTTGCTGTTGAGATACCGTTGGATACTTCGTTGAAAAGAAGTCAAAGTTGAGGGTGCGTAGACTTCGCCATTTTTTTTCGTTACATCTTTGAAGAATGAGCAAAGGAGAAGGTTCAACTGTTCAAAAGGTATATCCTCTACTTTTCTCATCTCGTTTTTTGTTCACAAAAGTTATACCAAGTTTGTAAATCGTACTTTGTCTTCTGTTTTGTACTTTTTGGCTGTTGGTCGGCGATAAAATTGCTGAATTCATTCATGTTTGTGTTGACGTCGCGGATTTCTTCAGTGTTTGTTTCGTTTAAACTTCCCAAAACATTATCTTCTTCTGGATAATAAAAAGCATTTGGGTCCTCCTCACTCTCTGCAGACATTTCAAACTTAAGGCCGTTTCACAAAACAGAATTTTTTTAAAAAGATATAAAAAAACTTGTCAAAGATTTAAAATCCAAAATTTCCCGCCAAACCTGAGCTGTCCGTACTGTTGGTTTCCGACCGCTCAGGAACCAATCAAAATGCTCTATTTTGGTAGATGGACCGCTCAGAAACACTTGCCATATAATAAAACCTCAGAACGACTTCTGGCATGAACCTAAGATATTTCTTGAACAGAAGCTAATTCAAATACGAAAGGAGTGGAAACGTTTGCAGATTTCTAATTGAAGTTGAAAACGTTTTCGGTGCAAATTAGTGATCATACCTTTTGAATATATGAAAAAATATTAAAACTTTTATGGTCAATGGTCAGAACATTTTGAACATTTTAAAAAGTTACAGGTAACACTATGATTTGAACTATATACCGAATGAAAGCTTATAAAATTTCTAACAACATACGTACTCGATGTATTTCAACAATGCGTAGTTTGGCGAAATTTTTAGCCATCTTTCTCTATAAACAAGTGTGTCGGCATCATCCAGAAATGTAAAACTCAGCTTCGTGACTACAGGACTTTTTTGCCACGGACTTTTACCCGTAGAATCCGCGTACTGAAGTTTTAATAACCTCGTGGTCAAAGAATTTCATCTCCAACGAAATATTTTCTAAAGTAAATTACTTATTACTTAATAAATATTATTTATATATGTATAGATAACAATATAAAATTAAATAAAAGGTCACAAGAAGGCCAAGGGTAATTGACTACAGGAGCCCGAGGGTCGTAAGGACGGGGGGGATAATTTCCCGGTTGCACTTACTTTCAAAATGGCGGACTGGCGCATGCGCATAAAAATAATGGGACACTTTTTTCCGAGAGTTGGACTTCTGGTTGATCCTTATTCTGTGTCCGGGCCTTCGCCCCTACGCACGGGCTCGGGGATTGAAGCACAACAAGATATATCCCTTTTAAATGCGCTCATTACCGGGCCGAAAGAAAGTCCAAAGAAGTTAAAAATTCGGGAAGTTGCGACAAAATTGCAACTGAAATCACATACAGTTATACATCGCTTGATATTTAGTCCAATAGCAACTAACCAAATTCTCGGCAAGTTGAATATAATGATTCAAAAATCAATTATAGACCAGTCATTATTTATGGTTGGGGTTACGGCCGAAGAAAAAATGGTGAGGTAAGTGAAAATTCTAAGATGTAAAAGATTGGGTAAAAAATATTTCCGTCTTATAAGGTTGGGTAAGAATATTTTCAAAGTTAATCATCTAAAATGTCAATAAGAATATTACTTGAAATCTCTTTTTATTTGGTTAGGCATGCACTTTAGATTTAGCTAGTACATCAATCCTCTTCTTCTTAATTTGCATCCAACCTTTCCTTTCGGCTCTTTCTGCTCTTTCCCCGGCCCTTTTTCATCTACAGAAGTCAAATCAAATCTCTTTTTCAACTATTCATTCCTTAAGCATTTCCTTAGATTGCATGTGTGCAATTCATTGCTTACCCAATTCTTTGGCTCTATATAAGTTATCTGCATAGTTCTTTCTTGCTATATTCAATAGTAATTGCTTTTTTCCTCATGTATTGTTTTTATTGTGGTCGTAATATGGTCCAGTGCTCTTTGGCTCTCACTCACATCCTCAATCAGAAAATACTTTTTCCTTGGGTGAGGCAAACGATGTTGTTTACGTATACATGGTTGGTTGTTTTAAACTTTTGGTCTTGATTGGGCTGGGTAAAATAGTTTTTCTTCGGCCTCAGCCTCAGGCATAAAGAATGATCGGTCCCTTAATATAATTCGCTATTTCAGCCTTTATTTAAGATCAAGTTTACATTAATTTGTTATGTATTATATAAATCTAGTTCTTTAAAGTGAATTTTGAACCTAAAAAGACGAAATTATAATTTCGTAGAGCGCTACTAGATCAATCAATAACAATTTAGTATAAAATATATATCTAGATTGGAATATATCTTAAAATTAAATTTAATTTGTATATCCATATTAACTTAATGGAAAGTTAAATTACTATGTTCTTCAGTTCTATTTCCATAATTAAGTCTTCTATTATAATCTATTCTAAATGCAAACGCCAGACGATTTTATATTCTACATTTGCGAGCAATTAGTGAGATGTAACAGATGTCCCTATAATATATGGAAACGTTCGTTAATCCCAAATACTACAGTCTCATATAAGCAAACGCTACCCTAAGAGCACAAATGACTATGAATTTGCTACCTTAGCTTATTCGCCCAAGCCTCAATAGATCAACGCCAGTGGTTAGGGCGTCTAACCGGTCACTTCGAATGTTGCAGATTTGATCCTTGTCGTACATATTAACCACGCATGTTTATAACGAGCCACGTATGTTTCTGGGAGTTTTTCATTCACATTTTGCTTAATGTTTTTAGAACCCAACAGAGTTTCATTAATATAAGTTGTATATTTCATTCGAACTCCTATATCTCAAAGTGTATGAAAACAACAAAAATTTTGATTTTTTTTTTTTAAATTTTATTTGCAAATTGTATTTTTCAGATTATTTTTGCATGCACAGTTTACACGCGTGGAGTCATTTTACACGCTTGGAGAAGCGTGATATGCGAACAAATTTATGTGATCTGCTCGAATACTTATTTATTTATTTATTTATTTATTTCTATGCATGGTACGTTCACTTGCGCGGTTAGGATTGTGGGGCACTGCGAACAATAAAATCTATTCTTGAGAAAAAAACTTCAACAACACAATTTGTTCTTGACAAAAAGACTTCAGGAAAGGCTTTTTTGCCGGGATACGTATATCCCGTTCAAAAGGACAGAAACAAATCAACGTTTACGTATAAAGCAAAACAACATCCTTAGTAGAAGAAAACCCGTCACAGTTCACACTAAAACTCGAAAGGAGGAAAAAGCAATAGCGAAAAAAAAACCAACGAAGAAAAAGGCTGAAAATGTAATAAGCGAGCTTACTGTAAAAATATGGAGCAGTCACTTTCAGTATTAAATCAAGAACATTTAGTGGCAATGCTGTTCGAGTTTCGCTGTATTTAATATAGATCCTGTCACAGTACAGTAATTTTGTTTTCGATTTCGCGTGTCCTTGAAGTATCTTAAAATATGTTTTTGCTTATCTCCTTTTAAATATTTTTCTTATGGAAAAACGGTTAACCACTTGTAAAACTTAGCGTAGCTTGTTTATAATTTGGCATAAAAATCGGTGAAGGAGCAATTTTTCGTCATATAAATGCTGCATGTTGAAATATTACAGATGTAAACTGCGTGAAAACAGTTTTAACTAAACACTTCAGATTTTGAAACCAAATTTGTTTTTGCTATTCTAATTTCTAAGTGAATTTGAAATGCCATAAAATTTAATATAGCCGTGGCAACCAGGCAGATGTCCAATGCCTTTGAAAAATGCAAATATTTTTAGATGTTTAATAAGCAATGTTCTTTGTAAACATAGAAATAAAGAACTGTAAAATATAACCCTAATATTTCACTAATACTTGACTTGCTTCAGCAGCCTGGTGGTACTGAAGATTGTCAGTTCGCACGCCAAAGAAACCACTTTTATAATAGTGATTAATTTGAATATTCTTTTATGTGCATCTTAATAAGCCTTTCTGGCCTCGTTTGTGTGTCTGCAATACAAAAGAATCTTTGCTTCATAACGAGGCCAGAAAGGCTCATTTAGATGTACATAAAAGAATATTTAAAGTGAAGGCCTTTATGAAAGTGGTCTATAGTCGAGTTCAAACCGTGGGTTCGACCTCCATTTTACTTCATCTCAATTTTCCCCCTGAATATTGTCTTGAAAATTTTCTTTGTTATTTATTACCTTTTTCTTTAAAAATTAGAGTTAAAAAACCTTTTTTAATTTTAAATATTATACTTTAATTAAAAGTTTAAAACTATATTTTGAATTGTTCCAACGGCTATTTCCAGGCTCCCAATGAAAAAGAGCGCGAATGTGTTTTTCTAATCAGTGTGTTATCCGAAGGATATTTACAAAAATTCGTGTAAAAGAGGGCAAGGGGTTGTTGTGTTAGGGGTTGTTGTGTTAACATATTTCTAGTAAATATATTTGATAAATTGCATTGTTAATTATGATTTCTACCTGACACTTCCGGAAAAGTACTTTAATTTAAGTTTCTTATAGATTTTGTCTCATAACACCGTCTTCCTTTAGGCGGCTTTTTAACACTTTAAACCCTGACGATGAGTCTTTAAGGTTTATTCTGGCTAACGCCAGACGATTTTATTCACTGGCAGGGAGAGGTCCAGACCTCAAAGTGTTAATTTCGGCTGCACTAGTGCACCGTATACATCATCCTCAATCTGAACAAATATAATCGAGAATTGACATGCAGTTGATCTTTCAAAACACGAATTTCATTTCTCTCTCTCCACTGATAAAACCAAACTAAGTTAACTATATCTATACTGGATCATCCTATCAGTTATATCTAAACTGTTATCTATCCGCATGCAGAGGTCCGGTAAGGGCCATCCCTCATTGGCCCAGTGTTACTACAGGAGGAAACCGAATTATCATATATGCAAATATCGAACTATTATCTAAAGCGAAGTCGGCGTTGCAAACGTTGGCAGGTGGTTGCTGCCCTACTAATGGCTGATATGGGCCGACGCCACCGCGTTCGCCGGTACGGTGTTGTCTCAGCTGCTTTCAGAGGAGTACAAAATGCGTGAAAACATACTACCCGTTTCTCTTCCGAATTCAGAAACTCCCGAACACGAATTCCGACTGGAAAAACGATCCACTAACGCCGAAAGCGACGAAGCGAAGGGGAACTCAAAATGTAAGTACACAACGAATGATCTTATAGTTGAACTTATAGTCCCACATTGTCTCGCTGTGCCTAAATGGCATCATAGTGTATTTCTTTACTTCATCTCCCCACCAAACTAGCATGTAACTATACGTTTGGTGTCACTGTTATGTTACTAAGGAACTTGAATACCTAGAACTCAAAAAGCTAGTATTTGTGCGCGTGTTTATTCGTTTTTGATCATACAACCGTATGATTTGAAAAAATATGTTGAAAAAAACAACCGTATGATTTGCACAGCAGGTGTCAGTGTAAATTGGAAAATAACAGATTGGCTTCGTTTGTCGTTGGATGCTTTAAAAGGCAGAAACATTGATATACTACTATATATTCTGCGAGGTTAAATGAATTCACAGCGCTATTATTCTATAAAGCCAATGGCTCCCTTATTTGCGAGTGATTAACAATGACACTTGAAGGCTTATATATTTGAAATACTAATTTGCAAAAAACCGGCGGAACAAAAATTAAAATAAACTGACGTGGCATAAACAAACTGAGCATTCGCTGTTAGCTACAGTCAATAACAATACCTTATGACGTACAACTACGCATACGAACAATGAATTTCAGCTTTAATAAGCTAACTATATTTGCTATCACGAGCATGCCTAAATGTCTCCAAAAACAAACTATAGCTATATATATATATATATATATATATATATATATATATATATATATATATAATATATATAAGTATATATATATATATATATATATATATATATATATATATATATATATATATATATATATATATATATATAATACTTCATGTATAAGAATGATAAAAAAAACTAAAAACCTACTTATACTATAAGTCATTGTTATACATTAAATATTAAATTTTGCTCCACAATTCTTGTGTTGAGCACTCTTCTGGCCAAGCGAGCAAACACAGAGTGAGATTCCTTGTTTGCGGAAATAAATGTTTCTCACAGACGACTCAACATGCATAAGTTCAAATAAATAATTCCCATCAAGTTCAAATTGAAATTTTTGTGACTGTAAAAAATATTAGTAACTGAGTTATTTAATCTATTATCTTCTAGTATCTGGACCTGCTATCGCTGGCATTATTGTCTTCACCGTCGTCCTCTTGTCTGCCATAATCATGTTCTTTTTCTACCGTCGAAGGAAAAGCGAGAGCGGGAAAAACTATCGACCTCAATCTTCGCCACATGCCGTCAAGCACAACCCGATCAGCCTGCAGACATCCACGTTTCAGCTGACGTCACACTCGAGCCCGAAACCAATCCCGGCAGCGCCCGATTACCAGGCCCTCGGTATAGGAAGACGTTCGTCGGCGAGGGAAATGATTAACGACAGTTCATCGAGCGAAGAAGAGCAATATTTTGACGCCGACGAAGTGCTGGAAAAGTACGACTGGAGTTCGCCTCAACGACGGAAGAAAAAAGCGGCGGCAAACAAGGACGACGCAGCGTCAGTAAGGAAGAATGCGGAAATCGTTCGTGGTATGTGTTTTAAAAGTGCGATCGCAAAATCCTTAGATTAATATGAATATATCTTCTAAACTTAGCATACTTAATTTTCTCGTTATGACATCGGTTCCCAACCGTACCCGCGCATCTTGGTAACGCGCAGTAGGTTGCTAGAACTATAGATTCGACCAACAGATTCGACCAACAGATTCGACCAAGATATCTCATTACAAACACAACATGCCTGCATAGCAACATTATTCATAGCCTGCGGGACGGCCCTCCCAATCAGGCGTTATTTAAAAAAACCGTACATAACTACAAGAGAGCATAAATTAAAATTACTGTTGTCACAAAACGAGTAAATATTGACGGATAAATGACGATGTAATGTTTTTGATCGGAAATAGAATCCAAAGTAAAATTTCCTTTCAAGTGCTGTTTACTAGAAAGATATTCTTCACTACAACAGGAGATTTTAAAGAGTTATAACTTTAAAGGGAATTTGATCGATATCCCTTAAATTTTCAGACACGATAGATAAATATATCACCAAGAAAACCGTGTCTAGGAATTCGATAATTCCTTAAGGTTTTTATACGTTGACGGCCATTCTCGTACGTTTACTTCAATCTCAGGCCTGTTATAAACGGGTATTTTTCATGCGCCGTATAAAATACTTATTAGGATCGTCCCAAATTATGAAATTGTTCCAGTTGAGTTATACGGCGTATTTTTGTCGTTTTTAATAAGTCCAACTTTTTACAAGTTCTCGAGTCGTAGGCCTGGAAACGATGTTATCAACATGAATTGTGGGTAGGAAGTGTGTTATCGCGTCTTTTAGATTGAAGACATCCCTGAAGGTATAAGGTAACCTTAATAAAACGATCATTCCTGCCTCTTTACTTCTAGAAGACAAAGTGGATGCAAATCCCGAAGAAGAACGAATAAATTACCCTCCTGGTCACACAGGTCGGATATGGTTTTGTGTGGATTACAAAGCATCAACAGAAAAACTAGCGGTCACCATATTCAAAGTGAGAAATCTTCCCACGCGCGACAATTCATCCTGTGCCCCAGACCCCCTGGTGCGGCTGTATCTGCTCCCAGATGAACGCTGCCAACATCAGACCGAGGCGAAACGAAACACCCGCAATCCCAACTTCGGGCGCAGTTTTAATTTCCAAGTCGCCCGCGCTCATTTGCCGCAGCGCGTTTTGCGTCTGTCAGTCTACGATCAAGGCAAAGGGCGTAGGAGCGACGTCATCGGTCACGTACTCTATTCTCTCAAGGATCAAGTATTTGGTATCAAAACTTGGCGCGATTTGGAAACATTGTCAGAGGTATGGTAATTAATTTTGTCCTGGCGATCAACTGGGCCCTTCTCCTATAGCTTAACCCCGCTTGCAAATTGGCAATTTTGTGAGAGGTCTTCACTTGGCGAGTAAAATAGTCTGGCGTTAGAGTAAAATATTCTGGTGTTCAAACAGAGTAAATTAGTCTGGTGTTAGACAGAGTAAAATAGTCTGGCGTTGGCCAGAGTAAAATAGTCTAGTGTTAGGCAGAGTAAAATAGCCTGGCGTTGGCCAGAGTAAAATAATCTAGTGTACGTTAGCAGACAGAGTGAAATAGTCTGGCGTTGGCCAGAGTAAAATAGTCTAGTGTACGTTAGCAGACAGAGTGAAATTGTTTGGTGTTGGCCAGAGTAAAATAGTCTAGTGTTAGACAGAGTAAAATAAGGAAAGTGTCACACTCACATGGCAACTAATTATGTCTTACAGTCAAAAACTCTAATTTGTCTATTATGCATGTTTTCGTTGTTCATTTTATCTTTTTGTAACTTAGGTTGAATCGAAACTTGGTGATCTACATGTGTCTCTAGCTCACTACCCTGTGTTAGACAGGCTTACCGTGATAATATTGAGAGGAGCGAATCTCCCTTTGCAAAAAGACAAAAATGATCCGGGTAAATCGCATGTTCAGATTAAATATATAGTAATGATAATTTGCGGAAGTATCACGTCTATTTCTATTTGCTGAGGTTCGACCTGTTGCTTCAGCCTTTATTAGAGCAATAATAAATGCGTAAGTCACATGCCAAAAGCTCACCCAATAAAAATCGGCGTGTTTTCCGGCAAAGTATCCTTGCTATCAATTTTACAGCATGTAATCATTCACGAAACTGGATTTGATAAACATAAACTAAACAACGACAAAAATAACAACAACAACAACAACAACAACAACAACAACAACAACAACAACAACAACAACAACAACAACAACAACAACAACAACAACAACAACAACAACAACAACAACAACAACAACAACAACAACAACAACAACAACAACAACAACAACAACAACAACAACAACAACAACAACAAAGTAACAGCGTGTAAAACATCACCGCTAGCAAAAGAAACAACAGCAGCAACAGCAACTATAACAATATCATTAATAAACAACAGCAGCAGCAGCAGCAGCAGCAGCACGGACAGCCAACAAGCCACAAACACTAAACAATTAACGCACACAACAAACACCAAATACCAAACTACAAATTACAATTTAAAGAGCAAACAACGAACACCAAACTACAAACACCAAATTACAAAACAATAAACAATAAACAACAAACAGCAAAGAACAAACAAAAAACAACAAACAACGAACAACGAACAACGAACAACGAACAACGAACAACGAACAACGAACAACGAACAACGAACAACGAACAACGAACAACGAACAACGAACAACGAACAACGAACAACGAACAACGAACAACGAACAACGAACAACGAACAACGAACAACGAACAGCGAACAGCGAACAGCGAACAGCGAACAGCGAACAGCGAACAGCGAACAGCGAACAGCGAACAGCGAACAGCGAACAGCGAACAGCGAACAACGAACAACGAACAACGAACAACGAACAACGAACAACGAACAACGAACAACGAACAACGAACAACGAACAACGAACAACGAACAACGAACAACGAACAACAAACAACAAACAACAAACAACAAACAACCGACAACCGACAACCGACAACCGACAACCGACAACCGACAACCGACAACCGACAACCGACAACCGACAACCGACAACCGACCACCGACCACCGACCAGCGACCAGCGACCAGCGACCAGCGACCAGCGACCAGCGACCAGCGACCAGCGACCAGCGACCAGCGACCAGCGACCAGCGACCAACGACCAACGACCAACGACCAACGACCAACGACCAACGACCAACGACCAACGACCAACGACCAACGACCAACGACCAACGACCAGCGAACAGCGAACAGCGAACAGCGAACAGCGAACAGCGAACAGCGAACAGCGAACAGCGAACCGAAACGAAACGAAACGAAACGAAACAAGACAAAACAAAACAAAACAAGACGAAACAAGACAAAACAAGACAAAACAAGACAAAACAAGACAAAACAAGACAAAACAAGACAAAACAAAACAAGACAAAACAAGACAAAACAAGACAAAACAAAACAAAACAAAACAAAACAAAACAAAACAAAACAAAACAAAACAAAACAAAACAAAACAAAACAAAACAAAACAAAACAAAACAAAACAAAACAAAACAAAACAAAACAAAACAAAACAAAACAAAACAAAACAAACAAACAGCAAACCGCAAACCGCAAACTGCAAACTGCAAACCGCAAACTGCAAACCGCAAACCGCAAACAGCAAACCGCAAACCACAAACCGCTAACCGCAAACCGCTAACCGCAAACCGCAAACCGCAAACCGCAAACAGCAAACAGCAAACAACAAACAGCAAAAACAAAACAACAAACAGCAAACAAACAAACAAACAAACAAACAAACAAACAAACAAACAAACAAACAAACAAACAAACAAACGGACGGACGGACGGACGGACGGACGGACGAACGAACGAACGGACGGACGGACGGACGGACGGACGGACGGACGGACGGACGGACGGACGGACGGACGGACGGACGGACGGACGGACGGACGGACGGACGGACGGACGGACGGACGGACGGACGGACGGACGGACGGACGGACGGACGGACGGACGGACGGACGGACGGACGGACGGACGGACGGACGGACGGACGGACGGACGGACGGACGGACGGACGGACGGACGGACGGACGGACGGACGGACGGACGGACGGACGGACGGACGGACGGACGGACGGACGGACGGACGGACGGACGGACGGACGGACGGACGGACGGACGGACGGACGGACGGACGGACGGACGGACGGACGGACGGACGGACGGACGGACGGACGGACGGACGGACGGACGGACGGACGGACGGACGGACGGACGGACGGACGGACGGACGGACGGACGGACGGACGGACGGACGGACGGACGGACGGACGGACGGACGGACGGACGGACGGACGGACGGACGGACGGACGGACGGACGGACGGACGGACGGACGGACGGACGGACGGACGGACGGACGGACGGACGGACGGACGGACGGACGGACGGACGGACGGACGGACGGACGGACGGACGGACGGACGGACGGACGGACGGACGGACGGACGGACGGACGGACGGACGGACGGACGGACGGACGGACGGACGGACGGACGGACGGACGGACGGACGGACGGACGGACGGACGGACGGACGGACGGACGGACGGACGGACGGACGGACGGACGGACGGACGGACGGACGGACGGACGGACGGACGGACGGACGGACGGACGGACGGACGGACGGACGGACGGACGGACGGACGGACGGACGGACGGACGGACGGACGGACGGACGGACGGACGGACGGACGGACGGACGGACGGACGGACGGACGGACGGACGGACGGACGGACGGACGGACGGACGGACGGACGGACGGACGGACGGACGGACGGACGGACGGACGGACGGACGGACGGACGGACGGACGGACGGACGGACGGACGGACGGACGGACGGACGGACGGACGGACGGACGGACGGACGGACGGACGGACGGACGGACGGACGGACGGACGGACGGACGGACGGACGGACGGACGGACGGACGGACGGACGGACGGACGGACGGACGGACGGACGGACGGACGGACGGACGGACGGACGGACGGACGGACGGACGGACGGACGGACGGACGGACGGACGGACGGACGGACGGACGGACGGACGGACGGACGGACGGACGGACGGACGGACGGACGGACGGACGGACGGACGGACGGACGGACGGACGGACGGACGGACGGACGGACGGACGGACGGACGGACGGACGGACGGACGGACGGACGGACGGACGGACGGACGGACGGACGGACGGACGGACGGACGGACGGACGGACGGACGGACGGACGGACGGACGGACGGACGGACGGACGGACGGACGGACGGACGGACGGACGGACGGACGGACGGACGGACGGACGGACGGACGGACGGACGGACGGACGGACGGACGGACGGACGGACGGACGGACGGACGGACGGACGGACGGACGGACGGACGGACGGACGGACGGACGGACGGACGGACGGACGGACGGACGGACGGACGGACGGACGGACGGACGGACGGACGGACGGACGGACGGACGGACGGACGGACGGACGGACGGACGGACGGACGGACGGACGGACGGACGGACGGACGGACGGACGGACGGACGGACGGACGGACGGACGGACGGACGGACGGACGGACGGACGGACGGACGGACGGACGGACGGACGGACGGACGGACGGACGGACGGACGGACGGACGGACGGACGGACGGACGGACGGACGGACGGACGGACGGACGGACGGACGGACGGACGGACGGACGGACGGACGGACGGACGGACGGACGGACGGACGGACGGACGGACGGACGGACGGACGGACGGACGGACGGACGGACGGACGGACGGACGGACGGACGGACGGACGGACGGACGGACGGACGGACGGACGGACGGACGGACGGACGGACGGACGGACGGACGGACGGACGGACGGACGGACGGACGGACGGACGGACGGACGGACGGACGGACGGACGGACGGACGGACGGACGGACGGACGGACGGACGGACGGACGGACGGACGGACGGACGGACGGACGGACGGACGGACGGACGGACGGACGGACGGACGGACGGACGGACGGACGGACGGACGGACGGACGGACGGACGGACGGACGGACGGACGGACGGACGGACGGACGGACGGACGGACGGACGGACGGACGGACGGACGGACGGACGGACGGACGGACGGACGGACGGACGGACGGACGGACGGACGGACGGACGGACGGACGGACGGACGGACGGACGGACGGACGGACGGACGGACGGACGGACGGACGGACGGACGGACGGACGGACGGACGGACGGACGGACGGACGGACGGACGGACGGACGGACGGACGGACGGACGGACGGACGGACGGACGGACGGACGGACGGACGGACGGACGGACGGACGGACGGACGGACGGACGGACGGACGGACGGACGGACGGACGGACGGACGGACGGACGGACGGACGGACGGACGGACGGACGGACGGACGGACGGACGGACGGACGGACGGACGGACGGACGGACGGACGGACGGACGGACGGACGGACGGACGGACGGACGGACGGACGGACGGACGGACGGACGGACGGACGGACGGACGGACGGACGGACGGACGGACGGACGGACGGACGGACGGACGGACGGACGGACGGACGGACGGACGGACGGACGGACGGACGGACGGACGGACGGACGGACGGACGGACGGACGGACGGACGGACGGACGGACGGACGGACGGACGGACGGACGGACGGACGGACGGACGGACGGACGGACGGACGGACGGACGGACGGACGGACGGACGGACGGACGGACGGACGGACGGACGGACGGACGGACGGACGGACGGACGGACGGACGGACGGACGGACGGACGGACGGACGGACGGACGGACGGACGGACGGACGGACGGACGGACGGACGGACGGACGGACGGACGGACGGACGGACGGACGGACGGACGGACGGACGGACGGACGGACGGACGGACGGACGGACGGACGGACGGACGGACGGACGGACGGACGGACGGACGGACGGACGGACGGACGGACGGACGGACGGACGGACGGACGGACGGACGGACGGACGGACGGACGGACGGACGGACGGACGGACGGACGGACGGACGGACGGACGGACGGACGGACGGACGGACGGACGGACGGACGGACGGACGGACGGACGGACGGACGGACGGACGGACGGACGGACGGACGGACGGACGGACGGACGGACGGACGGACGGACGGACGGACGGACGGACGGACGGACGGACGGACGGACGGACGGACGGACGGACGGACGGACGGACGGACGGACGGACGGACGGACGGACGGACGGACGGACGGACGGACGGACGGACGGACGGACGGACGGACGGACGGACGGACGGACGGACGGACGGACGGACGGACGGACGGACGGACGGACGGACGGACGGACGGACGGACGGACGGACGGACGGACGGACGGACGGACGGACGGACGGACGGACGGACGGACGGACGGACGGACGGACGGACGGACGGACGGACGGACGGACGGACGGACGGACGGACGGACGGACGGACGGACGGACGGACGGACGGACGGACGGACGGACGGACGGACGGACGGACGGACGGACGGACGGACGGACGGACGGACGGACGGACGGACGGACGGACGGACGGACGGACGGACGGACGGACGGACGGACGGACGGACGGACGGACGGACGGACGAACGAACGAACAAACCAACCAACCAACCAACCAACAAACAAACAAACAAACAAACAAACAAACAAACAAACAAACAAACAAACAAACAAACAAACAAACAAACAAACAAACAAACAAACAAACAAACAAACAAACAAACAAACAAACAAACAAACAAACAAACAAACAAACAAACAAACAAACAAACAAACAAACAAACAAACAAACAAACAAACAAACAAACAAACAAACAAACAAACAAACAAACAAACAAACAAACAAACAAACAAACAAACAAACAAACAAACAAACAAACAAACAAACAAACAAACAAACAAACAAACAAACAAACAAACAAACAAACAAACAAACAAACAAACAAACAAACAAATAACAGTACAGAAAAAATGCCAACCAAACAAACAATTATTTTAATTATTTGCAGCACCATATACTATTCTAAACTTATTCAATCAGTCCGCGTAATTTAAAACTCATTTTCGTCCAACTATATAGATACCTACGTAAAAGTTACATTCTCCAAAGGAAATAATGTCCTCAAAGTTAAAAAGACAGGAGTTAAACACAACACAACAGAGCCGTTCTACAACGAATCTTTCAACATTGCTACGACCATGGACGATCTACCATCATGCAGTTTACTACTATCTGTCTATCAATGCACTGGAAATGAAGATGAAGGTCAAGAGGGAAAGTTAATTGGACGAGTGTTGCTTGGAGGCATGATGTACGCTAGGGGAAAAGAACTTGAGCATTGGAACAAGATGATTTGTCAGCCGCGAACAATGGTGAAATATTGGCATTCATTAGTTAAATAATTATGAGAAGAATCAAGAAAGCACATTGGTAGAAAACTGAATAAACAGACCACTTTTATAACGACTAATTTTGAATGTTCTTTTATGTGCATCTTAATAAGCCTATTTGACCTCGTTTGTGTGTCTGCAATTCCAAAGAAATTTCGCTTCATAAGGAGGTCAGAAAGGCTCATTAAGATGGATAAAAAGAATATTTAAAGTAATTGTGGCTTTAAGAAAGTGGTCTATAGTAATGGCCAATGGGTCTAGTTTAATATCTTAAATTCTAATTTAATATCTAGTTTAAGGTCTTCGTTAAGGTTTGCAGGGTCATTTCTGCAAAGCGCTCTCAATTCGTCAGAATTTATGCCACAAAAACAAAATAGATATCGTTGGAAAGCTATGAGTTTGTAGAATACAATGTTGTCTTTGGTTTCGCGATAAACACAAACCGTTAATAATTGCGAATTTTTAATTTAAAACCAGAGGGCTTCACTTGGGGCAACAAAGCAATTAATTTGTTCAAAAAAAATTTTCGCAGTTCGATTCCGAGATAAATGTCCAGCAAAACAGTGTCAGCGTTTTTCTATTTATTGCCTGGTTTCGAATTTATGACTTATTTTGTCCGAATGTTTGTCGAAAAACAGCATTTTTAACTTTGATCGTCAATAAAATCGGCAAAACTCGACATATCAAAAAACGTTGACACCGGAATCAAAGTACAAAAAAAGATTTTGAACAAAATAAAACGCTTTTTACTCGACTCGCCCCGAGTGAAGCCCTCTGGTTTTAATTAAAAATCACAACTATTAACGGTGTTTATCGCGAAACCAAAGACACCATCGTATTCTACAAATTCATAGCTTTCTGACGATATCTATTTTATTTTTGTGGCATAAATTCTGACGAGTAGAGAGCGCTTTACAGAAATGACCCTGCAAACCTTAACGAAGACCTTAATATTCCTCTTAAGTTACTTTTAGTCGCTCCTATCGTTGGTCGTGGAAGTCTCTCAACATCCTTCTCGAGAAAACAAAATGCATCGGAGTGAAGTACGTCTTGTAGAAGAACTGTATTACGAGAACGTTGTATTAAAATGTTGTACCCAACAATTGAAGACATTTAAGACTCCTGTTGACCAAGAAAATAATTTATCTTTTCTAAAACGCTTCTGTAGTTGTATATTTAACAAATAGATTAGTTTTTCTGTGCGTGTGTACTGTAATAGATCAAAGATGACGTCACAGCGTGTAAAGAGAAAAAAAGTATGACACGAGACGAAGTCGAGTTGAGTGAGTGTTGTCCTTTACACGCTGTTACGTCTTCTGTGATCTATTACAGTATATATACACACCCACAGAAAAACGTAATCTATTTGTTTTATACAATAAAAAAATCAAGTGGTTTATTGGAGAATTTCTGGGGCATGATAAAAAGAAAAACAAGTCTGCTAACGTGATTCAACGCTATCTGTGCGTGTCCTGACATAACGCGAGCTACGCGCGAGGATTATCTCGTGAGATCTAAAAGTAACTACAGAACTAGAAATTAGCGATTAAATTGCCCTTCGCCTCGGGAAGATTTATGAAAGTCCGAGGGCGAAGCCCAAGGACTTTTACAAATCTTCCCGAGGCGAAGGGCAATTTAATCGCTAATTTCCCGACAAGTCATGTTATCAGTTTGTAATATTATGATCGCCGAGGAAAACTCAGAGAAGTATGCTGAGATAAGTTTAGGTGTTTGTTTTCGTATGGTTCAGTGAAGTTGTTTACGAGTTTTACTATTGATTGAAGTAATTATATACCTTTGGGATATGCTTTGTGTTTGTGAGTGTTCTAGGACCGCCTGTTTGCATAATAGATATGCAAACAGGAAATTTAGTAAAAGACAAAGGATTTCTTTGTCTACTAATTTTCCCCTGCATGCTTGATGAGGGAAAATTAGTAGACAAAGAAATCTTTTGTTTTCTACTAAATTTCCTGGGGAAATTTAGAAGACAAAGGCGTATGCATGGGTGACGAGGAAAATACTGGATTTACATTCCTTTGAGAACAATGAAAACCGAGGTGATCATGATATTATACATATTAGCTCTCTAACTTAATAGAAGAATGCAGGATGATCGAAAATTCCTTGGGAGATCGAAGACAAAGCTTGCACGCGTACTCCATACAATTTTGAACATCCGCCCCCATCTGAAATAAAACCAATCAATCAATTTATTTAAATTTATTATTTATTTAAAAATCTTTATGCACGGTAAAGATTTTTAAATAAATAATGATAAAAAAATTAAATATATTGACTGGTACATGCCAGATGTGTGATCGTTCGTACTGAACCGAACTCAAATAGTCAAATCAGATCAAATAGTCAACTCAACTCAACCCTATATACTCAACTCAACTCGACTCGAATCCGTTCGACTCGACTCGACTCAACTCGACTCGTCGAATCCACTCTACTCTACTCTAGTCTACTCTACTCAACCGACTCGATTCAACTCCACTGGACTCAAATCAACTCAAGTCAACTCAAATTAAGTGAACCATATACTGGACAAGTAGAGAAATCTCTACTTGGCCCAGCTGGGATTCGAACCCGCGGCCTTCGGGAAACTCGGATGGATCAGAAAATTTTCATAGTTCATACTATTTTTGGATATTTTGTCATTGCTATTCTAAACTATCCTACTTGAAACAACTACAGAAATTACAAATATTGGCGTTTACAATATTTCCATACCTCACTTCGTTCTTGAGATATTAACAGTGTCATGATCCTCACTTTGACGTCACATTGCATGTATAGTAAGAAAATGTCTGTATCTCTCAGATTACAAAATCAATGCACTCGAAACGTCAACAAAGGTTTAGTATCTTGGCACATAATCCATATATACAGGATTTTTAGTAAGTCATTCCGCAATGTGACGTCAGAGTGAGAATAATTTCTATATCAAAAAAATCTTATTATCTGAAGAACGAAGTGAGATATGGAAGAGTTGTAAACACCAATCTTTAGTAATTTCTGTTGTTCTTTCAAGTAAGAGTTTATTTCGAACTAAATATTTTACTCCATAAACATTTTAATTTTTCAGAGTTTGCATACTGGTATTTTTGGCGATTTTCTTATCTTTCTTGCAAAATTTGCTGAATCTATTGCAATAAGTACACTGTTTCTTCGTTTCACTCAAAATGAAGCTTTTAATATTGACTTTTCCCGCAGTTTAAAATTTCATTACAAAATACGATCTTTTCCTTATGTTGACTTCAGTACACGAAATAATCGACGGCAATATAGGCAAACCGCGACCAATGAAAATTTTGCATACATCGCATACATCTAAAATTCTATGAATCGTTTTAACTCGCATGATCGGAATGTTTAATAAAAATAGAGCTAAATTCTCATAGGATAAAGATACTAATACACCAATATACAGTGTGTATAAAAATCCAGAACCCTTAGAAAATGAATTAGTATTCTTTTAAAACAACCTATTGTAGTAGTTTGAAAGCCCTAAAAGCGCTGCGTTATAAATTAATCAGCACATAAGTTAAACAGGAAGAGAAAAAGCTTTTAAATACTTTCACCATGCATACACTTTAAGTTACCTTAATTTCCCAGGTGTATAAGACCGTGTTTTAATTATGCATCCTTGGCTCAGAGGTGTTTAGGGCTTTCAAACTACTACAATAGGTTGTTTGAACAGAATACTAATTCATTTTCTACCCTTAGAAAATGGCACACCAATATGGTCGCCGTGACGTTGGATGAAAATTATCTATAGTATCTGGAACAAGAAATTAAACCAGACACAGTGCCACAAAGCGGTGCCCTGTGGCGTTCAAAACATCACGTTAAAAATGTCGCGTCAAAAATGTCGCTTGCTATTGATTCCGAACGAACGAACGAACGAACGAACGAACGAACGAACGAACGAACGAACGAACGAACGAACGAACGAACGAACGAACGAACGAACGAACGAACGAACGAACGAACGAACGAACGAACGAACGAACGAACGAACGAACGAACGAACGAACGAACGAACGAACGAACGAACGAACGAACGAACGAACGAACGAACGAACGAACGAACGAACGAACGAACGAACGAACGAACGAACGGACATCACACACAGATAAAGCGGTTTGAAAGTTAGTGCGCTCGCAAGCTAACTTTCAGGGCAACGCAATTCTGCCGAGTACGACATGCAAAGATGTTTCAACAGTGGAATACAAAGAGACTTTGCCATGAACTTTATAAGCAGACCTATTTAGAGAAACTCTATCCGTGCAAACTTTCACTGGTAAATCACTGTGAATAGTAACATATTTGCGTGTGCCTGAGCTTGATGATTTAATTATTTCCTATAAATAGTAAACCAACTAGTAAACCAGGAAAAAAAAGCCATATGCCATCAAGACGCAACATATTAGTTGTATATTATTAGATTCTGAAACTCATTAATGATTCATGAGGAAAACACAAAGAAAATTCATGTTTAATGAGTGTCTGTATATGTGATACAGATTCCTCTTGATTTACATAAACTTCAGCTCTGATTTTCTTGATTTAGACGGTTTTTTAGAAAAATTACTACGCCAATGAACTTATACCAAATCGGATCGTTTTAGAAGACATTTACAGAATTCGTGTCCGTTCTGTATCGGGATACCCGGCCCGATACAGAACCGTCACTCATTCTGTAAATAGCACATATTAAATAACTAGAACAATTTTAAATAACATTCCTAATTCTGGCAAAAAGCAATCGTATCATCCGCCTTCTTGTTTCAATATTGCGCCTAATTAACTTGGAATTCGAAGTTAAAGACGTCACAAACCAGGTAAATATTGTAAAATAACATTTTGCTGATAGTGGAGTGCTTTTCAACCTTTCGAAGTGTATGAAACCGAGATTCACTAAAAACAAACTTTAGAAATGCATATACAAATCGGTATAACTACAGGTATAACTAAGTAAAATTTTGCCTTAACCAGTTTGTGACGTCATATATATGCATATAAACTAGAATTAGTACTATTGCAAGTGAAGTGCTGTCTAGTCAAAAGGGACGAAAACCTTAAGCCTACTCAGCAGGCAACTCTGTGCAGTCTGTGGAAAATGTGACACCCCTCTTGCCCACTCCACCCAAGATTGCCCACTGCACCCAAGACTGCCCACTCCACCAGTTTACCTACTCCATCCAAGTTTGCCCACTCCACGTGAGTTTGCCAAGTTTTTCTCCCCTCTTCACCATAAGAGCCCACAGGGTTGCCTGCATGTGAAGGAGGCTGGAAAGTCCAAAAAATTAATATTAATTACAATAGGCAGAGTACATTTACACATATCTCTATATTTTTTAATTATAAGATTGAAAACTACAAGTTACTATAACTTATCCTTTGACGTGATATGGCAAGGGTTTTGACAGGATATACACACAAATATACAAATAAGTATTAAATAATCATGCCTCTTGCATGCTCTAATGCTGTGGCAAAACTATCAATGCATTTCTAAGTGCTTAATATGTTTTTACAAATCTAGAGCTATATTAAAATTATACAGCAATGTACCATTGAGCCCATCAGATTATTTTGCAGAATTTGTATAAAGTAAAAATACACACACGCAGAAGCGTCTGATCAGAATTATACTGATCAGTGCAAACACAATGAACCCATGCACCCACACCAATATACACTTAAAAATATAAGAAAATAAGCGTGAAATCTACCAAGAAACACAGTTGCCAGTTGTAGAAATTGATATCTTACCTCGACAAGATAAACTCTCCTCACTGAAATTGTAAGACTGAGTGTGTTCAGAGCTTAGAGAACAAGAACGTTCACCAGCACTTGACTCGTGGCATTTGCCAGTTTAGAAAATCCATCGCCGTCGTGGTGTTGACCAACTTCAAACGTATAACATGCAATTTGTCAGAGCAAATCCTTCTGGCGTATATGGTGTACGTTGTAGGAAGAAACTTCTACGTCACAAAAGTCATAAAACGGTCAACATTCTTACATCTCAAAATCGAGATTTCGTTGACTATACATAGCTCGGCAAAGAGGTCGGAGCATGAGGCACAGCAACTCATGTCAAGACGCTGACGCTTGGCAGCAATAATTGTCCAAGAAGGCGGATGATAAACTGTTGGGTTTTTTTTCGAAATTAGCTAGCGATGTTGATGGTGATAAAAGTCGTTCATACTACTTCGATTACATTAGTAATTATGTTTACTAACTCTTTGCCTACAGTGTCGTTCGTTTTCGAACCAAGCGGACTTTAGTATTTTACCGCTGTCTAACGCCAGACGATTATACTAATTGTCAAGGCATGGAGGACCCTCAGTAGCGAAGCAGTTAAAGATGGTAACTCTCCCCCTATACCATGCGTTTTTGAACGAAGCAAGACTTTAGTATTTTGCAATAAATGCAACAATGTTGCGCTGCAAGTTGAAAAGCGTTGTTGTACGTATTACCAATAGGAGACCTAGATTGCTGACTGTAATATAATTTATAGCGCACGCGCGCGCCAACATGAGTAATCCAAGATGGCGGCTCAACCGGTCAAAAATCATAGACAGTGCATAAGAAAAACGATGTTTTTCGCATTTTACGTCCGCCCACTGTTTCCGATCCCGTTCTACCACCTTTTTTTGGGAAGAACTACCTATTGTGAGGGTCTTGGATGAAAATCGTACAATTTGAGTGGAATTAACAACAAAATAATCGATCGTTAAATGTTGCCGAAACAGTCACATGATCGGTTCAAGACGTTCGAGCCTCCCAACCTCTTAACTTAGTCAGTTTCTTGAGTCAGTCGTTGCCAAAAAGAATAAGTTTTGCCAGCTTTGGCCTCTTGGATGATTTTCCTTCGCGGACAACTCGGTCGGAATAAACTTTTCCGTGTATAACTATATTCTATAAAATAGTGAAAATTGCTGAGGACAGATCGCTATCTGTTTGTCCACTAACACGCAAGCTTTCCATCTCGTATCTTACACAGAACGTCCTAGAATCTTCCAACACCTCAAAACTAACCAAAACCTTTATTTTCGGCCAGAAATGTCTCGAACCGACCAAGTGACCGCAAGTGACTGTTTCGGCAACATTTAACGATCGATTATTTTGTTGTTAATTCCACTCAAATTGTACAATTTTCATCCAAGACCTTCACAATAGGTAGTTCTTCCCAAAAAAAGGTGGTCGAACGGGATCGGAAACAGTGGGCGGACGTAAAATGCGAAAAACATCGTTTTTCCTATGCACTGTCTATGATTTTTGACCGGTTGAGCCGCCATCTTGGATTTTCAAATTTGGCGCGCCTCTTCAGCTGAGTCAGCAATCTAGGTCTCCTATATCTATGATTACCACCTACCTTAAACATTGTCACCCAAAATACAGAAGATACACGATCAGGATGATAGATAATAAAACAAATAAAGCTCTGATTTCTGATCTCTGATCAGAATATTTTATTACAACAAACTTTCGGCTACCAGTCCGCAGCCTAAAATTTGTTGTTGCAAGTTGAAAAAATTTGTTGAAAAAAGTAGACGACAGTTCTACTCTTTTTAACACTTTAGCGTCGTCAAACAAACAAAATAGGTAATAATTGTCTTATACTAACATCCAGTGGCGTAATTACAACCGGGTTAAATATTGCAGACATATATATTATGAGACATTCAAGACAGCTGCCTCAACACGTGGTTTTCAAGAAATCGAAAATGACAACAGCTGGTGGGTTATTTGGCCGTGTTGGCGAATTTAACCCTGAGACTCAAGCCCGGTCATTATCCATTATTCCACAAACTGACTACAAAGTTTGTCGCAATCTTACCAAAAATAATGTAAATATTTAATTTTGGTATTTCATATGACGTTTTATAATTTTCAGAATTCTCCCGAAATGCAGGAAATGGTATTTCAGAGACCACTAGATTTCAAAAATTTTCGGGAGGTATCCTAGCTGCCCCCCCCCCCCCCCTCTTAGAAATGTCACTGTGGGCTAGCTTCTTGGCCCACTTGGTGCCCGCCAAATCAGTCAAACCTGGCTACGCCACTGCTAACATCAAACTGCAATTTCTGAAACTAACAAACAATAAAATCACATTTCTTAGTTGTCGGCGTAAACTTAAATTTTAAGCCGGGCGAACACGCTACGATTTTAGTCGTCCGATTTTTATCGGCCAACTAAATTTTGGGCTTTTAAATAATTAGCAATTTTTATCGGCCGATTTTTATCGAACAATATCAAACTGGTTTGATATGTCCGATTAAAATCGGTCAAAATATCGCATCATGCCGTGTGTGGCGATTAACAATTTCTATCGTTCACTGCTCACTCATTATTCTTCCTGAAGTTATTTGGTTTGGTGATCGTAAAAATGGTTGCTCTAGTTGCTAAAGATGTGAGCTTTTGCATGCATGGAAATGGTACACTTGTATGGTAAACACCGATTTTTATCTGTTCACCAGCCGATAAAAATCGGCCGACTAAAGCCAGTTTTCCACTGGGCGATATTTTTCGCGCGAAGCGACTTTCTTTTGTTCGAATTCAATAGATTTCTGATTAGTTCCAGAGCTCATGAGACAAAAGAAAAAGTTGCTTCGCGCGAAAAAAGTCGCCTAGTCGAAAACCGGCTTAAGATCGTTGCGTGTGCGGAAGGCTTTAGAGATAACGTCAACGCAACTTCGCCTGATTCTCCTTGCTAGGTGGAGACGTCGCGTTGACGTCGCCGTACGTCGTCGTTTCGTAACCTCCCTAGCTATTATTTGGAAACACACATGCAACGTCTTAATACTTAGGTGAGATTCCCCGTATATTTTATGAATTTAATTGAGAAAAAAAAAGTCGTTGGCGAGATATAACCTTTAAAGTACGTGCGAAGAACCCAATGCATGTTTCTCAGGACGTAGGATCTATTAAGATACCGCAGAATCCCGAAAGTAGCGCCCCCCCCCCCCCGAAAGTAGCGGCCCCCCGTAAGTAGCGGCCCCCAAGTCATCGCTTGATCAACTCGAAAGTGTTAAGTTTCAACTATCAACGTACCAAAGTGTATAACAGTCAGAGTTGAAATGGCATAAGGAAAAACTAAAGCATATTAAATGTGGTAAATAGGAAGGAACAAAGAAGAATATATTCCCACAGTACGTTAACGTATTTTACCACCCGAAAGTAGCGGCCCCCCATAAGTAGCGGCCCCCCATAAGTAGCGGCCCCCAACAGCGGATAAAACTGACCGAAAGTAAGGACGGCCGCTACTTTCGGGATTCTACGGTACCACTTTTGGAATCTAAACATTCCAAGTTTGTGGCTTACTTTGATCAGTAACGTTATTCAAAGACGAGCGAAAGATATTCTATACGTCTCAACTGGGTCTATTCAGCCAAAGTCGTCAACTGTAATTAGACTATGAAAACCTGATGCAAACTCAATAGGTAGTCATTTACGTCTTTTTAGTGATTCTTATTGTACGTTGCTAAGTAAGAGTTAATTACCGAGAACGGAGGCTCTTAGCTGGATAAAGACCGAGGGGCGTGCCCGAAGAAAGTATCCGGAGGGCCCGGAGGGCCCGAAGGATACTTTCTGAGGGCAACGATCCCGAGGGATTTATCCAGCTAAGAGCCGACGTTCGAGGTAATTAACTAATTTAGTTCAAATTTCTAAGGATTGAAAAACAATTTTGTTTTATGATAATTAGATTGTAAAGCACCAGTAATGTCTAATAGTTAGATTCTATATTGCTGAAGCTCTAGGCATAGGTGTTGTTTACGTGAGACAGTATGGCGAATACAAGCAGCGACGACGATAATATGTTTATAACGCAAAATGTTTTTAGCCAAACAAAATCCGATGAAAATGTAGACGTAATCCATGAATTTTTGTTCGGAGAAGGGGAGTTAGAGCTGCCTGATGAAAAACAATCACCACTACCAAAAGTGAATAAGGAGAAAACCAAGAGGGTGGTTGTAGTTTCTGATGGGGAGCTTGAGAAACGAAATGTTGAGCGGATACCCAAAGGCACAAGACATAATACCAACTGGGCGGTTAGTGTTTGGAAAGAATGGGCGGAAATAAGAAATGGCGAAGCTACGAGACGTGAGAATGATTTGTTCACATTTGTTGAACCAGACATTCTAAACTTGCACAACAATGATGAAATAAACTATTGGCTAGCAAAATTTGTGGTTGAAATAAGAAAGAAGAAGCCATGCGGAGAACCATACCCGCCGAATTCGTTATATCAGTTATGTTGTGGTATTCAACGTTATTTTCGAGAGAACGGTAAAGCAGATTTGAATTTGTTTGAGAATTCATGCTTTAAGAAATTTCACGATTCATTGGACAGCGAAATGAAGAGGTTGACTACACTTGGGTATGGCATTGATGTTAGACAAGCAGAAGCTTTTACAGAAGAGCAGGAAGAGAAGCTATGGAGCCTTAAATTGCTTGGTGACTATTCTGCTAAAGTGCTTTTGGATACGATGGTTTTTTTGATTGGTAGAAATTTTGCCTTGCGAAGTGGAAAAGAGCACAGAAATCTACGTTTCGAGCAATTCACATTGATTGAAGCCAGTGGAGGTGAACCGGAGAAACTTGTGTTTAATTCATTTGGAGAAAAGGACAATCAAGGTGGACTGAAACATCGGTCAATAAAACCAAAAAAAATTGAGCATTACGCCAACGAGGATGTTGTGGAAAGATGTTTGGTGAAGGTCTACAAAGAATACGTTGCAAGATGTCCGACAGGTGTTTCGGGAAGTTTTTATCTCGCGCCTAAACGAAAGATTAATGATGGAGATGAAGGTAAGTCTGGAAATTTAGTAACACATGTAAAATTAGAGAATCTCGGCATTTTTCTAACGACCATTTTCTTTCGTTTTGGTGTATTAGTATGGTTTACACGCAATCCAGTGGGACATAACCCGTTAGGACAAACGGTACGAAGGTTATGCGAAGCTGCCGCCATTAAAGGCCACTTCACGAACCACAGTTTGAGGGCAACAACAGCAACAAGGGGTCTAGCCAAAGGGATTCCTCAGAAGTATGTGATGGAGAGGACTGGACATCGTGACGTGAGATCGCTACAAAGGTACGAAAGACCAGATATAAAGACTAAGATAGGTATTTCTAAGTGTCTAGATGGTGGCAACAACAGTTACTTTAAGCTCGAACCTAGTCGTGGCGTGAATGAAAAGGATGTTGGTTCCGCAGTAAAGAGAAATAGGGAAGAATGTAGCGTGAAGGACGAGCAACCTCCTTGTGTAATCGAAGAAAAAAAGGCACGGCAAAGTGTGGCACAGCTAGAAATGAAGGAAAGAGGGTACTTTGATAACTGCACATTCAACTTCAATTAAGTTTAATGGTTTAATGGTGCGCGTGAAAAATATGTGTATAGAATGACATTATTTTTAGAGTTGTGTGATATAAAGTATATATAATTTTGTTGTTAACGTAATCATTGAAGTTTTGTTGTAATTTAATTATACGTGAATAATATATATAGCATGGATGCTCACTGTCTTTTTCAGAGCTAGCTTTACAGGGATTTATCTGTATAAAACCCTGGAAAGCCGGGTTTTATTCATATAAAACCCGGCTTTCCCGGGTTTTATATAGATAAATCCCGTGAATATTAATTAATTCTATTCATCAACCCCACTTTTCCCTGGGGATGCATCAAAACCCTCCCCTTGCTTTAAGATTCTTAACCAAATAAAACCCTACTGAAAACAATAGAAATCCGCAGAAATTTGAACTAATGGCCATAAAGGTCCCTAATAAGATGCCGGAGGAAGCCGTCGTTGAAGTTGCCGTCGTAACTGAATAAAGAATTCTAGTTGTGAAACAAAGAGAATGATTAAGTACCGTCCTCGTAGCATCTTAATAAGGCCTGGCCAAATGCTTTCAACATCGCATTCAACATTGTTGAACGATGTTGAATAATGTTGAAAGCACGAGTGGCCAAATGAATTCAACATCGTTCAACATTCATGAATGACAATTCATTAAACGCGGGCTACCACAAAAGCAGAACAATATTAATAGACATGTTGAACGCGTGTTGAATGAAAATTTGAACATGTTCAAATTTCCTTCAACATCATTCAACAACGTTCAACATCATTCAACAGGGGTGGCCAAACGCTTTCAACATGTTGAATTCAACAATGTTGAACGATGTTGAATGAAATGTTGAAAGCGTTTGGCCAGGCATTTAAGGTCCCTAATGACTTATCGGAGAAGGTCATATATCGTTGATATTGTGCCGTGCTGCAAAGACTTAAGGCCCATTTCCACTCAGGAGAATTTTCCTCGGACAGTTTCCCTTTGACAAAAGAAAATGTCCTGTCCGAGGAAAATTTTCCTGAGTGGAAATGAGCCTTAAGACCCCGTTCACACGAGTCCGGATCGAGTTGAAAACGGCGCTAAAAAGTCACAAAACGCCGTTGCGTTCACACGGCACCGGATCGAAATTGTGTGAAAACGGCGCTCTAACTGGAGCGTTTTGAAAACGATTTCTAGACGGAGCGAAATGAAAACGGAACCCTTGGCGGTGTCGTTTTAACACAAGATCCGGCACCTTTAGTACCCAGTTTCCAAATTTTTGGCTCCTGACCAAACGGCTGGCGTATTTTTTAGCGATGGAAAACTTTATTTGTTTTCTCGACTTCGGAAAGCTTCTGCTAAGAACTTGTGCTGCTGTTTGAACAATTATAACATTATTACAACAATGCCCGGACAGTGTAAATAGGAGAAGATGAAGTCAATAAGGTGAGTTCCAAACGGAAAGAGTAAAATTGTAAACCTAGAATGTACTATGCACTTTGGGGGATAATATTCTTTGAATTGCTCCTCGTTTCCATTTACTTTTGACGAGATATGGCTATTTAAACAGCGCACAGCATTGAAATACTGGATGTACACCAGAAAGTTCTGGTGTCGTGTGAACGCCTTCAAAGCGTCGTTAAATTATGACGGATTCGTGTGAATGTAACCACATTTTACCGTTTATCTTCTACACCGGACTCGTGTGAACGCAGTCTAATACTCACAAAAACTCAAACAACACAGGTCTTATTTCTCACTTCAATAACTCCCTTACTTCCATATCTGTACTTCACAAAACACCTTATTCTATCTAATCGCTACAACACGACTATATCTATAATTGACGGAAAGAGAAGTTTTACTTACATTCTATTGGTTATGTACCGGACAGGACTGAACATACAAGAGAATCCTACACTAAAAGTGCCTATGAAGCGAAAATTATTATTGTCTTAAATGAAAGAACTCTTAAAACTACAACGTAACGTCTTTTGCAGATCTTCGTTTCCATGCTTCGATGTTGAGATATTTCAGTTTCTTTGATATGCAAATTAAACACTTTGACATCACACGTGTATAATGAGTTATCAGAGAAAGTTCTATATCTTTGCTATTATCAAACAAAATCACTTCGAAGCCGATCCTGTGCGTCTATTTCGCATACAGCATTAGACATACAGATTTTTAATTGATTTCGTTTGATAATAGCAAAGATACCGAACCTTCTCTGATAACTCATTATATACGTGTGACGTCAAAGTCACATATTATGATAGCAATTTAGGAAGGGGGAGGTAGTTTTTGAAATATTGTCAGTGGAACTCAGAAACTGTATAATTATAAGCTTTATATTTTGCTCTATCTATATGGTATTGAGCACTCTCTAACATTTCGTGAACCAAAACTCACTTATATGTATATGTATATGTATATATATATATATATATATATATATATACTAAAGCAAGTTTGTAACATGGATGTTACAAAGCTGGCGGATGGTTCAAGAGTGCTCGATACCATGAAAGGTAGAGCGTAATAAAATAGTTAAAATGGTTTCGTCACTACTCCGAGTTTCACGCGTATTGCGATCTTCAGGTAACTCATATATATATATATATATATATATATATATATATATATATATATATACGTTTATATACCCTGTATATATTACAACTGAAGGAAACCCAAGCTTTATTTTCTGAACTTTATTCAGTAAATCGTCACCCGATTCCCCTGGCCATACAGACAGCACTTCCCTTGGGAATAAGTGAACAACTGACTTTAAAACACGATCAAGTCGGTTTTCTTTGTTCTTTGCAGGTTTATATATGGCTAATAAACCTATCAAGAACAATAGAAGATTTTGAAAGCAGGCGGCGGCTTTTGAATTGTCCCGGGGGGAAATGGGGCTTATGGGCTGATTAGCTGATTTACATCTGCGGTCGGGATTATATATATAATCCCTATGAATTGATAATTGCCCAATTCATAGGTGCCAGCTACAACTACCTCGTATGGTAACGCCGGTAGCGCCCACATACGAGAAGGAGAGCAAGGGTTTGCTTTTCGCTCACGTAATTTACGAGAGGAAGGCAAACCAATCAAAATCATCAAAATCTGCTGGTTGAGTCAGCACTTTATTCCACTGAACGTTGAGCATAAAATGTGGGATTGATACTGCATCAATACGCATGCCCAATGCTATAATGATATGTGGTACTAATTATTCATCTGACTAATTATTCAAACAAGCTTGTAGAAGTCTGTGTATGTGTTCAATGAACCATTACGTACTTCTCAAGTTTGTTTAATAAACTGCTTTGGAGTCTTATTATTTCATAAACTATCGTTAACATTCGACATAACAATGTCCTTCGACACTCGGTAAAGGCTATTTTTTTAGAAAACCTTCTTCAATTGTGTTTTAAGTAGGTTTGCGGCCCCTCGGGTTATATCTGGCTTAAAGCCTCGGTTCTCGGTTTTTAACGTATACATAATGTATAGATGTTTTGGCGGAAACTCTTGCATCAGAAAGACGTTTATATATATTTTCTGCTGGCAGACTTTGAAGATGCTATGCCATCTTTCGACTTTCTGTGTGTGACCATATATTGTTATTATTCAAGACGGATTTTTACGAGACGGGCATGTTTCAAGACCGGTTTTTCCAAGTTTGTGTTTAAAAGCAGTAAAAGCCGCATATAATCCAAATTCTCGCGCACATGACAGTTCCATTCTAAATCAGCCAAAACCAAATAAGCTGTCGGCGCATCAGGTTGCCCTGTATTTAATTCAGTATTTATTAAACTAGTAAAATACAATCTAGCATCACATTACTTAATTTTAATAAATAACGATTTGTAGTTAGCTATTTTCTTCATTGGTCCTGCTGCGCAGCAGCGCGAAGTAATTAAATTCATGAAATAATGATAGCATTTAGCGTTAATTCGTAATGGGATTATGCTGGATTGAATCCACTAAGAATGCATTCTTTCGGCCGTGCGGTTCGTCAGTTAGTTGTTTCCACCCTTGACCCTAGTCTTCTCTTACGTATACATAGTATAAAACCGCGACAGCACGATCGTCGTAACCGCCAAAATGGATAATTTAAAGTCACAGAAACAACAAAATATATATGTTAAACTTTATATGCACTAACATAATCATTGCCATTATTAACTTCTTATTAACCGAGAACGCGGTAGCGCGAGTCCCACTCATTCATAATTTAGTCCTCAGGTTATTGAATTCACAAAATTTTTGCGGTTTTCTTTCATTGTTTAGTTGCAAACAACATGTCTGCCAAAATCCGCAATCGACCGGTCGATTACGGAAAATTATCGACCGGCACGTGACGCGTCTCAGCCAATGAGAACACACGATTTCAACGGAAGTAACTTGTGCCATATAATAATTTACAACAAATATGTATTTGCATGTCACACATAAAATTATGAGAGAATCTAATTGTCGCGGGTCGCGTGTCGCGGGTTTTTTCGCCGGTCGCGCCTTTTTGTCGCGGGTCGCGGGTAATTGTCGCGGGTCGCGGGCAATTGTCGTGGGGCGATTTTTATCGCGGGTTTTTGCTCCGACTTTGATTTTATCTGGGGGTCTTTCTCCGGCTTCCTTACCGGGGGAACACAATCGTTTTTAACACATATGTCGAATGAAAAGGCCCACAGGGAATCATCTTCAGTCGTTTGCCGTTTGCGCACAGGGAATGAACCGAGAGGTATTTAAACGCTGTATATATATTTACTATATAAGAAATATACTAAGTATATTTCTTCGACAAACTCTTTATACTTTAGTTAGGTCAAAGGATGTTCTTATTCTGTCCGCTCAGGTTCGACAAGGCGTGAAAGGGTTTCAAACTATAAGCCAGCTGCTTGCCATTATTTTGTTCGTACTCTACGAACCTCCGTCCTGATTCTCATTTCGAAAATTATGCTGTGCCATCGCGCGTTTATTTGTATAAGTAAAGCGTCTATAGTCACACGTTGTTATGTATAGTCGGGATGACAAGCATGCATCGTTTTGCTGAATCGACTTATCATCATCATCGTATATATTTATTGAAATTTATGTACTGTGATATAAACTAGAAGTTATTATCATAAGTAAGTGCTGCCTATCGCTCATGATCAACGCGAAATTGGGGAAAGAAGCAGGGGAGTTTTGATGTCGAGTGTTGACGCACAAAACTGTATTATTATATGAATATGCGGTGCCGTTTATAGGTGATCAGGTATATATAAAAAGGTTGGCCTCCACAAAATACTGCTGTTCTATATAAGCGCAATTATGTCGATTTGCGCTGGAAATTTTAGATCAAGAGTTGGCCACTACAAAATACTGCTTTTCAAAATAGCCGCAATTATGGCAATTTGCGCTGCAAATTTCATTATCAAAACTATTTCACTGGCAAGATCATTTATTCGAAATAACTCCTCAGCAAAAAAAGCCGCAATTATGTCGATTTGCGCTGGAAATTTTAGATCAAATGAGTTGGCCACTACAAAATACTGCTTTTCAATATAGCTGCAATCATGTCAATTTCCGCTGCAAATTTCAGGATCAAAATTATTCCACTGACAAGATCATTTATTCGAAATAACTCCTCAGCAAAAAAAAAGGTTCGCCTCCACAAAATACTGCTGTTCTATATAGACGCAATTATGTCGATTTGCGCTGGAAATTTTAGATCTAAAGTTGGCCACTACAGAATACTGCTTACAAAATAGCCGCAATTATGAAAATTTGCGCTGATCACTTAAACTTAGTTTTTTTGCTGAGGTGTTATTTCGAATAAATGATCTTGCCAGTGAAATAATTTTAATCCTGAAATTTTCAGCACAAATCGCCATAATTGCGGCTATTTTGAAAAGCAGTATTTTGTAGTGGCCAACTCGTGATCTAAAATTTCCAGCGCAAATCGACATAATTGCGCCTATATAGAACAGCAGTATTTTGTGGAGGCCAACCTTTTTCTATATACCTTGATCACCTTACACCGCATATTCATATAATAATACATTTTTGTGCGTCAACACTCGACATCAAAACTCCCCTGCTTCTTTCCCCAATTTCGCGTTGAGCGATGGGCAGCACTTACTTATGATAACTTCTAGTTTATATCACAGTACATAAATTTCAATAAGGATATACGATGATGATGATAAGTCGCTTCAGCAAAACGATGCTTGTCATCTCGACTATACATAACACGTGTGACTATAGACGCTTTACTTATACAAATAAACGCGCGATAGCATAGGATAGCCATGGATGATGTTACTTGGGCACATCATAATTTTCGAAATGAGAATCAGGATGGAGGTTCGTAGAGTACGAACAAAATAATGGCAAGCAGCTGGCTTATAGATTTAAACCCTTTCACGTCTTGTCGAACCTGGCGTTATAGCGGACATGAGTATAAGAACATCCTTTGACCTAACTGAAATATACTTAGCGTATGTATCATATCATCATGGCGGACGGTTGTGTATTATCCGGCTCCAATGATAACTCAAAAGTTCAACTTATTAACAGAGTTTACACGACATTACAAAGTGGAAAACACAAGGAGAATCTTCAACTTAATTCTGATGGTAAAGTCAAATGGCTCGGACAATTGGATGACCTAAAACAGTTCGTCGAAGATATTCTCAACGACAGCGGAAAGTGGATCTCTCCTGGGGGAAAAGCCAAATCCTTCCGAAATGAAAATATTACCATTACATGGTATTCAGATAAGAAGACATTATTATTTCAGGGCCAAATTGGTGCTACGCTAAAGGAGCAGATTGTCAACTCACTAGAAACGAAGAGAACCGACCAACGTGATGTCAATGGCATTACTGGCAACGACGACGACTACGTAAGTCCTCTAACGTCTCCTCTTAATAAATTGAATCGATCCTTGCAACTCCAGCCTGGGACTGAAACAAGTCAGTGTACAAAATGCAGACGATTATCCATAGAGATGGCAGAAGTTCAGTTGGATATCGAGATTCTTCGAGTGACATTAAATAAATATTGTGCTGACAACTTGGAAGCGAATGAAAGTTGCCGTAATCTGAATACGACTGTTGGAAAGAGAGAAGTTGGCACTCAAACACCCTCTGCCTTGCAGAATGAGACGCAGTCTGATGAGAAATATGTTTTGGAAGCTACTAAGAGTTCTTATGGTGGATCTTTTCAAGTTTCAGAGGCTGTTTCCCCTCTCGTTTCACAAGAGTGCACTCACCAAGCCATATTGCATAATCAACAATCAACCATCTGTCAATAAAGTGATAAAAGCCATAATGTGGATCAATCCCCAAAGGAGGAAGCGGCAAGAATCAGCGCAAAAGAATGTTCGTTCATCGTATTTGGAAAGCAAATAGCTAATTATAGAAACAAACACCGAATTTGCTTCACTTCTTCGTTACGTCCGAAGGACAATAACCTGAATACTGAAGAAAGGAAACATCAAAATACTTGCGCGTCTTCCCACTCTACACCAAATCAGCACCAATTCAGTACCGATAAAAACAATAGCGCATATCAAATCCCTGCGGGGAAAGCTGCAACAACTAATGCAAAAGAATTCGAAAAGCAAAGAGCTAATTACAGGAGCAAACATCGGAGCTATTTCACTTCTTCGTTTAAAACAAACAAGCCGCGCCCGGAGAACAACAACATGAATAATGAAGAAAGAAAACCTCAAAATGCTTATGCGTTTTCCCACCTTGCGCCAAGTCAGCCGCATCACATTCGATTCCTACAGGGAAAAGATCAAACTACCCGTAAGGAAACCGACGAATCTGTTGTAATACTTGGCGATTCTGCACCAAGATATGTCAAGCCAACACAACGGTTTCGTCAATATGGAAACCCAGCAAGGAGATCAACACCGTCCTACCGAAAGGTTATGCATCAACAACGAAGACAAGCCAGTAGACATCTCAATACTCGAGACGGAAAAATGGGCAGTCATGGTTTTTTTCGTGTACGAAAAATGACCCACCAAACAGAAAACTGGTTAAACTATCTGGATTTTGTCCACAAAATTTCGCAAAATCGACCTTCCAACAACAACAACAACAACAACCGCAGCGTCGACGTCAACCACAACTACAAGAACAACGAAATGTATTAACGGCACTTGAAAACAGGATACCTATCAGAATCACCCGCCACCCAGAAACCCCAGACGCTCCACCTAATTTTCCAACTGCAAATAGGAGTCATAATCCCGAGAATTGTATTTTAGTCAATATTTCTTCTTCCTCAGCTGGTTGTCACCAAACAACTGGCTCTCAACATTTTTTGTTCCTTCATTGATGCTTTCTAATGTTATGTCTTTAGCGCCTAAAATCGACGAAGTACGTGAGGTTATTCATCATGCTGACGTGGACCTCGTTTGCATAACAGAGACGTGGCTTCGAGATAACATTCATGATAATGTCGTCGACGTGTCTGGATTTAACCTGACGCGACGAGATAGAACGGAAGGTCAACACAGAGGAGTCTGTATGTATATTAAGAATTCTATCCAATTTCACTTGTTAGACGATCTTATGGATGGAAATTTTGAAGTTATCTGGGTTCATATTCGTCCCTCCCGACTCCCAAGAGGTATACCCTGCATAATTGTAGGCACTGTTTACCACCCACCAAGCGCTGACGACCTGGCAATTTTGGATTACCTCCTTAAATGTATGTCGGCAATCGAAGCTCGTTTCCCTAACAGTGGTGTTATCCTACTTGGCGATTTTAACAAATTGAACATCTCTGGACTCAAAAATAATTTCAAGCTTAAGCAGATCGTCAAGTTTCCAACACGTGGCCTAAACACCTTAGATCTTATCCTCACCAATTTGAATGATTATTATGACACTCCAATTAAGCTTCCCCCCTTTGGGCTCTCTGACCATGTCACTATCGAAGTTCAACCATTAGCACGACCTGGAGTCCACAAGTCAAAAATTACTGTAAAATACAGGGATTCACAGCCAACTAAACGTCTCGAGATGCGAACATACTTAGAGTCAATAAAAATTCAAGATTTGGTCAACAGCAAGAGTTCGTGCGAAGAACAAACCAACATGTTAGAAAAGATTGTTAACAACGGTATGGATATTCTTCTTCCTATGAGATCAAAAACGATTGTGGCTAACGAGCCCCCTTGGATCAACCAGGCCTTGAAAAAGATGATCCGCGCTAGGCAGAAGCCCTAGCTGAGGGAGACTTGGCCACTTTCCGATCACTCAGGAATCGTGTAAACCGCGAGAGGAAAAGGTGCCGCGCAAAGTACAGTACCGCTCAGAAATAACCTAACAAAAACCAAGGTCAAACCTAGGTTTAAGCTCAGCTTAATCGTAATATAACTCTGTTCAGTGTTAGTTAAACTGTCTCTAAATCACTATGAATCAAAAAATGGACTGTTTTCTGCATTACTAGATAATTTTATTGTGCTTTACTAAAGTTTATTACCATTTTTATCATTGTTTAACTTAACCTCAACCTCAACTGCACTGTTAGGTTATTTCTGAGTGGTACTGTATTACGATTCCAAGGTGAGGCATTTAAGGGGTATTGATCCGGCTGCTTGGTGGAAAGAAATTAAGAAACTTAGTGGAATGTCTGCCGCTATACGTGATGATCCAACAACAGTACTACAGCACATCGACTGCGGTCTAGAAAATCCAACTCCGGTCAATCTAGCTAACGTTATTAATAAAGTTTTCCTCTCTCCGATGAGTGATTTTACACCCTTACCACCCTTACCACTCAGTATTCCTGTGGTTACAGACTCTGACTGTGTACTTACAGTCACAGAAGAATCTGTTTTTAAGAAACTCACTGCGTTAAACCCGACAAAAGCAACTGGCCCAGATGGAATTCCCAGCTGGCTATTGAAGGAGAACGCCGATATTCTTGCGTGTCCAATAACTAGCATTATGAATAGTTCATTTCGCGAAGCCCGGTTGCCTCAGTCATGGAAAGAAGCTGACATCACTCCAATACCAAAACAAAAACCTGTGAAAGACGTAAATAAACACCTACGACCAATTTCTTTGACTCCAGTTCTCTCTAAGGTTGCAGAAGATTATGTTGTTGGGAGATTTTTAAAACCAGCTGTGTTAAAGAAAGTCGACCCCCAGCAATTTGGAACCGTGCCAGGCTCAAATACCACCTACGCCCTTATCAGCATGTTACATTCGTGGAACAGTTCCACTGATGGGAATGGTGCAACTGTCAGGGTTGTACTATTTGACTTCAGGAAGGCCTTTGATCTTATAGACCACCACATATTGGTCCAGAAGCTAGTGTCCTACGATATCCCATACGTCATTGTAACCTGGATCATCGACTTCTTGACCAGCCGTAAACAAAGAGTTAAACTCAGCCAGGAATGCCACTCGGAGTGGGGTGCGATCCCCTCTGGGGTACCACAAGGGACGAAATTGGGTCCGTGGCTATTCATCATAATGATCAATGACCTTAACATCTCTGGTGTAGATATGTGGAAGTACGTTGACGACTCAACGTTTGCCGAAATTATTCAAAAAGACGAAATTAGTCATATCCAGGCAACTGTCGACGATCTTGCCAACAAATCCAGAGTTGACAAGTTTCAGCTTAACGATTCTAAATGTAAAGAATTGCGTATCAGTTTTTCAAAATCCAATAAGGAATTTGACCCTATTATGGCAAACAACACTTCCCTAGAAACAGTCGAACACGTGAAGATTCTGGGTTTGAATGTGTCAAACAATTTGAAATGGAACGTCCATATCAACGAAATAGTGAAGAAAGCATCAAAGAGACTTTATTTTTTAACCCAGTTAAAACGCTCAAATGTAGGTTGCAAGGAATTGGTTCAGTTCTTTAAATCCTGCATTAGATCCTTGATAGAGTATGCTTGTCCAGTATGCCATGATAGTCTTCCTGAGTATCTCTCAAAGGACCTTGAAAGAATCCAAAAGCGGGCTATGCGCATTATTTATCCATCTATACCGTATGACGAAGCCCTGACAACTGCGGAACTAGTCCCTCTCTTTCAACGTCGTCAAGAAATCACCGATAAACTTTTCCAGCAAATCCTGAACGATGATACTCACAAATTACATAAGTTATTACCTACTGTAAATAATACTTCCCTAAATTTAAGGAAAAAGAGTACATTCATACTGCCTAGGGTCAAAACGGACCGTTTTATAAAAAGTTTTATTATTTTTAATTCGTTGAAAACATAACCTGATTAATGCTTTCTAATATTGTACATATACATTTTGTGATTTTAAATTTTCTACTTATTTTATCCTTGTAAACTTAACTTAATTCAGCGTTTTTGGCTGCAATGTTATTGTTAATAAACTATCTATCTATCTATCTATCTATCTATCTATCTATCTATCTATCTATCTATCTATCTATCTATCTATCTATCTATCTATCTGTCTGTCTGTCTGTCTGTCTGTCTGTCTGTCTGTCTGTCTGTCTGTCTGTCTGTCTGTCTGTCTGTCTGTCTGTCTGTCTGTCTGTCTGTCTGTCTGTCTGTCTGTCTGTCTGTCTGTCTGTCTGTCTGTCTGTCTGTCTGTCTGTCTGTCTGTCTGTCTGTCTGTCTGTCTGTCTGTCTATCTATCTATCTATCTATCTATCTATCTATCTATCTATATATACCGCGTTTAAATACCTCGCGGTTCATTCGCTGTGCGCAAACGGCAAACGACTGAAGATGATTCCCTGTGGGCCTTTATATTCGACATATGTGTAACAACGATTGTGTTCCCCCGGTTAGGAAACCGGAGAAAGACCCCCAGATAAAATCAAAGTCGGAGCAAAAACCCGCGATAAAAATCGCCCCATGACAATTGCCCGCGACCCGCGACAATTACCCGCGACCCGCGACAAAAAGGCGCGACCCGCGAAAAAAACCCGCGACACACGACCCGCGACAATTAGATTCTCTCTAAAATTATAAACTGTTTTTGCGGGCCCCAGTGCTTACGTATCCAATATGAAGGCGGTTTTCCACTAGGCGAAAAATGTCGCGCGAAGCTAAGCGACATTTTCTTTTGTCTCGCAAGCTCTCGAGTGGAACTAATTAGCCAAGACAAAAGAAAAATGCCGAGTCGGTCGACAAATGTCACCTAGTGGAAAACCGCCTTTACTGTCGATTAAGTCACGTGTGGCGCATGATCACCTATACTAAATTAATGGGCCGACAATGTATTATTATTATTATTATTATTATTATTATTATTATTATTATTTATTGTTATTAATTAAACTTTGTAAATGGGTCCGTTTTCGGATTTGTTTATCAACCTGACACAATGCTAACGGTGCAGTATTGGTGTCAAAAACGTCGCGTTAAAAATGTCGCGGCAAAAATGTCGCGTTAAAAAACGTCGGTCGCTTGTCATTGATTCCACATGTATAAACAAGCTAACAAACCAACTCACAAGGATAATATAAAGCGCTGCTGTGATTCTAAACTCGCTATCGCCAACGCAATTCGCGCATAGATTTTATTAATATTATTTCTTTATTAATTGTCTACTTTCTAGATTTCAGTACATATTTTAATATCATTACTGGTGATTTGAAAGTTGAGATAAAGTAACTCCACTTGGAAGATGGGAGAACGGGAAAAGCTACGAACAAATCACCAGCTACACAAAACCGTCGCTCACCGCAACTACATGCATTACGTCAAGCTTCAGAAAGAGCTGAATCTATACAACCGACAGCAAAAACTCGTCAAAAAAGAACTGGATGAAATCTCGAAATTACGACTAACCATGAACCAAATCACGCGATGTACACCCATAGTCACGGAAACGTGCAAAACTAACAAACTTTCGAGTGAAAGTCAGCAAGAACCGGCGCCTAACTCATTTCCAGCAACGCCAAAATCTCAACTCGAGGAAAAGTTTGAAGAAAAGCTGCCCCCCTTAGATGGCCAACGCATGAAAAGATCAGATGGATACGACATGATACTACATGAAGAGAATGACCTTGCAAGTACAGATGTTGCCCAATATCCTCATAACTTGATCAAGAGGAACAAGCTTAAACGATCGACAACGTTTCCCAATCCTAATTCGACTGGTAGGGAGAATTCATTGACTGAGGTGACTGGCTTGAGATTCAAATCCGAATTTCCAACTACCTATCCCTTAGACGGCCAGCCCTTGAGTAGGCAAGAATCCGAGATCATGACGAATGAAAGTGCAACACGCCTCCTACATCCCACATTAAACAAAAAGAACAGACTTATAAGATCGACCTCGTTTCTCGAAATTTGGTCTGGTACAAAGAATTCAGTCACTAAAGTAGCTCGCTTGAGATCCAAATCGGAACTTCCAACCACCTGCTCCTTAGATGGGCGGCCTAAGAGTAAGGAAAATAGATCCGGGATCATAATGAGTGAAAGTGCAATACCTCCCCTACATCCTGGATTGAACAAAAGGAACAGGCTTGCAAAATCGACATCGTTTCTCGAATCTTCGTCTAGTAGGAAAAATTCGTTGACTGAAATTACTCGCTTGAGATCAAAATCGGAGCTTGCCAGCAGTAGGAATGATGGAAAATATTTTGAAGAAAATCCTGCAAAGAGCCGACCACAAACCCATGGCGAACTTACTGAAGAAGAGTCAAGGAAAATTAGAGGAAAATTTCGACAGATCGGACACTGTGTTCTCGCTATTGCTCTTATGAAGGGACTCAACCATAGACAGAAAGGTTTGCCTAAGACAGACAAAGTACTTAGTAAAAGTTCTGCAAAAAGTATGGTTCATGCCTCTAAGAAAGTTTAACCTGCTGACATCGTTTCTCAAATCTTCGACTGGTAGGGAGAATTTATTGACTGAAGTGACCGGTTCAGGCAAAATGATTCCAAGATCAAGACAGATGAAAGTGCAATACGTCCCCTACACCTTGCATTAAACAAAAAGAACAGACTGTAATATCGACCTCGTTCACGAAATTTCGTACAAAGAATTCAGTCACTGAAGTAGCTCGTTTGAGATCCAAATCGGAACGTCCAACCACATACCCTTAGATGGCCAGCCTAAGAGTAAGCAAGGTGGATCAGAGATACATACTGGATTGAACAAAAAGAACAAACTTGTAAGATCGACATCATTTCTTGAATCTTCGTCTTGTAGGCAGAATTCGTTGACTGAAGTCACTCGCCTGAGATCAGAATCGGAGCTTGCCAGCAGTAGAAGTGATGGGAAATATTTTCAAGAAAATCCTGCAAAGAGCCGACCACAAACCCATGGCGGACGTCCTGGTGAAAGTCCAGCAAAACTTACTGAAGAAGAATCAAGGAAAATTAAAGGAAAATTTTGACAGATCAGGGCACTTTGTCCTCGTTATTGCTCTTATGAAGGGGCTCAATTTCTACCAAAAACATGGTCCATTCATCTAATAAAGTCTAGGCAGTGACTACTGCGAGGAATCATGAGATTGAGACATACAATATCAATATGATGCAATTGGATAAAAGATTAGTAAATTTTATAACATTGCACTGATCAAAGAGTGTTTATCTAGAATATGAAAAAGAATAATTGAAACATGATTTCTGAAAATTGAAATTAAAAACTGAAGAATATAACAGACCCAAGAGAGGTCCGTCACGGCCGAAAGTGTACAAAATTTTGGTATCACGTGATTTCGGAATTAATTTCCATATTTCAGCGCGCCATTTTCATTTAAAGTGTATATCTCACCTGTAGGGATTTTGCATATTCGTATAATCTTTGGGTTCTCTTGAGCAACAGGGGCGTTGGAGCGACACTAAAAGTGTGTGTGTGTGTGTGTGTGTGTGTGTGCGGGGGGGGGGGCAAAATTTTTAGGGGGGTCCGAGGGCATGCTCCCCCGGGAAATTTTGACATCTAGTCTCTGAAACTGCCATTTCCTACATTTTAGGACAAGGATTTACAAAAAGCTAAAGGTCCAAAAACGTCATAAAATACTCAAAAGACAACACTTTTCCGGACATTGAATATCTGCATTCAAATTTCTTTATTATATCTTTATTCAAAGTCGTGGGTTAGCTGGGGTTAATGTTTTTGTTAATCACAACTATTCGACTGGCCTTGTTTATTACTGGCCTTGTTAAAAAGTGGGGGCCCCCAAACATATTCTGCCCTCACACACCCCCGCTTCCGACGCACCTGTTGAGCAACATGGGAATATATCTTGTCGTTCAACAATTTCAAAAATTTCATGGACAAATAACGGTCAAAGTTTGGAACTACTTCCCAGACAATACCTCAAAAAAAGGAATGAACTTTGAAAGGAACAGTTTTTCCAACACTACGCATCTATTTGCTATTTCGTAAATACAAGAAATAACGAAAGTAGTTACGAACTATGACAGCAAGAACGTCCATGAAGATGAAATTGTGGAACGTCACGATATATTGCAATTTTGTACAGTGAGATATAAGGCACTTTAACTGAGTTTCATTAATTCTAAGATTTCTAATAAAGTTCAAATTTCAGTGTGGTGATTTAGAGAAAGCTGATTATATGGAATAGCAAGATTAATCCATGCACGCATATTTTTACGATAACTTAAACCTTGTTCCCAGGCTTTCATGGTGGTTTGGCGGGTAGGTTAACTTCTGGAAATAAGGTTGCATTTGTTCAAAAAAGCACATTAGAATTTGACATGATTTTGACAAGTGATTTTTATTGTTTTCGAATGTTTTACAAACAGGAGAGAACATTGAAAATTACGAGGCAATAGGTCGTGGAGTGATTTTTGTTGTTCTCGAGTGTTTGCAACCCCTGGTAAAACACGATTCACGAGTTTATGAAATAACTTCTCAATCGTCAATTATAGTAGAGGAACTTGGTGATATTGATGCATATTAGATTAGACAATGGTTTCACGTTGAATTTATAATTAGAAAGTGGTAATAAACGGTTCTTTGTTTGTGCCGTTTATTATCTGATTTCTTAATTATAAATCCAGTTTGCGCGACCTTTACCGGGTTTCAAAAGGGTAGGGATAAAACGCGGATGCGGATGGCGGACGGCGGATGCGGATGGCGGACGGCGGATGCGGATGGCGGATGGCGGATGAGAAAAGGCGGATAGAGGATAAAACGCGGATGAGAAAAGGCGGATAGAGGATAAAACGCGGATGAGAAAAGGCGGATGGGGGATAAAACGCGGATGAGAAAAGGCGGATGGGGGATAAAACGCGGATGAGAAAAGGCGGATAGAGGATAAAAAGCGGATGAGAAAAGGCGGATAGAGGATAAAACGCGGATGAGAAAAGGCGGATAGAGGATAAAACGCGGATGAGAAAAAGCGGATAGAGGATAAAACGCGGATGAGAAAAGGCGGATAGAGGATAAAACGCGGATGAGAAAAGGCGGATGGGGAATAAAACGCGGATGAGAAAAGGCGGATGGGGGATAAAACGCGGATGAGAAAAGGCAGATGGGGGATAAAACGCGGATGGGCAAAACAACGTGGGGATCATAAAATAAGATCATATTAGATATAAAACCCTAAGAAAATTTTTCATGTCTTACACTGCTAATTTAAAGTCAACCGAAAAATTTCGGCTGACTCGAGCGGGATTTGAACTCGCACCTTCGGGATTCCGGGCCGCCGCTCTAGGAGGCCAACCTCGTCCCCAGGGCATTTTGCCTCCACGTTGGGAGGTCGGCGAAAATGGCCCTGGCATCGGCTGGTCGATTCTATAATCGGATTGGCCGGTTTAAAAACTTGATTAATTCAGATACAGTGTAATTTATTCATCAAAATATGAATTGCAATAAATCCACTCTGCGAAGTTCATCTAAAGAATTGTAACGATAGCTTTGGTTAAAGTCAAGAACAACATTAGATATATGTTTCTTCCCAACATTTAAATGTATCCTGGATAATCGTGGGAAGTATCATGATGAATAATGCTAGCCAGTTGCATTTATGATAAAGGTTCACATGAGTGATTCGGCAGAGCGTTAAATATTTCTTATTTATTATTCATGTATACGTATCAAAAAACGAAACACAAAGACCGCATAAATTTTCTTGCCAAAACACCCCAATATTCTGGGTGTCACGTGACCAGCCGATGCCAGGGCCATTTTCGCCGACCTCCCAACGTGGAGGCAAAATGCCCTGGGGACGAGGTTGTTAGGAGGCGAGTTCTATCCAACATAAGTGCACGAGATATTCTCGGGACAACTTAACGCTTATATCCGTGAGGACGTACAGTGTTTCATATAAAACCCTGTAGATATAAACCGAAAGAGAAAAAGAATTTAAAATGTCGGAAGAATTCAAAGTTTAATACGCGTTGTATGTTCAGCATTTATCAGAAAGTTATTGAATAAACATCGCTAACGACTCAAATAATATTACGAATTTACGAGATTATTATAGAAAGCACAGTACTGTTCTCATTGGCATGAATCAGGGGTTTTACAACACACGCATTTAATATGGCACTGTTCGTATAGTTCTTTAGTTTATCAGTCATCGATCGCTTTTGGCTAATTAGCTTTAATCCGGTGTTATTTTTGCTGGTTGTTTTGCTGACGTTTCAAGGTTCATATATGTGAAATCGCTCCTTTAAACTTAAACAGGTCTTGGACTTTACGGCATATAATGGCATTGGGAGTCCGTCCGGCAACGCTTCATTCGTAGCCAGCGTTCTGTATCTGACTGGATATACATAAGCATTCAATATTTAAACTGACCAGGAAAGAGAGTTAATTCAATTTTAACAAATCGTATCACTTTGAGCTCAAATAACAGTTATATCGTCTTATCCTATATCTCTGACATTTCTTTCACGTCAACAGTGTCATTCCGGCCAGGTCATCATTGTCTTCTTACAGTATCATGATGGCGTAGACAGCGTTTGGATAAGGGGTTTTCAGTATTCCAAAATTAACATTGCGAGCGGAGAATTTAAATCCTGGGCTTCCAACTTTTAAATGGACGGATTTTTCGCGTAACGACAAGCTTGGCTCGGGTTCATTTGGTGCGATTTACTCGGGAAAATATAAAGGGGAAGAGGTTGTCGTGAAGAAGCTACGTCTTGTGGATAGAGAGAGTAAACGCTTATTCATAAAAGAAGCGCGACTACTCCATGAGGTAAAGGGGAATGAAAACATTGCTTGTTTTTTCGCTTTTTGCGTTGAACCGTACGCGATAATGATGGAATATCTTTGCTTTTACTTCCGTCCATTTGGAGTAGAAAAGATCGTCACATCTCTTAGCGACTTCCTGCAGTTCATCGATGGCCAACTCGATTTTTCTTCGCTGAAGAAATTCCAAACACCGATTGCTCGGGATATTGCTAATGGCCTAACATATCTTCATGAAAACAACATCGTTCACCGCGACCTCAAACCAGCAAATGTATTGGTAACCAACCAACATTACGCTCTTCGTTGGTGTGAAATGGAGGAGAATGCGAGGATGAAAGTGTTTTCCGAGGATCCTGTGAAGTGCAAGCTCACCGATTTTGGAGAAAGTAGAGCCACTTTTCTTCAGACGCAGACACTTCTGGAATCGCAAACTCACCGAGTTAACCGTGGAACGCCCGCGTACATGGCACCCGAAGCTCATTTAAATACGACGTCGAGTGCTGTGTCTCATGACGATTTGAAGAAGGCGGATATTTGGTCATTTGGAATGACGATGTATTCTCTTCTTCGGTTGACTTTAAATTAGCAGTGTAAGACATGAAAAATTTTCTTAGGGTTTTATATCTAATATGATCTTATTTTATGATCCCCACGTTGTTTTGCCCATCCGCGTTTTATCCCCCATCCGCCTTTTCTCATCCGCGTTTTATCCTCTATCCGCCTTTTCTCATCCGCGTTTTATCCCCCATCCGCCTTTTCTCATCCTCGTTTTATCCTCTATCCGCCTTTTCTCATCCGCGTTTTATCCTCTATCCGCTTTTTCTCATCCGCGTTTTATCCTCTATCCGCCTTTTCTCATCCGCGTTTTATCCTCTATCCGCCTTTTCTCATCCGCGTTTTATCCTCTATCCGCCTTTTCTCATCCGCGTTTTATCCTCTATCCGCCTTTTCTCATCCGCCATCCGCCATCCGCATCCGCCGTCCGCCATCCGCATCCGCGTTTTATCCCTACCCGTTTCAAAACTCACACATGACCAAATATTTTTCTCTGCGTGGCTAATTAGCTCACGGATTATTAATGAGTTTGAAAAATGTTCTTGAACCATGAAAACGATTGAGTTATTTTGTCTGCGAATTCAACGAGCTCGCGCCGCTCACTAAACGGTTTTTTGAACTCGCACACAAAATAACAAGTCAAAATTCATCGAATATCAAAAAAAGTTTAGTTAAATTCGATGTAAACTGATATGCTGCCTGAGGTGTTTATGCTTGTTCTATTTTTTTACTTAGCTTTTTAACAATATTTGGAAGTCCAGCTATTTCCGTTCAGCTTGTGCATCTGGCTGCGGTAAGTTAAAACAGGAGAGCGACCGTCGATTTACATTGTCCTTGAAAGCACAGTTGGGGTAATTTTGAAATTGTTTACAGCTCTTTCAAATTGAAGACAGGCGTTGTGTTATGAAAAGGTCAAGAACCATTGAAATCTCGCCAAAATTTTGAATATAAAATAATAACAAATATGTTTACGAGTGCAATAATACGAATATTTTAGGTGAAAAATTAAATGTACCCTTCAACAAAATGACACATTGCAGGAATGAAAACATTCATTACGTGTTTTATATAACGACAAAATAGATTCCCGTCATCGCTCTAGTAAGGGTTTGTAACTTTTTGTGAGGTTTCAGAAAGGTTTTAACGCGATTAGAGTTAATGCAGACCGAGCCAAGCAATGGAACAACATTTTTGCCCGGCAAATGGAACAGAATACTTGGAGAATGACATAGGCAGCGCAATAGAAATTAGCAAAGCGCACAGTTATGTACTATTTATAAACCAAAACTCAGACAAGCAAACCGAAATTGAACCTCGAGGGATTTCTAATAAGCCATTTTCTTTTGTTGGAAATGCAAGAATAAATTATAAACTCAGGCAAACGAATTCGACGTCATCTGTGCGCAACCTCCGATTAATAATTCATAAGATAAAAGAAAAAATAGAACAGTACCGGGAACAGAGTTTAGATATATGATAAAAAAGTGCCATAAATAAAGCAAACTTTCATCTCAAATTTGTCTTAAATACTGATTCCTTTGAAAAGCTGTATCAAACCCTCGAAGTTTGTGTTTCGGCTTGGCCTTGGGTTTTTGCTAATAGTGACAGAAACACTAACCGTGGCAGTCCAAGAGCAAGCAATCAGAACGAAGGTCATCAAAGCGAAGATAGATAGAAACCAAACAGATGGCAAATGTAGAATGGGTGAACAAGTAGATGAAACAATGAACCACATCACTAGTGAATGCAGCAAAATGTACCAAGAGTATAAGAAACGGCATGGTTGGGTAGGAGGAAAGAGGATTCATTGGGAGGTTTGTAAAATGTTTGACTTAGTGACCACCGAAAAGTGGTATGAACATCAACCAGAACTTGTAATTGGAAATGAATCAAGTAAAATATTGTGGGACTTTAGTTTTCGAATTGAGCACTTAATTGAAGCTAGACGGGCAGATTTAATAGTTCATTGGCAAGATCAAAAAGCAGTTTGAGATAATAGACTTTGCTGCTCCTTTTGACTCAAAAGTGGACAGGAAAAAGAAAGGGATAAAAACAGAAAGATATCAAGATCTAGCAAAGAAGTGAAGAAACTCTGGAATATGAAAGTACAAGTAGTCACCACTGGTTAGCGGTGCTTTAGGAACTACACCTCCGTTGATGCTAAAGAGAGTGAAGTATATTGGTATATCGAGATAAACGTTGTAGACCTGCAGAAAACTGTCATTCTTTATTCTGCTATGTTCCCCTGAAAAGTGCTCGAGATTTGAGAAGTCCTGTTGACAACAAATCCCAAGTGAAAATATTACAGAAACCACCGATGTGTGGAAAACGTGAAAATTTCGAATCGCTGTCACGCCCACAAATGTCAACGAATTTGGAAATAAATGAGGTAAACAAAGAAAACGACGACTAGAGAAAATGTTTATTACTCGTGTTAAAGGCCATACTATTGACAACATACACCTTAGAAATCTGTCAGTATATTTTCCACTACAAAATCACAGCTGAGAGATTCTGGTAGCTAATCGTTACATTTGTTTATCGGATGTTAGTAAACTTTCAACAATAGTCGACGTTTGTGAGCGTGGCAGCGATTCAATTTTTTTACACTTCGATGGTTTCCGTAATACAATTGAAATCAATCTGCAACGAATTAATAATAATAATAATAATAATGATAATAATAATAATAATAATAATAATAATAATAATAATAATAATAATAATAATAATAATAATAGTAATAACAACAATAATAAAAATAATAATAATAATAATAATAATAATAATAATAATAGTAATAGTAATAATCTATATATTAATAGCCGTGTCTGTCTGTCTGTCTGTCTGTCTGTCTGTCTGTCTGTCTGTCTGTCTGTCTGTCTGTCTGTCTGTCTGTCTATCTGTCCGTCCGTCCGTCCGTCCGTCCGTCCGTCCGTCCGTCCGTCCGTCCGTCCGTCCGTCCATCCGTCCGCGGAAAAGCTAGAAAACCACCGGGCCCATTCAAAATAAACCACTACCAAAACTAAGCCTAAAGTTCGACAGTGTGCAATGGGTGTATGGCTTTTGAAAAGATTAGCGTTTTTACTTTCGAAGACCAAAGCGTTCACCCATCGCTAACTTGGCGGCCATTTTGGATTATGACCACGCACACTCACAACCATCGCCTTCTCTTTTTGCAGAGCGAGGGAAACGTAATGTAACCATGAAACATGACAGACGAAGTTGTAATAACGTTTCTAATGTTAATTTTTAAAGGAAAAATTTACAAAATAACCGAATCAAACCCGAAGCTGTGCCACACGGCCCACACGAGTGCATGACTCTTGACTCTATATGGCCACAGAGAGCCCGATCCAGTCACTTCAACAATCCTATGTTGATCTTGCCGCTAACATGTTTTTTTTTCAAGACCGTGAATTTTTCACGGGTAACCACTAGTAATAATAATAATAATAATAATAATAATAATAATAATAATAATAATAATAATAATAGTAGTAGTAATAATAATAATAATAATAATAATAATAATAATAATAATAATAATAATAATAGCATTTATAGACCTTTCGCTCGGGGAATTCGATGAAATATTACACCTCGGTATGATATATCATCCCGAGGCGTAATATTTCATCGAATTCCCCGAGCGAAAGGTCTATAAATTATACATTTAGAGATCATGTAAGTCGCTTTAAGAAGGAGCCAAATATTATTGCGGAGATTGAGAGATGGAGAAAAGTGAGAATGAAATTAGAAGTGCATGAACAGACAAATACATCGGCATTTGAAAATAAAAGCCAGCAAGAAGAATGAGTAACACAGATGAAGGTAAAGACTGGTTCAAATGGATGAATAGATTGAAGGCGAGGTGGGACGAGGAATTTCCAACGCACCATGGTATAAGTGCACAATGCTTAAGAGATAATGTAAGCAGATTTAAGAAGGATAAGGCTATCAACAATTTAATTCTAGTACAAGAGCAAAGAGAAGAAAGGAGAGGCGGCCAGATGGACCAAGGAGCTAACAATGAGCAGGATGACAATGAGGTACACTTGAGACAAGATGGCGAGAGAAAAGAAGCATTTACCATACAGATGGATCAGAAAAGTAACAATGAGCGGGTTAATGCCAATGTGGTGCTGATGAATCGAGCAGGAGTGAAGAAGTAGTAACCACACAGACAGATAACAGAACTACACGGGTGGGACAAGATCTTAGATTGGAAGGGCTATTTTTACAAGAGCTACAAGATCTACCGAGGTCAAGTTCAACGGCGATTGCACCAAGAGAAAAGTTGTTGACAGTGAGTATGGGGATTGAAAAGAGCGCCAACCGAATTTTAGAAACCCATGTTGTGAATGTGGAGAAAGCAGAGGAGATTGTTGATGCAGTTTATGCAATGGGTAAAGCAGTGGCAATCCTGATGGGAGTAAAGAAGAAAGAGAAAAATGGAAGATTAAATGGAGGGAACAGAAGGGAGCGGGAAATGAAAAACCGAATGAAAGAACTACGTCAACTAATTGCTAAAGCATGTAATGAACTGCACCGGAGAAAGATTAGGCGGAAATCTAATAGACGAGAAAAAAAGATAATAAGAGAGTTAAAGGAAGCTTCAGGGCACATGAATACAACAGATATAGAGAACTCTTATCGGCTAAGAAAAGTGGTTGGTTGAGTTAAGGTATCGTAAGGTTTATTGGACACGATGATTAAGAAAGGGAGAAAGATCCGTAATAATAAAAAGTTCCTGAAAGATCAGAGGGGGTTACACAAACAAGCGAGCAAAAAGGAAGCAAATACTGGTAGAACACCAGAAATAGAGCGGTTTGTAAGCTGTGCAGCCGTGGATGAAGAAAATCGAAGAAAAATTGAGGAACAAAATATGTGCTCAGTAGAAGATTTCAGTATCAATGAGAATAAAGTGGCTGGAGTACTAAAGAAACGAAAGAATTGGACAGTCAGCCACTGGAATAGATCGAATCCAGAATTATTGGTGGAAAAAATTTAAGAGCGTTCCGGCCCAACTCGTAAAGACAATGCAGACATGGATTACAGTAACCGACACCATACCTGAATGGATTGTAGTGGGACGAAGTGTGACGATACCAAAGACAGAAGAACTTATAGTGTTGTAGAAGATTATCGACCGATCACGTGCTTGAATACAGTGTATAAAATCTACACTGAAATGCTTGCAAAGTTTTTAAAAAACCACGCAGAACGAAATGAAATGTGGGATAAAAATCAAATGGGTGCGAGAAAAGGGGTATTGGGAACAGTTGATCAGCTATTAGTCGATAATTGTATCATGGATGCATGAAGTACGCGAACAGCACCGGTATCTAGCTGTTGCATATTATGATTATCAGAAAGCATATGATATGGTTCGTCACATTGACTTGGATTCTAAAAGTTTATACGTGGATGGTTGTACCAGAAAATGTATGTAGGGTGGTTGAAATCCTGATGGAAAAGTGGAGGACTAGGTTGGAGATTCGGAGAGATGGAAAAAGGATGAGTAGAGGGAAAGACATAGGACAGGGTTTCTGCAGGGAGATAGCTACTCGCCAGTGGCTTTTGTTTAAGTGAGGTACCAGTCATGATGGTGTTAAGTGAAACAAAAGGTTACAGCATGGGACCACCTGGCAAGAGAGAAGTAGTGAGAACGCACAGTTTGTTTGTAAATGATCTTAAAGTTTATCAGGAAAACCACGAAAGATTGGCTATTGTACGTGCGAGCCATGATAAAGCGGCATATTATGGCGTAAATATATGTGCGGAGATAGTCTTTGAAAAGGCAAGATGGTGAAAAGTGAGGGATGAGATATCCTTGCAGAAAGAATAAAGCCTGAAATCAGTGAAACTTACAAGTGTGAACAAGGAAAGAAAATAGATAAAGAAAAGTTCTAGAAAGAGTGTCATTGGAAGTACAGGAAAGAATGGAAAGTTTGATATAATTGGAACTATATGACAAGACGGCTTAGTTAACGTTATAAATTGTAGAGTTATACCAGTTGTGGGATACGTCATGAATGTATGCCGATTTAGCATAAAGCTAGATATGATTGTTAAGCGTTTGTTGAGAAAAAATATGATGCACGGACGACAGGCAAGTGACGAGAGGCTGTATCTACCACGAAATACGAGGATGAGGGCTGAAAAGTGTGCGAGAAGTCTATAATGAGACCAAAGTTAGAGTGACCTGCTATGTGACATTTTCACAAAGTGAATGGATCGATCAAAGTGGCTTAGAGGCGGGAATGCATGAAGTAATATTGATTAGACCACGGTTAGACCTCTCCTGACTCCCTTTGTGTAAAACAAAACAACAATGCACACTGATGTATACGCAGGGGCGGATCTAGGAATTTCCCCCACTTAGTCAGACTATCTAGGGGGGTCCGGGGGCATGCCCGCGGGAAAATGTTTGAAATTTGGGTCTCTGAAATGGCATTTCCCGTGTTCTGACAACACTTTTAATCAAAATCTCTGAAGTTTTAAAACATGTTTTTTTAGCACATTTTATACTTTTTTTGAAAAAGTGTCAAAATTGGATTTGGATTAGTGAATTCTTGTAATAGTTTGTAAGCGCGTAATTATGTTTTTCTAAAATGAAGGCAATACAACGAACAGTAGAGATATGGGATTATATTTAATTACTAACTTAAAAACATTTCAAAGACAGCTCTAGGAGCTCAACCATCTACATCATCCCGTCATCCTAATTAAGTCACAACTAAACCAAGCCACTATACTATGAGCTGTCTGGTTTTCAGGTGCCAGATACTCACCTTTTACACATCTATCCAAGCAGACAATGTCTTGTTAAGGAATGCTTTTATTTATGACCATAATGCGGCATGGACATAGAGGAGCTCAACCCTCAACATTATCCCAGTCATCCTAACCCTTGGGCCCCCAACTAATCTAAGTCATTACCTGTTTATATGATTTCAATTTTGTAGACTATGAAAGTATATAAACATTGAATACTAGAATTAAGCAGATATTGTATTTAAGCCAGATAATAAAATGTAAATAATAATTGTAATACAGCACATGTAGTTATTGGTTCATGTGGATATCAGCACTTAATACTTAAAAAGAAACCAATCATCATTTTTAAATTACTAATCAACTTTATTATGACACCACATAATCATACAGGTCACATACAGTACATGACATGTTGACAGTGTATATATATTATATACTGTAATAATATTAAAGGAACAGAAATTAGCAATGTATGAGAAGAGTGCTTTAACTGCCAGGTTGGTTGGCTAGGTTACAGTCTCACTCTCACAAAGATAAAGTTAATCATATTATTGATATAATTTAATAAATGGAAAACGGAAAAACGCCAACGGGGAAATTTTTCTGGCCTGAACTGAAGCCTTTGTAGATGGGCATTTTAAGAATAGAACATACTCCTTCCTACTAGATAATTATTTTTAATTTGCAGGATTTTATTTGTAAATTTTTGACAACGTGCAAACAAAAAAAAATTATATATTCACGTCAAATTTTCACTTCGTCGCGCGACTTAGTTGACGTATTCTAAATCCGCCCCTGATACGTACAGTCATGCATATGCAAACGCTACCACTTAGGAGCACGTATACATGACTATGAATTTTCAACCTTAGCTCTCGGCCATCTGAGCCTCAGTGGCTCAATGGTTAGAACGTCTAACAGGTCATTAGAAGGTTGCAGGTTCGAACGAACCCTGCATGACTGGGGCTCAGAAATCTTTTCTGACTAATTGAGCTTGGCGAGTTGGCGAACATCCAACAAACGTCTGTTACGGGAAATCGCTCGCGTTACTGAAGGTCAAACAAGTGAACTTTATATCCCACCAACCGGGATGATTTGAAAACAAACGGCTTCCAAGATAAGCCAAGACACAAGGGCAGTTTTGAAGATATCATTCAAGTAGCGCAAACAGGCTAGTCAGACAGATGAAATTTTCACATGAAATTTTCACGAGCATTATAAGGTTCCGACAGCAAAATGAAAAGAAAAATTTAGAGGAAAATATTTAAGCAGCGAGATATCGCTAAATATTCGCTTACTCAAAATTAGCGTACCTTCGCGTTGCAACAACCACTACCAGGCAGTTACCGAGCCTCTTGGTATTGAAATCTCGTTATATGAATGCATATAATTAGACTGCTGAACTGCGTTAAACTGTCTCTTCCTAAACATAAAGACCATTCTCTCATGTATAAAATACAAGAATAACCTTCGTCTCGTGACAAATCAAGCTTGCAACAACGCCTAACAACCTGGCAGTACCCGAGATTCTTATACAGACTGCTGAACTGTGTTTAATTAAAACATCTCTCCTCAAACAAAGATGAAGACCATTCTCTCGGCACAAAATCCAAGAATAACCTTCGTGCATGTTGAACAAATCTAACTTGCAACAACTCCTAACAGGCAGTAACCAAGATTCTGGGTATTCCAGTTATATGAATGTACATATTCCATAGACTGCTGAACTGTGCTTACTACTTAAAATATCTCTCCCTCAACAAACATAAAGACCATTCTCTCACAAAATACAAAAATAACCTTTGCGTTTAAAAAATCTAACTTGCAACAACTCCTACTACCAGGCATGCAGTAACCGAAATTCTGTATATTGACTAAATCGATCTCGGCGTTATATGAAAACATATTATACAGACTGTTAAACTGCATGCCCTTAACTTAAATGTCTCCCCCCGTTCCGAAATGCAACTCAAAGAATGTTTACGATCACATGTGGATTGACACGGAACTGTTGAAGATCATTAAAAGGAAAACAATCAAAGAAAAAAAACATTGCGGACACAATCTCCTATCGACCTTGAGTAATTCAAGTCGCTCCAGCGTGAGACTAAACGACTAATCTGCAAAAAAGGAAAGATTACGCCAATAAGCTAAGAGACTCCATGTTCGAAACTTTTGGTAAGCTCTAAAATCTTCTACGAAAATACGTCAGAATCTCAATTTTCTTCGAATTGATCAATCCTTTATAACTGAAAGTCGTCGCAAAGCAGACATCTTAAACAATTTTTTTCAATCCGCCTTTAGCCCTCGTGATGTGGAACCACCAACTATGCATACCCAGCTCCACTCAGTTTCCCCCTTCTAACATCGAGCTCTCTGAAATCCAGCTGGATGATAATGAAGTTGCTGCAGTACTTCGCATGTTGGATCCGAAAAAAGCATGTCGACCAGATGTGTACCCTGATCTGTCGAAAGCATTTGACAAGGTCCCGCAAAAATTGGTTTTGCTCAAACTCAGGAGATATGGTATCACTGGAGGTCTTCTCTCGTGGTTTCGCAGCTACCTTACTGACAGACACGAAAGAGTTGCCCTAGAAGGTGCCCTATCCGACTGGCTTCCTGTTACGTCTGGTGTGCCACAAGGCTCCATACTTGGCCCACTCCTGTTCCTCGTATATGCTAACGACGCTCCAGATTAATGCATTAAGTCCGAATCAAAAATTGCTCTTTTCGCTGACAATTCCAAGCTATACCGGTCTATTAACTCCTCTATCTCGAGCAACCTTCTCCAAGCCGACCTCGCATGCCTACACAAATGGAATCTTGACTGGGCAATGGAATTCAACACTTCCAAATGTAAATTTCTACACATTTCAAGGAAGAAAACATCAAATGACCTTGATCTTGGTCAAGACACATCGAAGTCACTGTCGCCAAAGCCAACAGGTCACTTCGTCTGATCAAAAGACTCTGCAGTGACCTCGTCGATTCAAGCACTAGAAAACGATTATATTGCGCCTTTGTGAGGCCCAAGCTCGAGTATGCCAGTAACTTGTGGTCCCCATACACCATCATACATCGCTCATTAAATGAAAATGTTCAACGGCGGGCAACTAAGTTTATTACGAATTATCGTACACTGCCAGATTGGTCAAAACAATTCTCCTTCCACTAGAATTTCGCAGAGAGATCTGTAAAATAGTGTAATAAAAGTAGCGTGCTGCGTAGGCAGTGTAGAAACAACAATCGAAATATAGTAAGGTTAGATATACTGCCGAAACAGAGAACGTAGGAGTCTAACGTTTCGAGCGAAGGCCCTTCGTCAGAGAGAAACATAAAGAGTGTAAACAAACAATGAGCTTATATGCGAAAGGTAATCACGTGACCAAAAATAGGCCAATCAGATAAAAATGACAATAACAAATTGATAATGAGATGCGAAAAATTAGCCAATCAAATCAAAATAACAACAACAAATTGATAATGAGATGCGAAAGACATTTGCCATTCATACCGTCGATGAGCAAAAAGGAGGGGGTGTAAAAAGGATGAGCGAGAGTAAAAACAGATAATTAAATTAATAAAGTGAAAACGCTGTTTATGTCCGCCCTTGCTGAACAGAAACAATGTCTTCAGAGCTGTTAAATAAAAGAAAAACGTTCGTCGAGTCCGTGAGGATGAATGGTAAGGATGAAATCAATTATTAGTTTATAATTGTTGGTCATTGTTATTGTGAATATAAATATATTGTAGTTGTAGTATTTTTTGCTTAGTAATGCTAATTTGTTATAATTTGTTGTTCATAATATTTTTCAGTATACAAATATATATTATTCCTTTTGCCAGTGGTCCCATTTCGACTGAGTCAGTGATGTAGGGAGCAAGCTGATGGGGTGGGGGAAGGGTACACTTTCAATACCTTGTTTCAGGGCAGAGCTTGAAACGACCCTTGAGGCACATGTCTTCTGATGAAGAGCTTTCTTGTTGCAAAAGGGGGACTCTAACTAAGTGGGGGTGGGGCGGGGTTTGGGGTGGTGGCATGTCCACCCATTGGTTTGTACACCCATGCAGTGAATACAATAGTTAGGCATTGGCTGTACAGTCAACTCTTAAGACATGAAAGGGTTAATAATTCTATCTCACATCCTATTTTTTACAGGAAGTGAAGATATACAGTACAGATGTCAGTGTTGGAATAACCCAGGCACGAGCACCAATCTGAACAGGATTTTTACAATGATAAATTGATGGATTCTCTTTTACTAAATAACATTCAAATAATATGTAGTTTGAAGTTTTGCATGTTGTCATGTCGTATAATTACATAAGGCAATGCATAAATATAATTGTGGACATAACTAATAAAATTTTAACACAGAAGTATTGTCTCGCATATTATTATACAATCCAAATGCTGGGTCTCAAAACCTAATTAAATGCCTGGATATTATTCATCCCTTTGCTTTTGAGTGCTAGTGCATGTACATACTGATAAACAGTGAACTATGCCTCTAAGACAGACACCCTTGGGCTGGACTTTGTCTGTCTTATAGTTCATTCACATGTCTACCTTAATATATGTACAGTAACATTTCTGATGCCCTCTCTAAATGTGCCAAAGTTGACATTTTCTTGGCAGACAGGGGGGTGCATCACTGAAAAATGTTGAACCAATGTCAAAATGTTAACAATGCCCCTGATTGAATACCTGTATCAGTGTCAATACAGTAGCACTTTAGAAGTAACCAAGATCAATATTGAGATAAAACATTTTAATTTTATTCAAGTTCCTTATTTACATATACATTGAGGACACATGAAATACACTTTATTTGATAAAATAGAAATATTTGACCAATTATATACCAAATTTATCAATAGATTCTGGAGGCTGAGCAGGAGGCAATCCAATAAATTATCTTGATTTTACCTTAATACAAAGAAAAATACAAGATTGTTATTGAATAATAAATTTTAAGCTAGCTTTATTCACAATTTTATTAAATTTGGGATACGCAGTAAGTAAAGGAAACAAGAGTGTTTGTTAAAAAATTGAACACACCCCCCCCCCCCCAATGATAGTTGTATCTAATAGTTGTATCTATCAGCAATTGTCTGGATCGACTAGATTATCTAGTTGATCCAGATAATTGCTACACACAACGATTAGAAGTTTACAGTAATACTGCAGAATGCAAAACATTAAACAACGGAAAATGCATCATAAGGTTAGAATGGGAAGAATTTGAGAGGGAAATCATTAACCACTTTAAAAACAACAAATAATGTTGATTTCTCACCTCATGCTTTTCTGTCTTTTCTCCAGTTGTAACGAATCACACGTTGCACAGCACAACCAAATCCTTCTTCGTTGTAAATATCTAATTCGTTTCTGATTTGTTCCATTATTTGTAACATAAAATGCGTAGAATCCGAATGAATGCCCATCCGCCATATTAACGCCATTCTCACGAATATACGCCAAATAAAGCACAATCTGATCATATTAATTGTCCATGAAAACCACGAATTGTTCTCGTATTTTGCTGACCATCAGATTTATCAATTCTGGATCAACTGTGACGAGTTTTCAAACGTTTTTGCGCATCTAGTCCACCGGGCAGAGTTCATTCCTCGTCTGAGGTCAGAGGTAGAGTGAGACGCCCACGCAAAAATGAAAGCCAGCTGACCATGATGCTTTGCGCGGCTTGTCCACCCTCTGCAAGATTCCTATAATTTCCGGCAGTATTTATCGAATCGTTACTTTTCTTTCGTTTACACCTAAGAAAACATGTCTCCCAAAAAGTACGCATGAATTTTATGAATAAATGAAAAATGACAAAGATATTTTATTTTTTGTTAAAAATACCTCTTAAAATTTCATTAAAACGGCCATAAAGTCATTAAGATTTGCTCAATTGAGAAACGCATGCGTACTTTTTTGCACATAACAATTCTGGTTATAGTGAAACATCTTTAGTTAGCAAAACTTTTAAGTTCGCGGAAATTATAGGTTTTTTCTTATCTTAATTACGTCACAATGACGTCACTGTATGACGTCATCAAACGAAAGAACTTCATTCATATAAACTACGTGCAGAATATCTAGCATTTCTAGCATGGGGATCAAATTTGTAAAGCTCTAGAAGCTCTGTGGTCAAATCTAGTTTTCCCTAGCAACGGGTCAAAATAAATATGTCTGAACGCAACGGGATTGAAAAACGCTTGCTATTAATACGGTGTTATTAATACGATAAAATGCATTTTTTTGCCCTGCTGTAGAATCTTCCATCTGGCTATTTTTTGTTTCTTTGTTTTTTTGTTTCTTCCTTTCAGCTATTACTCTTTCTCGTATACCGATGTCTTCCGTTATTCTTTGACGCACGCTACCCATACGAAGCTTCCAAAACCAAAACCAAAAATATAGCTCGTCCGCCATGTTGAATAATGGTGTATGTGTTTTAGTAAGGGATTACTAAATGACCGTGTAAACGCACCAATGTGGCGCATTTCAAGCACGCTTAACTTAAGCGTGCTTAAATTTTGGCCGTGTAAACACGGCTTTAGAGAACGTCATAATCCTAACAATTTTCTTTTGAACTTTGTGAATGCCCTCAATTAGCCTAGAATGATATGTATTTTCTCATGGAATGTTACAATAAATTAAATATGGGTATACCATAGATAAATAGTACGTAATGTTTTTAAAGATAAATAACGCCTTGCTCTTGCCATTATTAGTTCAGCAGCTGCCATTATTTATATAACGAGATTTAGTCAACACCCAGACGGTCTCTATATACCGACTTTAACTGATCGTGCTCAGTTTAATCCACCTCCTTGAGGTGGTGTAAACTATAATCGCGATTAATTTACGCCGATCTGTTTACACGGACATTTTAAGCCCGCTTAAAGTCAGATGTGGCTCAGATTCCGCTTAAATGTTGGCCGTGTAAATAGGGCTTAAACTAATTACTGACAGAAATTAAGAGCCCTAATTTTTAAATTTACGTGAAATAAACTACTATCAGATGAATTTATTAGCTAGACTGTCTTGGAGGGGGGGGGGGGGGGGGGCTTTGGGAGAAGGGAAGACAGTCTGTGGAGAATCCATTCAAAAGTAAACTCTCTAGTCCGTGTGAAGGAGTAATGTTCTAATTGGCTTATAACGTCTCCGCTACTTCTATTATGATTGGCCAACGTTAATAACACTTTTCTAACTTTCACTTTCACTTTCACTTTCACTTTCACTTTCATTATCAGAATGTGGCTGGGATCGTTTAATACTATTTTCGCTTGTGTTGAGACAAAATCGTTCAGTTAACTGTTAAATAATTAAGGTCCGATGCTGTGAAGCCGAGACGGTTCGCTCAACTTTCAACGGGTTCAGTTTAGCAGAAAAACCTCGGGTGAAATCAGCGTCAGCTTCTGTAAAAGGCGGCCAGTGAAAGAATTGGCAAATCAACTGATTCTTAAAAAGGATTAGAAGGAAATCGCGAAGTTTCCTTTTATTGCAGAGCAATGGCAGTCAATTAACAATATGGAAGGCCAATTATAGGGTTTGACGGCAGACGTTTTTTCTCACCAATGCTAACTAAACTCCCAGAACGTCTGCTCGCAGGCTAATTACCTCCGCCAGCAGGTTATGTTTTCACCCCGTCTGTCTGTCTGTCTGTCTGTCTGTCTGTCTGTCTGTCTGTCTGTCTGTCTGTCTGTCTGTCTGTCTGTCTGTCTGTCTGTCTGTCTGTCTGTCTGTCTGTCTGTCTGTCTGTCTGTCTGTCTGTCTGTCTGTCTGTCTGTCTGCTCGCTCGCTCGCTCGCTCGCTCGCTCGCTCGTTTGTTTGTTTGTTTGTTTGTTTGTTTGTTTGTTTGTTTGTTTGTTTGTTTGTTTGTTTGTTTGTTTGTTTGTTTGTTTGTTTGTTTATTTGTTTGTCGTGTCTGTCACCAGGATATCTCAAAAAGTATTGCACAGATTTTCATAAACGTTTCCAGACTACTGAGGGTTGGCTATATACTAACGACCAATCCATTAAGTTTTGGTTGAATTTAATCAAAATTTGGATGAGAAATTAATTAAAATCTGACCGCAGGGTTCTCCGTGTAGACGAAATGCTTGATTGCGCTTATTATCTTTATTTTATGCAAATATGTTTTGCACAATTTTGGTACGAGTGCAATCAAACATTTTATTCATGCATGCATGTGTTGGTCTCGTGAGCTAGCCTGGTTAGTGGGATGACTCGTTTTCATTTCAAACATCTCTAATATATTAGATATAACTCGCTGCATGGTGGAGGTATATGCAGTCTCTGACTGCCCTCTAGTTCATGCATTCTCTCTATTATGGGAATTCGCCATTGATATCGTTTACTATTTATTTTATTTGAAATGATACAATACATATATGTTATTTACCGGCTGGGAGGTCCGTATAGAAAAATATTTGCCCGAGGTCTTAAAAAAGGCCCGAGACCGCAGGCCAAGCCGGACATTTTTGAGACCGAGGGCAAATATTTTTTCTATACGGACCGACCAAAACGGTAAATAACGTATTTATTTTTTGTTACATAATTAGATAAATTAAATGAATTATAATTGAATTAAGTCGCGTAATCGAGATGACGTTCACGTGATATTCAAAAGTCCAAAGTTCATCGTTCGACAGTAAACAACTGCAGACATGCAGTCTTACAGGGAAGCTTGGGACCTTTTTTTGTGATAAAAAAACATTCAAAATTTGAAGATCTAGTTACGAAGGGAAGTGAAAATGCAGTCCAAGTGTTTTTAAAGTTTAGTTGATAAAGATTCTTCGTCGTTCTTCTTCATCGCTTGCTCGTTTTTGGCTGTTCGCTTGGAAAGTCGCTTTCAACATTTGGCTGACTGCATGAAAATTGAAAGTGTGTTCTTCGAGTTTGAAGACGAAAATGTTTGTAGTAAGCCATTTGTAATTCAAGTTTCAAGGACATGACACGATGAGGTTGGCATGTGGAAAATATTTGACTGAAAGGTAAAGACTTGTAACGGTTTTGTTGAGTATAGCGGTTGGATAACAGAAGAAAGATCGTTTAGTGTCAAAAGGTTTCAGCTTTTCTATCTTCTCGTGGTATGATTACATATATATATATATATATATATATACTTCGTATATATATATACGTCTATATATATACTTTTATATATATATACTTCTATATATATATATATACATATATATATATACTTCTATATAGTCAGTTCATTCAGTGATTCAAAATACTGTGTTCACAAGTTGATGTATGTTTTTCCTACCGTTTTAAACTGTTTTGTTTATAAATATCGCTCGTAAATTTTGCTTTGTCACAGTTTTCCGCCAGCGTTTCTTTTAAAATTCGCTGTTTACACATGAAGTTGTCAAAACCATTTGGATAATAAAACTCATTTGCATCCCCGTAGCTCTCTGCTGAATATATTTTTTCTGTGGCAAGCGAAATAGTTATGAAAATCGTGTAAAAAAATAACTTTTTGGACCGCGGTCCAAGATATCGTGAAATACGGCCCACTCACGTAGCCAATCAGATTGCAGGAAAGCCTAGGATTCCGCCCGCTCACGACTAATAAAAAAATAAACAAGCATAATACCAAATCTTCAGCTCAGTCTACATATTAACTTTAAACTGAACAAATCACGGGAAATTCAGTAATTTTCAGTTACATATAAAAAGAGCTAAAACTTTTAGTTTACCAACTGATGTAGAGGATATATATATATATATATATATATATATATATATATATATATATAAATGATATTGAGCATTTCACTCGATTATACATAGCATGTTCTAAGGATTTAGGGTGAAGGAAAATTCGAGTGTGGAATATATACATTTATATATTCCACACTCGAATTTTCCTTCACCCTAAATCCTTAGAACATATATATATATATATATATATATATATATATATATATATATATATATATATATATATAATCTATCTATATCTATATCTATATCTACATCTATATCTATAT